>CM059295.1:612500-910000 GCA_030340665.1 Neosalanx taihuensis
AATACCCCTGCACCTGAATGCACCAAACCTGGTATTTAAATGAGCCGAGTGTGGGGGTACGTGTCTGAGTAGGTGATAATCAACTGTAATTGAGTCCCTGCAGATATTAAACAGTCCAAAGCAGGTGGAGTGAACAGATTATGATTGGTCATGAGAGGAGCTGTGCTTGGCTATCCTTCATTACCATGAATGTCATTAGCATATTCCAAAAAGAGAACATGAATACAGACCCAGCCTGTCATCCTACTATCACCCCCCCCCCCCCCACACACACACACACACACACACACACACACACTTTCCCCCAACAGACTCAGTTAAATAGATTCATCTGTGACCTTTTCATTGGATGATGCATCAGCGTAGCTACAGCCAACCAATCCTCAATATGGAATCAACAAATAAGCCCCTCCCCACTGATGCATACATCACTCTTGTGTCTGTGTGTCTGTGTGTGTGTCTGTGTGTGTGTCTGTGTGTGTGTCTGTGTGTGTGTCTGTGTGTGTGTCTGTGTGTGTGTCTGTGTGTCTGTGTGTGTGTCTGTGTGCGTGTGTGCGTCATCACCTTGCCTCTCTGTTAGGGTGGATTCACTCCCAGCATGCACATGGGTAAACATGTGCTGGTTGACAGTCTGTGTGTGTGTGTGTGTGTGTGTGTGTGTCTGTGTGTGTGTCTGTGTGTGTGTATGTGTCATCACTTTGTCACTGTCAGGATTCATAGATTGCTTCTCTGTCTCTTGTGTTTTTGAGTGTTCAGATTCAGAATACTTTATTAATCCCTGAGGGGGAACTCTTTAGCAACAACGGCACACAGTCTCGTCAAAGCACACAGGGGTAAGGGTGTGAGGTAAAAGTGTAGAAGAGTGCACACAGGGATAAAGGACTGGGGTAAAATAAGTAAGTAATGCACACAAGGGGTAAAGCCTGGGGGTAAAATAGAGTGCTGGGATACAATATTCATGTATGGGTGATGGTGTGTGTGTTTGGGCAGGATCTCAAACAAGCAAGGGAACATTAGTGGCTCAAAACAATATCTTTTGGCTTCCCAGTCTTTCAAACAATGTTCTGATAAATCATGACTCCCCGAGTACACTGCTGTTATTGGCTCACCTTCAATGACCGTGATGTGCAGTTCCTGAGCCTGGCTGTGATAGGTTAGAGAGAAGTGCAGTTTGGGATGCAAGGAGGAGCTCACCACTGTCTCTTTGGCAGCTTCACCAGCACACTGAGCCCCCCCACAGGAGTCTGAAGGAAAGGGAAGGTCTGAGAACATGAGTCTCTCTTTTGGGAACAAAGCAATAAGTAACGCACACACACACACATCAATACGTGTGGCTGAGTTACAGTCTATGACATCAAACACATACCTTGCCTGGGGAGCACAGCAGAATCACAACTGCTTGTTGCCTGGTTACCCCCCTTGTCCATCTGGCTTGGGGGTTCTGGATGTGGGGGTTGCTGTGAGCCCTCTGGGGCAGAATCAAGGACGGGGTCAGGGATGGGGCAGTTGATGGGGTAGTTGATGACCTCAGGGCAGGTGACAGAAGGTTTGGGTTGGTAGATCTTGGGGAACTTCAGCAGAGTCTGGGGCTGGATGGACTCTGTGGATTTAACCACTCTGAACTGGAGGGGGTGAAAGAGGAGGTGGGGAGGGGGGGGAGTGAGGAAAGAAGGAAGAGGGAGAAAGAAGGAGGAGAAGGAAGGAAGAGACAGGAAGGAGGAGACAGGAAGGAGGATTATATGAATATGTCTCATGTGCAGGTGTGCTGAGTACAAAACCAAGTACCACAACATGGTGTCTATCCTGCATTATCCTATCCTCCATAACTCTTTTCCCTCATACCATGTATTAAAGCAAAGGAAATGGGAAGAACTGTATTACAATCAGATGCAATTCCTCTCTTTACCTTCAATAGAGAAATATGAACAGGAAAAACCTAAGCAATGTTTTTTTTTTCTCCCATGACTGAAGAGACGCTTAATCAGGCAAAACTAATGAGTCAACCAATATCAAACAGCATGTGGATCAGAGTGTGTAGAACACTGAACATTAAACAGCTGTGTCTGATGGTTCCACATACAGTAGATTTGTACTGACCGAGGGTCAGTGTTTTCAGAGTTACCTGTTAAAGAGCTTACCTGTTGCAGGGAGGGGAGCACACCTGCTGTGGGCTTCTCAGGGTCACCCTCGTCTCCGTCCTCCAGCTTGCTCTTCCTGCAGGAGCGGCAGAAGAGCGAGAGGCCACAGAGAGTGAGCACGCCCGAGGCTGTGCCCATCGTGGCGCCCAGTATGGCAGCCGTGGAGAAGATCATCCTGGTGAACCACCTGCACCAGCAGAGCCAGGAGAAGAGGAGGAAGGGGTGAGGAAGAGCTTGGTTAGTCCTCCTCAGGCTGCATAGTGACTGGAAGGTTTTGGATGGTGCTGAGAAGATCTGGCATCAGATAGAAATACTATTCCAGCAAAATGTTTCACTTGAAGAGAGTCCTTATCCAGGTTCAAGTCTTGCTATTGGCTCCTCACATTCCACTGAGGGAGAGCGAGAAAGATAGAGAGAGAGAGAGAGAGAGAGAGAGAGAGAGAGAGAGAGAGGGGGAAAGAGGTTCGAGAGGCTCAGTATCTCTCTTCTACAGTGAGAGAGAGAGTGTGTTCCTGTCGGCTAAGAGGAGCAGAGTGAGAGAGCATCAGACTGGCTCTAATACTCAATTCAGGAGCAGAAAGGGAGGGAGAAGAGGAAAGAGATGGGGAGATGGTGATGAGAAGAAGGGAGGGGGGGAGAGGTAGCAGAGTGGAGAGGGATGGAGAGGGGGAAAGAGGAAGAGACAGGAGGAGGTAGAGTGAAGAGGGAATGCAGAGGAGAGGGGAGCGATAAGAGTGTTGTTGTGCTGTTTGATTGACTGGTTGTTTGATTGACTGGTTTAGACAGAATGAGTGCTGTTCATGCCTGCCTGCCTGCTTGTTCTCTCTGATCATTATCTATCTTGCTGCCCCCCCCTTCCCTCTCTCCTGTGCACCCAGAGACCAAAGTATGACGTCAGACGAGAGAGCCAAAGCTCTACATACCAGTCCGCAAACAAAACGTTTTTCTCTCTCTCGCTCTCTCTCTTTCTCTCTCTCTCTCTCTCTCTCTCTCTCTCCCGCTCTCTCTCTCTCTCTCTCTATCCCTCTCTCTATATCTCTCTCTCTCTCTCTATCCCTGTATCCCCATCTCCTAAAAATACTGCAAATCCACCTTGCATTTCAATGGTGTGGCTGGTTAGTTTTATACCTGAAAATAAATAAATATAATATTTTATACCTTTTATACCTTTTCACACCTTGGTCACATTGACAAAAACAATTTCTCTAACTTCATCCCTCCCCTTCACCATCCAGTCCCATATACAGTCTCCTTGCATCAGGACCGCTCTCTCTTCTCCATCATCTTTCTGCCTCCCTGCTCCACGCTGAGAAGCTGTAGCCTGTAGGGATACAGACCCAGGTAGCCTAATATGTCTGTGACAGAAGCGCTATTCCAAGCAGTCAGAAAAGAGGGCTAGGTGGGGAAGACCTTCTCCTGTTGCTATTTTTGGGTCTCCCCCCTCACTCGACTTCAGATCGAGATATGCAGTGTTTCCATAGCAACGGTGACCTCCCTCGTGAAGAAACCCCCCTGAATGTGTGACTGGGGTGTAGATCTGGCACCTGTGTCTGCCCCTGGAGGTGCAGTGTCAGGCTGGCTGTGTCTGCCCCTGGAGGTGCAGTGTCAGGCTGGCTGTGTCTGCCCCTGGAGGTGCAGTGCCAGGGTGGCTGTGTCTGCCCCTGGAGGTGCAGTGTCAGGGTGGCTGTGTCTGCCCCTGGAGGTGCAGTGTCAGGGTGGCTGTGCTGTCTGTGGTGACCTCTGCTGCTTTAGTCTGTCACATGCGTGTTACTTACTGATCAAAGCAGGAGAATGTTCATGTCACGAGGGCAAATGCATCTCCTCAAAATAACATGGTTCACTGGCTATGCTGCTGTGTTGTATGAAGGCAATGGAATTGTGTTTTTTTTTGCGTTACTGTACTGCAGTGGAGCCTGAGGCTTGTTGACTGTTAAAAAGCACAGCCTCCTCTCTGATGCCATCTTGAGGAAGAGAAAGACAGTAAACACAGTGTTCGTTGTAAATTAACAGATCCTGTATTGACATAATGGTTGTGTTCGATATGAGAACCTTACTGATAATGACATTAGATGTCATTATGATAAACCTTTATTTGTCCTCCAGGGGTGGAAATTGCAGTTCACAACAGCAGCAGGGTAAAGTACAGCACACAGAGTTGCAGGGTAATATAACAATAATAACAATAGTGGGGCATGATAAAGTCCAGTCATCATAAACTAATCATGTCCTATTCTGCTGTGTTTGTCTGTCTTGGACACATGTCTGTTTATGTCACATTTGAATTGGATCTGAAGGCATTCATCAGCAGACATCTGTAACAAGTTTGACATTTGCAGTCTAATAATCTACCAAGAACCTCTAGTGTCCATCTCCATGTGGGGACTGTTAGATAGCAAGACAGTGGGGACTTTGGGGGGGGGGGGCTTTGCGGGGGGACTCTGAGGGAGGGGGGACTTTAGGGGGGGACTTTGGGGGGGACGACTTTGGAGGGGGGGGGGGGCAAAACTCCAGCTTCCAAAATGGCAGCGTCCATGGAGCTGAGCTTGAACGATTTACCCTCCGATCCTCTGCTGTTAATTCTGTCATTTCTCGACTTCAGAGACTTAATCAGGTTTGTTGGTCTTTATAGTTTGTTAAGTTACAGATGATCTGATCACTGATCATGAAACCTTTAATATTAACTCTTCCAGATTAATGTTGTTAAAGGTAACTTCGCTTATCAGCGCTAGCTTAGCTTAGCCAGGTAGCTTGTTTACAAACTTCAAACTGATCTTTAATAAGATGAATACATCTTAAGATTTAGGTTTAATGGTCAATACTTCCAATACAGTTTTAATGGTCTAGTTGACATGTAATTAGTAACGTTGTCTTAGGAGGTTCATCAACCAGTTGGCTCTTTAACACTTCATATGGTCCCGCTTTCTGTAAGATACCAAAACAAAGTCAACACATTGTGACATAATCACCTTTATTATCACCTTTATCTTTCTGCTATCTCAGGTTTCCTTAATGTCATGTAATGTTACTACATTCAGTCTAAACTATTAACCCTTAATACGTGACATTAACATGAGATACTCGTTTGTCGTCGACATAATAACTAATAATACTGCATATAACTAATGTCATAATGCTGTGAATGTCTAAGACATGTGAACGTGGATGTCATGAATGCAGTGGGAACACAGGACATTAACTTCATCATAACCAGTCCCTCTCTGCTTGTATCTCTTTTCTCTTATCAGCTGCAGTTTTGTCAGTCGTCGTCTCAATGAGCTGTCAAGTCACAACCCTCTATGGAAGAACCTGTGTCTGAAACACTGGCTCCTTACTCAGTGAGTAAACAACATTAATCAGGCCGCCATCTGGACTAAGATCAACTCACTTACTAAATATGAGTACAAATTGTTGTGCTGGATTACAGTTTTCTTAGTACCTAACCTGCCATTGTTTGCAAGATTAGTCTTACACATCACCTGTTATGTTTGTGTGTGTGTGTGTGTGTGTGTGTGTGTGTGTGTGTGTGTGTGTGTGTGTGTGTGTGTGTGTACTGAGCAGGTCTGACAGGAGTCAGCGCTCTGTCTCATGGAGGGAGTTGTTCCATGAGTTGTATGCTGAACTGGGTCGGTACATGGATCACTACATCATCCTGAAGAGAGCCTGGGATGCTCTGAAGGCCTATTTGGACCAAAGGTGCCCCAGAATGATCGCCTCTCTCAAGGGTGAGACTCCCTCCCCTCCTGCCTGCCCTGGAACACACACAGTGTGCATGAGAGGTGCAGTTTGTATTGTTGTTTGTTGATCTCTGTGTTTGTATCCTGGGCAGAGGGTGCCAAGGAGGAGGAGCTAGACGCTATCGAAGCCCAGATTGGCTGCAAGCTTCCCACCGACTACCGCTGCTCTTACAGGATACACAACGGCCAGAAGCTGGTGGTTCCTGGGTGGGTGTCAGGGGGGCTGGTGTGGCAGCCATGCTTATTCATACTTTGACATGAACAAACAGTTGAACACAGATGAGAACGTCTCCCCCCCCCCCCCCTTTCTGCTTATCTATTTCCAGATACTTTTCTAAACGTTTCATTTGATTTCTTCTCTTTGTCACCTTCATGTACCCCCTCCCCCCCTCCTGTAGTTTGATGGGCAGCATGGCCCTGTCTAACCACTACAGGTCAGAGGACCTGCTGGACATAGAGACAGCAGCTGGGGGCTTCCAGCAGAGGAAGGGCATGAGGCACTGTCTGCCACTCACATTCTGCTTCCACACCGGCCTGAGCCAATACATGGCCTTGGAGGCTACAGAGGGGCGGGGCCGCAGCGAGATCTTCTACCACTGTCCGGTGAGGCCCCATCCAGTGGGGGGTGTTGTAGATGCTGTGTGCTCCTGACATAGATCAAACTTGGTCCCTGATTTATTGAACTAGATCTGTGTCTGAGAACTCAGCTGTCAGGTTTAAGATCCTGCTGTAAAAGCTCTGAACCCCCTGAGTCTGTCTGCCGTTTGGGTCAGTACCTCCCTGTACCACTAGAGAGAGCACTCAGCTTCCTCACCAGGGGTTTACTAGAGGAAGAGAGGTCATAGAAACTGATGGAAATGCTGTTTATCTTTTCCAGGATCAAATGGCACAAGATCCGTCGGCTATTGACATGTTCATCACAGGTATGTTATCTGTTTCTTCCAAATCCCTTGATGTTTTGCAAAACAGGGAGTCATGTCGTGCAGTCGAGTTAGTAATCAGAAGGTTCCTGGTTCGAACCCCGGGCTGTGTCAACATTAATTATGATGTTGTGTCCTTGGGCAAGGCACCTCACCCTACTTGCCTCAGGGGGAATACCCCTGTACTTGCTGCTACTTGCTACGCTCTGAATAACAGCGTCTGCTTAAATGACTACATGTAAATGTAAACAACTACAGACAATGTGTGTGACTCTGTCATTCTTCAGGGTCCAGCTTCACAGAGTGGTTCACCTCATATGTTCACAATGTGGTGACAGGAGAGTACCCTATCATCCGAGACCAGATCTTTCGGTACCGTTGTCATGGTAGTTTGTCATTTGTCTACTGCTTGTATCGTTTGCTATCACAATAACAATAATGTGTTTGTGTTACTGCCTTAGGTATGTCCATGACAAGCAGTGTGTGGCGACTACAGGTGACATCACAGTGTCAGTGTCCACCTCCTTCCTCCCAGAGCTCAGCTCTGTTCATCCACCACACTTCTTCTTCACCTATCGGATCAGGTACCTAACCCAGGGACGAGCCTTATCCTGTCCTCACCCATTTTGAATCAGTTACTTCCAGTACCTTCCTGAGGCTTCTGCCACCCCAGGAAGGTCGATCAATTAGCTTGATGAGCTCATTCTAAATATTAGTGGTAGAAAAAGGAAAGAAAACAGCCCCTTTGTAAGTACACTGACCTGTTGACAGATTCCACTGCTCATGTTGATGTGAATCATGTCAAAGTTGTGTCAGTCCAGTTCACTAACACATATCCTGACCCCTGCTCAGGATTGAGATGTCCCAGGATGCCTTGCCTGAAAGCGCCTGCCAGCTGGACAGCCGTTACTGGAAGATCACAAACGCCAATGGGAACGTGGAGGAGGTCCGTGGCCCAGGTGTCGTTGGTGAGTCCTGCGGCTGATGGCCTCATATTCAGTGCTGGGGGCTAGGTCACAGGTGTCAAACTGGTGTCATCGCGGGCCAAGAGGGTGCAGGTTTTCGTGTCAACCAAGCCACTACACCAGCTGATTTCAATAACGAGTTTGATTTCACTAAGTGGAGAAACTCGTCAGTGAAATCAGCTGGTGTAGGGGCCTGGTTGACACGAAAACCTGCACCCTCTTGGCCTGCGATGGCACGAGTTTGACACCACTGCTATAGGTACTGACCATGCAGCCGGTTGTAAGAAGCCATGCAGCTGGTTGTCAAGGCTTTCCAGTGTATCACTGGCACTGTCTGTGCAGAGGTGTCAGCATGTTCTGCCCTCTGGGACGAGAAGCAAGTGGAGCTTGCAAGCCAGTAATACCAGACCAACCGATACTGACTACCTGCTGAATCCTGCACAGTCATTTACACATATCCCCCCGTGCACATTGTGCCCAAATGGCTACATTTAAATGACATGATTCTTTCAAGGGTTAGCCTATTAGTCACACAAATCAATCCTAAGCAAAGCCTTGGTGTGCTGCCCCCTGCAGGGGAGTTCCCTGTGATGACCCCAGGGAAGGTGCATGAGTACGCCAGCTGCACGACCTTCTCCACCACCTCAGAGTTCATGGAGGGTCACTACACTTTCCACCGCCTCAAGAACAAGGAAGAGGTCTTCCATGTCTCCATCCCGCGCTTCCACATGGTCTGCCCGCCCTTCCGCGAGTCAATGGTACGCTCGGTAAGTCAGGGAGGAAGAGGAGGAGTGGGGAGGAAGGTCACTCCTGTTTTCCAAATCAACTACACTGTACTCGGATTAAATGAATCTTCCATCAAACGATGATCTGCTTTGTCAGTTGTGGGTTAAAACAGGAGGTTATATGAGGTTAAACAGGAGGTTATATGAGGTTATATGAGGTTAAACAGGAGGTTATATGAGGTTAAACAGGAGGTTATATGAGGTTAAACAGGAGGTTATATGAGGTTAAACAAGGTAAAACTAGTGAAAACACATTTAACGCTCTGTCTCCTCTCCCTCATAACTCCGCCCCCTCAGCAGGGCTCAGCCAGTGACGTGACTCGCTCGTCCTTCCGGGAAGACAATTCCTCAGACACAGACGACTACGACGACGGAGAGCTGAGAGGCATCAACATTGGCGACCAGGCAGGTCGCTGCCCGCGACACATCTGACCACGCCGCAGTTGGCCACGCCCCTCTTTGTCCGCTGGCCACACCCCCTTTGTCCTCTGGCCACGCCCCTCTTTGTCCGCTGGCCACACCCCCTTTGTCCTCTGGCCACGCCCCTCTTTGTCCTCTGGCTGCGTCCCCTCGTCCTGCCTCTGGACGGGAGAAGGGGCAAAGACCACAAGAGAAAAGACTTATGATAAACAGAAGATTTAAAACATTTGTTTTTATTATTTGTTGTTTATAAGCTGTGTGTAATGGCAGTGGGTTAGCTGAAAGAGAGAGGGAGGGAGGGAAGGAGAGAGAACAGAAGCTAAATGCATGTTCCTGTGTGAAACCTTCAAACCACAGTCCTGGGAGATTTCTAGGAACTGAGTGATTGGCAGATACAGCATACTCAGATCATTGTGATTGGCTGTTCTGTTAGGGTCCTATTGTTTACCTTCTCTGGTTTCAGCCAGGGAGAGATGTGGAGCACCCGGCCCACAGAGAACCACCAACCCTGGGCCATGAACAGCTCTGTTGTCACTTCTTTCTCTGTAGCTCCATTGTCTGAGCGCCTGGCAGCCCACTGCTGGGTGGTTCCCTGTGTCCCCCGCTTGTTATGGAGAAAACAGGATTCAGGAATTTCTCTTCTTATATTCCCCTTTTAGAAGTTCAGATGTGACCCTGGCCTTGACCCTGGCCTTGACCCCAGTGTCACACAGCTTAAGTTGAGCTCCGTTACCCGAAACAACTGCAGGGTTGTTAAGAATAAACAAATGTAGATTGGTATTCTATAATGTAGACTGGTATTCTATAATGTAGACTGGTATGCTATAATGTAGACTGGTGATTCAGTGATCTATGCTGGCTCATTGAGGATATGGTTTCTCTCTGTCATTCATTCATGTACATTGTTTATCAATGTCATATATATATAATACATTGTGATTATGTGTAAGAGTGTCATAGAGATGATTGGAGTGGTTTTGATTGGATGCGTTCCCCTTTAGACCAATGAGCATTAGGTGCCTCCCAGGGCTCAGTAGAAGAGTGACAATGTTTGCTGGTTGTTTCCAGGTTGTCCCAAACCTCTCAGCTCATCAACATGGTGGTATGTCACATCAGCACATTACTGCACAACTGGACATGGATATACTCTGGACAAGACCATCACATACTTTGGGGGTGGAGCTATCTTTTTTTGTATTCAACTGGAGGACAGTATAACAGTATGTTACCTACGATTATTATTTGAGAGATGATGAAGTCTGTGTAGGCATAAAGCCCTCAGTTCTGTGTGGTGGGAGGGGTGTTTATTTAGGTAATAAGTGATTATTTTAATCTTATTTTCCCCTTTCCGCATTTGTAAGGAAGTTGTGCAATAGAGCGTCTGGCTCTGCTTCATGCTAATTTCAAACCTCATTTGATTTTTTCAGTGTCACTGTTTTTTACTGCCAATTTGTGTTTTGTTTTTGTACATTTGGGGTAAATAAACACTTTATGCTGAATGGGGGCCCCTAATAAAGACCCTTTTCAAGCTTTCCTTACAATCTTCATACTAAAACAAACATTAATAAGCAGATGTCATTATCTAAGGGGCCAGTAGAGGGGGATCACTGATATGATCGTTTTAGAAAGTCAGCACTGTGGACCATAGACATTATATAATATGTAATATAATAAAGTCTTATATAATGTCAGCACAGAGGACCACCCTCAACACTAGCTGTCAAATGTTTGGTTGCTGTCAATTTATGTTGCCAGATAAGGCAGAAGTAACCCCCTTTTTTGGACTATTTAAGAGTCTTGGTTCCTCTTTAGTGCTTTTATCTAACCTTCACTAAGGTTAGGGTTAGTATGTAGTATGTATGTTACAGTATGTATGTATGGTGTTAGTAATATTTACAGTAATATGGTGTCTTGTGTCCCATGTGTCCATACATGTAATGACCCTTGTACACCTCTACAAGTACCATGTAGACTCCCGTGTCATCGTCCAGTTTCAAGGGTGATAATGGTCTAGGAAATGGACAAAATGTCTGCATTTTATAAATATAGCTTCCATCTCATTATCCTCCAAATAATGTAGGTATGCGTTGAAATCAATGGTCTTAATTAGACTTCCTCACACTGACCCTCCCCCTCCTCTTCCTCACACCGGAAGAGCGGATCACTGATCAGCTGGTGTGTTTGACACCCCATAAAGAGGACAAACATTTCATCTTCCAGACTGTCAGACCTACATTTCCTTCCTCTGCAATGTGAGTAACGCAGCTTTACTTTAACTTTGCCAAAGCTGGCTTTTTGTTCGCGTAAATTTAAAGCTATTTTATTATTGTTATCTAGTTAGTCTAACTAGTTAGTCATGTTGTCACAGAGCTAGGAAGGCAAACAGGCTTTCTGAAATGGACAAAATTTAGCCTTTGAAACGTAATCATAAATAGATAAATGTAGTCGGTTAAGTTAAAAACCAAAACAAACTCTTTATCTCTTCCAAACTAAACAGTTTCACAAACAGTCTCGCGCATTTAAAACTTTAAATCATTTTATGATTTGTTGTTGTTGATGTGCTGATATCACTTCTACAGAAAATGCCGTCATGATTGATAATCTGGTCATGCGATCTTCATACTTTCTGTTTTAGACGTCTTGGAGAAAAGGAATCGTAATGAGGAACTTAATTGTGTTCAGCTTGGCGCTATGTTTCGCCATCTTTGATCTTGGTAAGTGTTGGTCTTGTTCACATTCCTTAAGTTCCTTAAGTGCAATAACTGTTTACATGTCTGTTTATATCTGGTTCACATTCGAGACGGGAACCACTAACTTTCCACGTACTTGACTTGCTTATTTTTTTAATTTACAGTACTATATCGTGCTCCCCTTTTTATTTATTTTTATATCGTGCCCCCGCCCTTTATTGTTATATTACCCTGCCACTCTGTGCTGTACTTTACCCTGCTGCTGTTGTGAACTGCAATTTCCCCCCCTGGAGGACAAATTAAGGTTTATCTAATCGACCAGTCTTCGGTTGCATACATCTGAGTCTGTATGATGACATGTCTGCAGGTTCAGCCCTGAGCTGTTACACCTGTCAGGACTCGACTGGAAGCTGCACCGACACCAAGGACTGCGGCTCACAGGATGCCTGTCTGAGTCTGTTTGTGAAGGGTAAGCTTCACTTTAGATGACCTGCTGTAATATGATGGAAACTTGGTAAACTGACAACACATTGATGCGTTAGTCTTGACTCAAAAGTATCAGTGTTTCCTTAACACAATGAATACTGAAGTCCTACAATTGCAAACGAGTACATTGATCACACAGTGATTTGAATATCTATTCAGTGAATAATCATGACCCAGTCTTGCTACCTCAAGTCTACTGCCTTTTGTTCATCTCATTCTGTCAATGTCTTCCATAAGGATGATCCTGAGTTAACTCCCTTCTCTCTCTCTCTCCCCTCCAGGTGGTGATACAATACGCCGCTGTATCAAGAACTCTGAATGTGTTTTTGATCAGCTAAGCGTGTTTTATCCAACTGCACAAAGCTTCACTTACAGGTGTTGCTCGTCTAATCTGTGTAATGGAGCTGTGTCCAAATCTGGGGGCAAGTGTCTCCTGGGCAAGTGGTGGTGTATGTCTTAGACATCCACACACCAGCCCAACCTTCACCCACTGCACCTGCACAGACAGCATTATATTAAGACCTAAGACACTAGCAGGTTCCTCTGCCTCCCCTCTTTCCCCTCCTTCAGCTCAGGTGCTGCTGTATTTGTGTCACTGGCCAGACCAACAGTGACTTGCTTTCTGACCAACTATACCTGGCGTCCTTTCTAGTTTTTGGAAAGATTCAGTTTGCACTAGATTTGCACTTCAGGTGGATGCAGCACCAACAATAGCATACCGTTTTTTTCGGACTATAGGGCGCACTTAAAAGCCTTTATTTTTCTCAAAAAACGACACTGCGCCTTATAATCCGAAGCGCCTTATATATGGATTAATTCTTTTATTTACTGACCTCTAAGCGATTTTGGTGTGGTACAAGGCGCTCACGGTGCTAAATCAAAATGTTTTTGTACGACTTTGGTAAACTACAAAGCCGCACCGCTTGCAGCATTACAGCTACGGTAGCCAGGAGCGTCGCGGAGTAATACATACTGTGCTTCACCATAATATTATTCGTCTGATTTATCTGACATTTTTTTCCCCGCTTAATGCGCCTTATAGTCCGGTGCGCTTTATATATGAAAAAAGATCGAAAATAGACCATTCATTGACACTGCGCCCTATAGTGCAAAAAGTACGGTACTTGCTACATTTTGAATTACCAATGTATGTTTTAGCTGCTAAAAGGGCTATGCATGTCAAATTTGATCTATTGGAAGTGTTATGTGTATAAAAATAAATCAGATGTCTTGTAGAAGGAAATGACCTGCTTAAAGGATCAGTACTCGGGGTTAGGCTTAGCAGACAGTATAAATGCTCATGTTCTGTCACTGCCACAGCTCGCACTTCTAAATCACAGTTTTTTACCAAAATAATGACATTTTGTCTTGCCAATGTAGATGTACAGAGGCAAGGGGGGGGGGGGGGGATGTGTAAGAATATATTTAAGAACATGACTGTAAACTGAACCTTTGGCTTTGCATGAATGTTGAGGGTTTGTTGGTGGAAAATAAATAACTTCTTCTCACCATTCAAGTTATCCATGTTGTACTTGTGACTCAAAGGTGAATGAGTGGTCTTGGGTAATGGAATTATGTGTTAACATGGGGAGGGTGAAGTCATCCTTAAAACTGTCCTCCAGGTTAGCCTATCTGCAGAATACAGATGAGGACAACATTAAGGATTATGGGGACTGCCACTATCTACTGCCTGCCAGTTTACTGATCCCAACCCACCCCAGAGTCCTCATGCCAGACCTTGAACTGTTCCCTTCCACCTCCTCCCTTTCCCCATCCCCCTCTCCTTCCCCTCCCCAGTGTGACTACAGTGAGTGGAGCCCCACCTGGGTGCTCATCCCCTCAGTGTACCTGCTGGCCTTCCTGCTCGGCTCCCTAGGACCTGCTGGACATAGAGACAGCAGCTGGGGGCTTCCAGCAGAGGAAGGGCATGAGGCACTGTCTGCCACTCACATTCTGCTTCCACACCGGCCTGAGCCAATACATGGCCTTGGAGGCTACAGAGGGGCGGGGCCGCAGCGAGATCTTCTACCACTGTCCGGTGAGGCCCCATCCAGTGGGGGGTGTTGTAGATGCTGTGTGCTCCTGACATAGATCAAACTTGGTCCCTGATTTCTTGAACTAGATCTGTGTCTGAGAACTCAGCTGTCAGGTTTAAGATCCTGCTGTAAAAGCTCTGAACCCCCTGAGTCTGTCTGCCGTTTGGGTCAGTACCTCCCTGTACCACTAGAGAGCACTCAGCTTCCTCACCAGGGGTTTACTAGAGGAAGAGAGGTCATAGAAACTGATGGAAATGCTGTTTATCTTTTCCAGGATCAAATGGCACAAGATCCGTCGGCTATTGACATGTTCATCACAGGTATGTTATCTGTTTCTTCCAAATCCCTCGATGTTTTGCAAAACAGGGAGTCATGTTGTGGTTAGTAATCAGAAGGTTCCTGGTTCGAACCCCCGGCTGTGTCAACATTAATTATGATGTTGTGTCCTTGGGCAAGGCACCTCACCCTACTTGCCTCAGGGGGAATACCCCTGTACTTGCTGCTACTTGCTACGCTCTGAATAACAGCGTCTGCTTAAATGACTACATGTAAATGTAAACAACTACAGACAATGTGTGTGACTCTGTCATTCTTCAGGGTCCAGCTTCACAGAGTGGTTCACCTCATATGTTCACAATGTGGTGACAGGAGAGTACCCTATCATCCGAGACCAGATCTTTCGGTACCGTTGTCATGGTAGTTTGTCATTTGTCTACTGCTTGTATCGTTTGCTATCACAATAACAATAATGTGTTTGTGTTACTGCCTTAGGTATGTCCATGACAAGCAGTGTGTGGCGACTACAGGTGACATCACAGTGTCAGTGTCCACCTCCTTCCTCCCAGAGCTCAGCTCTGTTCATCCACCACACTTCTTCTTCACCTATCGGATCAGGTACCTAACCCAGGGACGAGCCTTATCCTGTCCTCACCCATTTTGAATCAGTTACTTCCAGTACCTTCCTGAGGCTTCTGCCACCCCAGGAAGGTCGATCAATTAGCTTGATGAGCTCATTCTAAATATTAGTGGTAGAAAAAGGAAAGAAAACAGCCCCTTTGTAAGTACACTGACCTGTTGACAGATTCCACTGCTCATGTTGATGTGAATCATGTCAAAGTTGTGTCAGTCCAGTTCACTAACACATATCCTGACCCCTGCTCAGGATTGAGATGTCCCAGGATGCCTTGCCTGAAAGTGCCTGCCAACAGAAGCTAAATGCATGTTCCTGTGTGAAACCTTCAAACCACAGTCCTGGGAGATTTCTAGGAACTGAGTGATTGGCAGATACAGCATACCCAGATCATTGTGATTGGCTGTTCTGTTAGGGTCCTATTGTTTACCTTCTCTGGTTTCAGCCAGGGAGAGATGTGGAGCACCCGGCCCACAGAGAACCACCAACCCTGGGCCATGAACAGCTCTGTTGTCTGTTGTATATTCTATAATGTAGACTGGTATGCTATAATGTAGACTGGTGATTCAGTGATCTATGCTGGCTCATTGAGGATATGGTTTCTCTCTGTCATTCATTCATGTACATTGTTTATCAGTGTCATATATATATATAATACATTGTGATTATGTGTAAGAGTGTCATAGAGATGATTGGAGTGGTTTTGATTGGATGCGTTCCCCTTTAGACCAATGAGCATTAGGTGCCTCCCAGGGCTCAGTAGAAGAGTGACAATGTTTGCTGGTTGTTTCCAGGTTGTCCCAAACCTCTCAGCTCATCAACATGGTGGTATGTCACATCAGCACATTACTGCACAACTGGACATGGATATACTCTGGACAAGACCATCACATACTTTGGGGGTGGGGGGGAGCTATCTTTTTTTGTATTCAACTGGAGGACAGTATAACAGTATGTTACCTACGATTATTATTTGAGAGATGATGAAGTCTGTATAGGCATAAAGCCCTCAGTTCTGTGTGGTGGGAGGGGTGTTTATTTAGGTAATAAGTGATTATTTTAATCTTATTTTCCCCTTTCCGCATTTGTAAGGAAGTTGTGCAATAGAGCGTCTGGCTCTGCTCCATGCGAATTTCAAACCTCATTTGATTTTTTCAGTGTCACTGTTTTTTACTGCCAATTTGTGTTTTGTTTTTGTACGTTTGGGGTAAATAAACACTTTATGCTGAATGGGGGCCCCTAATAAAGACCCTTTTCAAGCTTTCCTTACAATCTTCATACTAAAACAAACATTAATAAGCAGATGTCATTATCTAAGGGGCCAGTAGAGGGGGATCACTGATATGATCGTTTTAGAAAGTCAGCACTGTGGACCATAGACATTATATAATATGTAATATAATAAAGTCTTATATAATGTCAGCACAGAGGACCACCCTAACCACTAGCTGTCAAATGTTTGGTTGCTGTCAATTTATGTTGCCAGATAAGGCAGAAGTAACCCCCTTTTTTGGACTATTTAAGAGTCTTGGTTCCTCTTTAGTGCTTTTATCTAACCTTCACTAAGGTTAGGGTTAGTATGTAGTATGTATGTTACAGTATGTATGTATGGTGTTAGTAATATTTACAGTACTATGGTGTCTTGTATCCCATGTGTCCATACATGTAATGACCCTTGTACACCTCTACAAGTACCATGTAGACTCCCGTGTCATCGTCCAGTTTCAAGGGTGATAATGGTCTAGGAAATGGACAAAATGTCTGCATTTTATAAATATAGCTTCCATCTCATTATCCTCCAAATAATGTAGGTATGCGTTGAAATCAATGGTCTTAATTAGACTTCCTCACACTGACCCTCCCCCTCCTCTTCCTCACACCGGAAGGGCGGATCACTGATCAGCTGGTGTGTTTGACACCCCATAAAGAGGACAAACATTTCATCTTCCAGACTGTCAGACCTACATTTCCTTCCTCTGCAATGTGAGTAACGCAGCTTTACTTTAACTTTGCCAAAGCTGGCGTTTTGTTCGCGTAAATTTAAAGCTATTTTATTATTGTTATCTAGTTAGTCTAACTAGTTAGTCATGTTGTCACAGAGCTAGGAAGGCAAACAGGCTTTCTGAAAGACACAATTTAGCCTTTGAAACGTAATCATAAATAGATAAATTTAGTCGGTTAAGTAAAAACGAAAACAAACTCAAACTGTCTTTATCTCTTCCAAACTAAACAGTTTCACAAACAGTCTCGCGCATTTAGAACATTTAGGTTCAGGATCACGTGACACTAATGATTCGAAGCACTTTGGCATGCGACCAGTAGAACAGAACAGTATCGAACCAGCAGTATTTAGCTGCTCAGAGTCATATTTGTGACCCTTTTCCTTTAGTGTCCTGAGTTAATATCGTTCATTGGTCCACAGTGTGTTGGACAGCATCAGACCTCATCAGTGTTCAGAATGAGAAACACCCTCCTGTTTATCTGACCTGCTGATGCAGAACCTGTTCTGATAAATAAGGTTGAATAATTATTGTGTTATCAAATCAACGATACTTTCGGATTTATGCATTTTATCCTCCCAAACATTTCACAACATCGGTGCATTGGCTTCGTACTGTGACTTGAACGCCATTTTATGGTTTGTTGTTGATGTGCTGATATCGCTTCTACAGAAAATGCCGTCATGATTGATAATCTGGTCATACGATTTTCATACTTTCTGTTTTAGACGTAGTTGGAGAAAAGGAATCGTAATGAGGAACTTAATTGTGTTCAGCTTGGCGCTATGTTTCGCCATCTTTGATCTTGGTAAGTGTTGGTCTTGTTCACATTCCTTAAGTTCCTTAAGTGCAATAACTGTTTACATGTCTGTTTATATCTGGTTCACATTCGAGACGGGAACCACTAACTTTCCACGTACTTGACTTGCTTATTTTTTTAATTTACAGTACTATATCGTGCTCCCCTTATTTATTTTTATATCGTGCCCCCGCCCTTTATTGTTATATTACCCTGCCACTCTGTGCTGTACTTTACCCTGCTGCTGTTGTGAACTGCAATTTCCCCCCCCTGGAGGACAAATTAAGGTTTATCTAATCGACCAGTCTTCGGTTGCATACATCTGAGTCTGTATGATGACATGTCTGCAGGTTCAGCCCTGAGCTGTTACACCTGTCAGGACTCGACTGGAAGCTGCACCGACACCAAGGACTGCGGCTCACAGGATGCCTGTCTGAGTCTGTTTGTGAAGGGTAAGCTTCACTTTAGATGACCTGCTGTAATATGATGGAAACTTGGTAAACTGACAACACATTGATGCGTTAGTCTTGACTCAAAAGTATCAGTGTTTCCTTAACACAATGAGTACTGAAGTCCTACAATTGCGAACGTTTTTTCAATTGAGTAGACAATTTTATTTTGACTTTGAATATATATTCAGTGTGAATGTCTTCCATAAGGACAATCCTGAGTTAACTCCTTCCTTCTCTCTCTCCCCTCCAGGTGGTGATACGATACGCCGCTGTATCAAGAACTCTGAATGTGTTTTTGATCAGCTAAGCGTGTTTTATCCAGCGGCACAAAGCTTCACTTACAGGTGTTGCTCGCATAACCTGTGTAATGGAGCTGTATCCGTATCTGGGGGCAAGCCTCTCCTGGGCCTGCTGCTGTCTCTGTTGGGCATGTGGTGGTGTATGTCTTAGACATCCACACACCAGCCCAACCTTCACCCACTGCACCTGCACAGACAGCATTCTATTAAGACCTAAGACACTAGCAGGTTCCTCTGCCTCTCCTCTTTCCCCTCCTTCAGCTCAGGTGCTGCTGTATTTGTGTCACTGGCCAGACCAACAGTGACTTGCTTTCTGACCAACTATACCTGGCATCCTGTCTGGTTTTTGGAAAGATTCAGTTTGCACTAGATTAGCACTTCAGGTGGATGCAGCACTAACAATAGCATACTTGCTACATTTTGAATTACCAATGTATGTTGTTTTAGCTGCTAAAAGGGCTATGCATGTCAAATTTGATCTATTGGAAGTGTTATGTGTATAAAAATAAATCAGATGTCTTGTAGAAGGAAATGACCTGCTTAAAGGGTCTGTAGTTAGGGTTAGCAGACAGTATAAATGCTCATGTTCTGTCACAGTTTTTTACCAAAATAATGACATTTTGTCTTGCCAATGTAGATGTACAGAGGCAAGGGGGGGGGGGGAATGTGTAAGAATATATTTAAGAACATCATGACTGTAAACTGAATCTTTGGCTTTGCATGAATGTTGAGGGTTTGTTGGTGGAAAATAAATAACTTCTTCTCACCATTCAAGTTATCCATGTTGTTCTTGTGACTCAAAGGTGAATGAGTGGTCTTGGGTAATGGCATTATGTGTTAACATGGGGGGGGGGGGGGGTGAAGTCATCCTTAAGTCTGTCCTCCAGGTTAGCCTATCTGCAGAATACAGATGAGGACAACATTAAGGATTATGGGGACTGGGTGGTGATGTATTTTACACATGTAGCATTTTAACCTGTGACCTGGGGATGAACTTCCTGTTTGGACAGCTGCAGTAGCCACGTGGAAAGGAAATGAGGGGAAAAGACATGCGGACATACAAACACAGACTGAAACGAGTAGTAACAGTTGAATTATGTGCCTCCATTGTTGGCATGTTAAAAGGACTAAAGATTTCCTGCTTGCCACACAGTCCTCATTAAAATGGTGTCTTGTTAATATTCTTAAACATGAATCTAATGAAAGTACATTCAACACCAGTTCATTGTATTTTAAAGCCCTTTTATAAGCAATGTCTCATAAAACCCCTCAACCAAACTAAATTCCCATGGCTGTGCTTTCTCAGATGAATATTGTGCTTTCCTTTTTTTATGTTTAATGTTTTTTTTTAATGTTCACATTAACTACTAAACCTAGTGATTCTGGGGGAGCCAATCAAGGTGAAGTATTCCAAGCAGATCAACTGGATCTTATACAGTTTGTTTAGCAGTGTCTGTTTATCAGCTCCTTTCACTCTTTTGGCCTTGTTAGCTTTGTTGATGGAGTCGTCTCCAGGATGACTGTTTTCCTGGAAAGGTCAATAAGATGTTGCAATAGGACAGGCCACTGCCATTCATCTGAATCTCATCTGAATCTCTCTTCTCAACTTGAATATGAGACACAACTCTGATATCAATGGTTAGGGCTGGGGTAAAGATTAGTTTATAGTAATTATAGTAAACAATGCTGACAGCATTTATGTATGATTACAGATTGTTTAGAAGGGGAATAGCCTGTCCTGCATGCAAGCCTCAGAAACTGCTGTATTTAGACAATATACACATCCTGAGACACAAATCAGTGGACAAAATACAAAGATGGCACCTCTACAAGACTTAAGGGAACTGTGATTCTCTAATTATGGTACAAGCTACAAATGAGATCTTCTCATTTTTGTTTCCGAGTGTGGGTTCTAGGATGCAGTCACGTCATGGTTTGGGATATCCCCTAATCATTCGTATCCTCCCCTCCCCTATGTCATCCCATCTCTTCCCTCTCTCCCACACACACACACACACACACACACACACACACACACACACACACACACACACACACACACACACACACACACACACACATACACACACACACACACACACACACACACACACACACACACACACACACACACACACACACACACACACAACAAGGCTGACCTGCTCATATAATGTCCAGTGTGGTCTGTTGGCTGATGTATTGTTCAGTGTCTGTATACACAGTTTCCTTTAGTGGTTGTAGCTGTGTCTTCCTTTACAGTCTGAACAATGTGACTGACACTGGAATGTGCAAATGTGTCCGTGTGTACAGATGTTAATTGCTTGTTGTCGGAGTGTTTTGTGACTCTCATAGTCTGTATAGGTGTTTGTGTACAGTGTGCACAGTGTTGTTGTTGGTATGATGTTTGAAGAGTGTGTGAAGTTGTGGGCTACGAGCAAGAAAAGGAGAAAGTGTTTGTGTTTCTCGCAAAGCCTCTTCTGGGGTGGTCTGGTTCTTGGAGGGAAAGGGAGACGGGGAGGGTCGATGGAAGAGGTGTGTGTGTTGTGCCTGAGGGGGGTGGGGTTCTGGAGGGTGGCTTATATCTGCAGAGGGAGAAACTACAGACCCCATCAAGAGCAACACCCCCCCAAAAGAGCTGAACAGAATGAAGAGAAGAACAAGTCAGAACTGCACTGGATGGAGAGAAGTGAAGAAGTAAGAATCTGAGAGGATCTCGTCTCCCAGTCCAGAGGAGGACATCCTATTCTGGGACAGAACAGTCTC
Source organism: Neosalanx taihuensis (assembly GCA_030340665.1). NCBI lineage: Eukaryota > Metazoa > Chordata > Actinopteri > Osmeriformes > Salangidae > Neosalanx > Neosalanx taihuensis. Next base: position 633,901 of record CM059295.1, read on the forward strand.
TCTTTCAGCATCACACACTACAGCCTGGGAAACCTCATAGACTACAACATGTAAGAGATTTACTTCATGTTTATTTGACAAAGAAAATGAAATTGCTGATATTGTGTTGTTTTACCCGTAGTTTTTGTCATTCTTAAATTAGACTTTTATTTCAAATGTTGCAGCCTTGTCTGCACTACTCTGAAACCCACTTACTGTTCCAATGTTTCCTGGTTTAATTAATGTCGAGTTAATCTCTTCTTCACTAACAGCCTCCCATTTGTCTTTCAGTTTGTTTATTTAACAAACAACCAGGATGCCATTACAGTGAGATATACGGGAGGACAGGAAGCAGGGAGGGGGAGACAGGGACACTGTCACAGCCTGAGCAGTCAGCTGGATACAGAAGGACTGAACCAAGAGAGAGCAGGAGACACTGCTGTGCCTGCTGTGTGTCTACATGGAGTAACAGCTGGAGCCTCCGACCAGCGGATGTAGAGGAGCAGAGAGACTCTTCCACTGGCGTCCGCCACTGTCTACTGCCTGCCAGTATACTGATCCCAACCCACCCCAGAGTCCTCATGCCAGACCTTGAACTGTTCCCTTCCACCTCCTCCCTTTCCCCATCCCCCTCTTCTTCCCCTCCCCAGTGTGACTACAGTGAGTGGAGCCCCACCTGGGTGCTCATCCCCTCAGTGTACCTGCTGGCCTTCCTGCTCGGCTCCCTAGGAAATGGCCTGGTTCTCTGGGCCTACCTGGACCGGCCTCGCTCCTCCCAGGCTCTGGGATCAACCCCCTGCTCCACCCCCAAGCTGCCTGGCTCCTCCCGCTCCCTGACTGACTCACTAATCGCCAGCCTAGCCGTGGCAGACCTGGCCTTCCTCATCACCCTGCCCCTGTGGGCTGCCTACACAGCTCTGGACTACCACTGGCCCTTTGGCCAGCCTCTCTGCCGAGTCAGCAGTTACCTGGTTGCCCTCAACATGTACGCCAGCGTCTTCTCCCTCACAGCACTCAGCGTGGAGCGCTATTGGCTCATGGCCGGACATCGCTGCTCCAGCCTCACTCAGAGGCGCGGTACTTGCAGGGTATTGTGGGTAGTGGGAAGTGTGTGGCTGTTTGCAGGGGTGCTCGCTCTGCCCGCTCTGCTACTCAGGACCGTCAGAGAGGTGGAGCTGGGGGAGGAGCCTGATGATTACTGGCAGGAAGTGGAGGAGGGAGAGAGGGAGGGCCACCAGGTGGATGGACACAGAACAGTGATCTTTTCCTGTGCGATGGACTATTCTAGTTTGATCTCGGACAGGCTGGGGCGAGATGAGCGAGAGAGGGCGGAGCTCCTGTGGACAGCAGCTTTGGGGCTCAAGTCCACTCTGATTGGCTTCCTGCTGCCGCTGGCTGTCCTATTAGTCTGCTACTGCTCCCTGGGTCACCTGGTCAGTCGTCACTTCAAGCACGGCCCACGTCCAGACCCCCAGCGTCAGCGCCGTCTGCTCCGTGTCATTGTTACCCTGGTGATGGCTTTCTTCCTGTGCTGGCTGCCTTTCCACACCAACAAGTCCCTGTCAATGCTGGTAGAGCTGGGTCTGGTGCCCTACTCCTGCCTGCTGGACCGCACCCTGCTGGCCGCCCACCCCTACGCCACCTGCCTAGGATACCTCAACAGCTGCCTCAACCCACTGCTGTACGCCTGCTGCGACCCTGCATTCAGACAGCGCTGCCGTGCCCTGCTGCCCTGGGGAGGGGCAGGGGCAGGAAGGGACTCGAGACAGGGCGGCTGGAGAGGGTGCAGGGGAGGCTGTGACTCTCCACAAGCAGCAGACAAGGAGGAGGAGGGTGTAGAGGAGGAGGACAGGGAACAGCCAAGTAGAACTCGAGAGGAATCTGTAGATGGAGTGGAGGAGGACAATGTTCAGGAGATAAGGCATAGTTAACTACAGCACAAAGTGTCTGCTGTAGTTTGTTTGCGAAAACACAGACTCCCTCGGAAGTAAGAAGAAACAGTAATAAGAAACAGACTTTAACAGACATATATTTTTGTTGAATTGTTGAAATTGTTATGTCTCTATGATATTGGTTTTTAAGATGTCAATACGTTATTTTGTTTTCCCTGGTTTATGATTAAAGACATGTTGAACAAAGATCGAGTGAAGTGGAGAGTGAGAAGTCAGGAAAATCATCCAATCAGTCCATGAGAGTGAGGTTATGATCTTGTCCTGTCTCTCTAAACTGTTAAATCATTTATCCATGGAACCAGAACACATCAGTGTTTCCCACGGAGACAACAGGCTCTGGGTCTATAAACAGTGTGTTTCCACCAGGCACAGCACATACCACAGATACATTCATGAACATATGGGAGCTGCTTTTTTCAGATGTGTGTGAATCCTCATGAGCCAGTAAACCCAAGACAGAGGGCATGTATCACACAGGAAGTGATGCATTTCAGATGAAAGATGAGACATTGTTTGCTTACAGTGAACTCATATGAGAGATCTGACTCACCCTACTGTGCATTGGAAGGGTCGTTACATACTTCAATATCACTCATCCCTCCACCTCACCCCCACCCCACCACCACCATTATGCCTATCCCCCTCTCTCTCACACACCCCCATAAATAGCATTGGATTAAAGTGTTTGCAAACGGATAACATTCCATTTAAATGTCCATGTTTTTCATTCAAATTATTGAATCGAGGAGAAATACGAATATACATTATATATACATATAATTACACGACAACATTATATCTATATATAATTCAATGTATTTATGTGTATAATTAAGTTAATATATGATTATATATATATTAACTTTTACAATTATATTTAACTTTAATTTCGTAAATTAATATCTTTATTTGTTATATTATTGTAGCCCATAATATCCTATTTCAGTGGTCTTCAACTCTGGTCCTCAGGACCCACTGTCCTGCATGTTTTGGATGTTTCCCCCTTCCCACACACCTGATTCTAATGCATGATTGTTTACCAGGATTCTTCAGAGCTAGATAACGACCCATGCATTAGAATCGGGTGTGTTGGAGCAGGGAAACATCTAAAACATGCAGGACAGTGGGTCCTGAGGACCAGGGTTGAAGACCACTGTCCTATTTGAAACATGAACCAAGTGTGACCCGCCTCAGCAGGGGGCGCTGTGGAGTCTAAACACAAAACAACACGAACAACCACCGAAGAAGACGGAGCGAAAATGGCGTCGCTGAATGACAAGTCTGTTTGGGATGAGGTGGAGGTTTGTTTTAATATATGAACCTAAATGAACTATGTTCTGTTTATTTAATCTAAAGTAGTATGTAGTGTTCGAAAGGTTTCATGCTTGGTATTGTGTTGTGAAAGTATAAGATAATCATCAAACTTAGTCTCTCGATAAATCTAGTGGCTCAGTAGCTACAGAGTGACACAGGGAAATGTGGCTAACTTAGCTTAGCTTAGGTCTGCTTCTCCTTTATAAACCCAAGAAAAAGCTTTAAAAATGTGTTAATTGTTGATAATTTTCTCTCCCATCAGGATGGCATCGGGGAGGAGGTGCTGAAGATGTCCACTGAAGAAATCGTCCAGCGGACCCGCCTGTTGGACAGTGAAATAAAGGTAGCTGAGCCTGGTTAGAGCTGCTAGCTGGACTTAGAGAAAGCAGAGTATTATAAAGCAGAGTATTATAAAACAGAGTATTATAAAGTATAGTATCATAAAGTATAGTATAAAAGCAAAGCAAATACAAATCAATCAACTTTAATAGTCAATCTGTGACATGCTGTCTATACTGTACATCTCAAATCAGATACTTTGTAAACACTGAATTAATCTCCACTTTCTACTAAGTTCTAATAGTAGAACAACATGTTTTGTGCCACTGAGTGTATTAGACTCAGCTCAACATAGATGGTCTGACCCCCTCTTCTCTGTTAGATCATGAAGAGTGAGGTGCTGAGAGTGACTCACGAGCTGCAGGCCATGAAGGACAAGATCAAAGAGAACACAGAGAAGATCAAAGTCAACAAGACCCTGCCCTACCTGGTGTCTAATGTCATTGAGGTGGGGTATGATCTGATCACATGCAATGGAGCTTGGGGAATACAGTGTTGAAAATGCCCTTTTCAATGGTTGAGCAAATGAACAGTTGCAAGTCGTTGCAACAGTCGTTTTCTACTACTAATGTTACTGTGTGTGTGTGTGTGTGTGTGTGTGTGTCCAGCTGCTGGATGTGGACCCTAATGACCAGGAGGAAGATGGAGCGAACATCGACCTGGACTCTCAGCGGAAGGGCAAGTGTGCCGTTATCAAGACATCCACTCGACAGGTATGACATCACTGTTCATTCAAATGTAGACAGTGACATCATTCTAGAGCATCAGACACACAGCATGTGGTTTCACTGGCCTACAAGTGTGTATGGTGGTTGTGTATGGTGTACACAATATTTAGCGAGCTGGTGTTGTGATGTTGTTGTGATGTTGTGACGTTGTGCTCCCACAGACCTACTTCCTTCCTGTGATTGGCCTGGTGGATGCAGAGAAGTTGAAGCCTGGAGACCTGGTGGTGAGACAGCCTTACTGCACCTCACCTCACCACCCTCACAACATACCTGACTGTCTGAGTCCTTCCCCTTCATCCTGTGTTGTGTGTGTGCTCTTCCAGGGAGTGAACAAGGACTCGTACCTGATCCTGGAGACCCTGCCCACAGAGTACGACTCCAGGGTGAAGGCCATGGAGGTGGATGAGAGGCCCACGGAGCAGTACAGTGACATAGGAGGCCTGGACAAGCAGATCCAGGAGGTCAGATTAGCAGCAATCTAATGTATCTGTAATCAGAATGTACCTGGTTCAAACCCTGGCTGTGTCAACATGACGTTGTGTACTTGGGAAAGGCACTTCACCCTACTTACCTCAAGGGCGAATGTCCCTGTACTTGATGGAAGTCGCTCTGGATAAGATAGTCTGCTAAATGTAAACGTACCATTTACTGTGACTGACAATGTCCCTCTCCCCTTTTCTCCTTGCAGCTGGTGGAAGCCATTGTCCTGCCCATGAACCACAAGGAGAAGTTTGAGAACTTGGGCATCCAGCCTCCTAAGGGGGTGCTGATGTACGGCCCCCCTGGCACAGGCAAGACCCTGCTGGCTCGAGCCTGTGCTGCCCAGACCAAGGTGAGGAGCTCCACCACTGCAACCTGCTGCACCCTGCAAAACTGGGATGTTATTTTAGGACTGGGCAGAGTGGATCTAGTGGGATTGACCTAGACGATTAACCATTCATGTGATATTTAAAACACATGTTGACTCCCCCCCCCCCAGGCCACCTTCCTGAAGCTGGCTGGACCCCAGCTGGTGCAGATGTTCATTGGAGATGGAGCCAAGCTGGTGAGGGATGCCTTTGCCCTGGCCAAGGAGAAGGCTCCTTCCATCATCTTCATAGATGAGCTGGATGCCATCGGCACCAAGAGGTGAGCTGAGAGGGAACCATTCTAATCTGACCAAAGGAATGAGATATGAACACCATGAGAACCCAGGATGGAATAAATAATGTCATAACTTTGAACAAGAGATGATTAAGTGCCTCAGGGAGATTGGACGCCTCATTTTGAAGTGCTGTCCATATAGAAGTGCTACATTTTCATTACATTTTCTGTTGGTTGTACTGAACTGTATCACTTTTTCCTCGCTACCTCGTCTGTGTTGGGTAGCTTGAAACTTTAAAATAATCCTGTATTTTTAATTTATTTGCATAGTCATCTTGAAGTACTGAGCGTTTGTGTGTGTGTGTGTGTGATGCAGGTTTGACAGTGAGAAAGCAGGAGACAGGGAGGTCCAAAGGACCATGTTGGAACTTCTCAATCAGCTGGACGGCTTCCAGCCCAACATGCAGGTGAAGGTGATCGCAGCCACTAACAGGGTGGACATCCTGGACCCGGCGCTGCTGCGTTCTGGGCGTCTGGACAGGAAGATCGAGTTCCCTATGCCCAATGAGGAGGCTCGCGCTCGCATCATGCAGATCCACTCCCGCAAGATGAACGTCAGGTGTGGATCTGATGCTGACTCCTGTTACCGACCTTTAACCTTACAAGCTCTGCTTGGTCATTTTCTAGGTGCTTCTCTGACCCCTCTTGTCTTCTCCTCCCTCCTCCAGTCCTGATGTGAACTATGAGGAGTTGGCCAGGTGCACTGATGACTTCAACGGAGCCCAGTGCAAAGCTGTGTGTGTGGAGGCGGTGAGTCGACTCCACACACTAAACACTCCACAAGCTAGATCAGGAGCTTCACACAGGACGTCACTGCGCTCTGCTCCACACACCCTGAGTCTTCCCCACCCTTCTGTCCCTCTCTTCAGGGGATGATCGCACTTCGCCGGGGAGCAACGGAGCTCAACCATGAGGACTACATGGAGGGGATCCTGGAGGTGCAGGCCAAGAAGAAGGCCAACCTGCAGTACTACGCCTGAGAAGGACTGGGAGGGGTGTGTGTGTCATACCTTCCACATATGCCTAAAACAACCTGGGTGTTTATTGGATGACAGCTACACATATATTCAATGATCTTATCATCTGGTTGTTGAGGGTGTAGAAGGTGTGAGGAGAGAAACTGTTGGGGGGGGGGGGGGGTGTATGTTTAGTTTTTTTGGAGTGTGAGGCAGGGATTGGAGGGACTCTGAACACTGGTTTATTACTGTAGCCACTGTCTTATCGTCCATTTAAGAAAAAATAAAAACGTTTTCCAGAGCGTGTCTTCTATATTGTCAGTCTGAAACATCTATGTGCCAGTCAGTACATCTACATGCAGACAGAATGTTCAGGTGTTGATGGTAAGCCTGAGGAATTAACAATGACAGAATTTAAATCGGTTTGTGATAAGTCCGGGTAACAGGTGCATTATATTGGAGGCAAATTGAGAAATACCTACAAAGTATAGTTCGCTTCTTACATTTACATTTATTCATTGAACAGACGCTTTTATTCAAAGCGATTTCCAAGAGAGCTTTACAAAAGAGCATCGGTAACTGATTATAAAACTTAAAAGTGACAAAGGGAAGAGCCATTAGAGCATTCAGCCAAACAAGTTACAATTACATGGCATGCATCTCAGATGGGCAATAGTGAACCTGTAGGAAAGCAAGCAACAAAGTGAGTTCAAAAATTCAAATGGATTTTGGACTCTGATGGAGGTGGAGAGCCCACTGTCCTTACAGTTTTAGATGTTTCCCTGCTTTAGCACACCTCCACAGAGCTTGATAACGACCCTTCATTAGAATCAGGATGTGCTGGAGCTCGAGGACCAGAATTGGACACCCCTGCACTAGACAATTGTCAGAGGAGGACCGTAGTTGGTGGGGGTGGAATGTTCAGACAGGTATCTTCTGATTTTCCGGATGTTGTAGAGCAGTGGTCTTCAACCCTGGTCCTCAGGACCCACTGTCCTGCATGTTTTAGATGTTTCCCTGCTCCAACACACCCGATTCTAATGCATGGGTCGTTATCTAGCTCTGAAGAATCCTGGTAAACAATCATGCATTAGAATCAGGTGTGTGGGAAGGGGGAAACATCCAAAACATGCAGGACAGTGGGTCCTGAGGACCAGAGTTGAAGACCACTGTTGTTGTAGAGCAGTGGTTCTCAACCCTGGTCCTTAGGGCCCACTGTCCTGCATGTTTTAGATGGTTCCCTGCTCCAACACACCTGATTCGAATGATTAGGTCTGTCTTATTAGCTCAGCATAAGCCTGATAATGACCCTTTATTTGAATCAGGTGTGTTGGAAGGGGGAAACATCTAAAACATGCAGGACAATGGGCCCTGAGGACCAGGGTTGAGAACCACTGTTGTAGAGGGTGAATCTACATGACAAGGAGAGATTGTCATCCAAGGTCCATCTATTCTTCTACTATAAGCACAGTCTGATACTGAGGAGACCATGGAAAAGTTATCTAAAACTGACTTGATTACAAACTATTTGTTGTACCTCAAAAGTTATACTAAAGTTTGCAATTGAACAGACCTAATAAAAACATAGTCACATATGGTTTCCCACCCCCCCCCCCAAAAAAAAGACAGAATAGATCAAAAAAAGCAAGACTCTTTATTTGGGTCAGTCAAAGTGAGTTCATACAGTTGCCTGACTGCTGTGACAAGGCCAGAGATCATCCTGTACCATCAACAGCTCTCTGCTGCCCCCTCGCTGTCTGGAGGCCCTAGCACAGGTCCGGTTGTGTGAGAGACCCTCTCCTAGCACCATGGTCACATGCTCACGTGCACCTGCACACACACTAGGACCTGAACACCACACAGACACCCACACACCTGACACACACGTCACTGCTTAATATCTCCTCAGTTTACATTGACTACATGCAGGTTGAGCAACAATCCCCATCTTTAATTTATATTAACAAGGTGACCAGGAATAGAGGCTGCAGGCGTGTGGTCCTTCCAACATGACAGCACTCACACCAGGGGACTGGAGGGGGGGGGGGGGGGGGGGGGGTCATGTTTACTGGCAGGAAGTGACAGACAGGAAGAGGTCTGCCTCTTCACTGGGGGGTGGGCAGGTCTAGAGGGGAGGGGCACAGCTCCATTAGAGAAGCAGCAGTTTGTTCAGAGGTGTGTCTTAACACAGCGCCCCCCCCCCCCTCCCTCGTCCCAATCAGCACAACCCTCAAACTCACAACATCGCTTCCTCTTTACTTGATGGCAGACAGAGAGGTTGTTAAAAAAAAAAGCAAATCAGTTTCATCGTAAACAAATGCATACAAAGGATTAGGTGTCAACATCGCCCCCCCCCCCCCCCCCCAACAACCCATTTCAGGCAGAATGTAAATTTATATTTTTACAGTTAGATTCTAAGCTGCTCCTGCTGCTGCAATCTTAAAAAAATCTCTTTTGATCGATGGCGTACGTCTTCCCCACCGGCAGCTTCCGGAAGAACAGACTGTTGCCCCGGCTCATGTTGCCCTGGTGACAGAGGGAGGGAGGGGTTAGCGATGTGGGGACATCATGCACACCAGGACACCAGGCTGTGTCCGACAAACATGTCCAGTTAAGAACTGTCTGTGTGAGGCCCTTACCTCTAGGCTGAGATGCCTCCAGCAGTCCACCCAGGTGGGGTAGACTGAGGCGTAGGGCGGCACACCTCCAGCCAACCTTCAGGAGGGAAACAGGGAGTCGTTACTCTGACACTGAAGTCACCACAGATCTCTAATGTGTGGTGCACCAGGCTGCTTCACTTACCCACAGTTATTCACCGCCATAAGGTTCGACACCAAGACAAATGGATACGTGAGCATACTAGCAAAGAACTGGAAGGAACACACACACACACACAGTCAGTGTACACAAGTCATTTAAACTGAGGTCAAGTGATTCATGCTTTTCAGAGAAACAGGGTGTGTTTGATACGCACCCCAGTCACAGCCTGAGAACAGTTTTTGATCTCTCCTGTGTGACTCATCTAGTAAGAGAAAACAATCATTTAAATGCCTTTTTCAAATTCATGTCAACATGAATGTACACACAGCATATAAAGTACTGTAACAAAGACACATCTGTGTGTGTGGGTGTGTGTGTGTGTTTGTCATACCGAGTCGTCAATGGCGTATGTGTTGATGAGGTGAGCCAGCATGTTGCAGATCCACAGAGACAGAACATCCCCCAGGAGGCGAGGGATCAGACCACTAAGAGAAGGGGAGGGGAAGGAGGGGCGCAAGAGATCCACCAAGTATAATCAGATTATCCTGCTTTGACAAACAACTCATTATTATAGGAACTAGACCTGATGTTCCAGATTAAAACACACTAAGCAAGCACACACACAACCTGACAAGGATCAGAGCCAACAAGGCAAGGGCATATATGGTACATATGGATCATGTCCCACAGTGGAAGGGGAGGGTGTCAGCCTGCAGATTCCTACTTACGCAAAGAATCCCATGATGCCCTCTTCTCTGTAGACTGTGATGACTGAGTCAAACACTCCACTGCAGAGAAACAGGTCAGTTCAGTTTACTGGATCAAGGTTCAGACAAACATCAGCACACTCGGGCTATTAGCAGAACAGTGGGTTATACATCCACTTTATGTCATCCTCTCAGTCTCTCAGTTGTGATACCCTTAATTACCTCAGAGTTTAAGATGGCAGAACTACCCCAAAGTGTTTAGTGGAGTTAGGCAGCAGAATCAGCAAAAGCTCACCTGTACTTTGCTTCTCTCCCAATGAACTGCACCATGCACCTTAAGGTGATTACTATGGAGACAGAAAAGATGATCTGTTATCGCTATGGAGACAAGGACAACTGTGGTCTAAGGGAGGATCCTTTATACAGAAGAGAGGACAGAAACGGTGACAGGACACACAGGTGTCCCATCTGAAGCCAGGTGAGGGCAGACCCACCGTGGAAGGGGTGTGTGACGATAGTGGCGCAAGAGCGGGCGATCATCTCCTTGGTCGTCTGAGAGGAAACACACAAGGACAGACAGGAAGTGAAGTTATCCAGGGGAAATCTATTAACTGTGTCTGTATGTTCTTTTATCCAGTGACCGAGTCGTTACAAGCAGTCAGTATCACTCTAACTTCACTATCCCAGCAGTCAGTATCCATCTAACTTGACTATCCCAGCAGTCAGTATCACTCTAACTTCACTATCCCAGCAGTCAGTATCACTCTAACTTGACTATCCCAGCAGTCAGTATCACTCTAACTTGACTATCCCAGCAGTCAGTATCACTCTAACTTGACTATCCCAGCAGTCAGTATCACTCTAACTTCACTATCCCAGCAGTCAGTATCACTCTAACTTCACTATCCCAGCAGTCAGTATCACTCTAACTTCACTATCCCAGCAGTCAGTATCCATCTAACTTGACTATCCCAGCAGTCAGTATCACTCTAACTTGACTATCCCAGCAGTCAGTATCACTCTAACTTCACTATCCCAGCAGTCAGTATCCATCTAACTTGACTATCCCAGCAGTCAGTATCACTCTAACTTGACTATCCCAGCAGTCAGTATCACTCTAACTTGACTATCCCAGCCCCCAAACCCTCGGCAGACGTACCTCATTGACAACATGCTGTAGGGAGCCTTCTTCTTGTTTCTGTCCGCTGCCCGTAACATCAAATTTCGCCTCATGACATCTCTAAATGAGAGAGGACAGATATGACATCAGATTAACAGACAGCCAATCAGACGGAAGCGTCAGAGTTCTGAAACGTCTGACTTCTGACAACCAATCAGGGTTACTTTTTCATATTTCATAGTTCAGATGGGTTAGAAGTGTCTTTGGGTCTAAGCAGGCTGTGGTGAGGGGTAGTGGAACTAGTGAGAGTGAAAGTGTGGGAGAGGTGAGGGGAGGGGTGGGGCAGGGAGGGAAGGGGAGGGTGGGGCAGGGCAGGGCAGGGAGAGGTGGGGCAGGGAGGGAAGTGGAGGGGCAGGGTTCTGACAGATGACTGTTTGTCTTAGCTTAGCTTTTTAGCTTGTCAGCGCTCACACCTCTAGCCAGTGTGAAAGCTAACATTGTGTGAGAGAAGGTGGTGGGGGGGAGGTGGTGTTACAACGACACCTTACGTTAAGTCAACAGCTTGGTATGGACTCTGATCTGACCAGCTGGGGGCCAAAGTCTCAGAGAATGAAAACATGTCATACAAGTCCTCAGATATGAAAATAATTAGGCTTTACATGAGATAAGAAGTTAGACAAACTGGTGAGGTAACGGCTAGGCTGCCAACCCTTTTCCTGGAAAGCTTGTATACTTCTGATTCAACTCCATTCAAGACTGGCCTGATTCAGATCATTAACCAGCTAACATTTCAACTGAGGGCTTGTAGATCAGGGATCCATGAAGTACACTGGGTTCTAACCAAGGTGGATCCAATCTTACATGTGGTGTGAAAAGCCTCGCTCATGATCTGACCTGCAGAACACGACTGTGAACGATGGTGCCGATGGTCCCAGCACACAGCCTGGGGGCCAGACCGTTGAAAAGACCTGCCTTGCCATCAATCTTGGTGATGTGTTTGGCTGGACACACACACACACACACATGCAGATCAGACGACACCCATTATTCACATGTCAGACTTGGGATACTCAGGAAAGGTTTGGCATGCTCTGTTGCAAAACAGCAAACAACCCAAGGAGGGTAGGAATGTGATTGTCTCACCATAAGCAAACAGGCCAGGTAGCTGGTAGACCTGGCGGCCAAAGAGATTCCTGCCCAGACTGGGGGGCAGTGGTTCATGTCCTACCTGGATACACATCACAGGGAGGTTAGGGTCATGACCTAGCTAAGTACAACCAGTGGCAACAAGCCACATCATTATGGCTAAACGAGTACAGTCAATAAAGACAACGCTTGTGTTGCACTAACGTTCTCCTTAATCAGACTCATGTTTCCACTTACACTTGGTATTAATTTTGATGTTATAACTTCAACGTTTACCTAACCAACAAAACTGCATGTAAACATACACATCCAAGACTGAGCAGCTACAAAGTTGACAATATTGATGTTGGCATGAAGAGCATTCATACATCCATCCATCCATCCATTCATCCATCCATTCATTAGAATCACAGTACAGTAGTGCAATAATCCAACTAGCAAAGCTAATAACGAGCTTGAGAATGCTGTGCTTGATAGTAATGCAAATAATTAAACGAGTTAATTCAAATGTGATGTTGGAATACTACTATCTTATTATCATAAGTATCACTAAGTGTGTGTTGCTTTGGGTGGCATGTTAGCATGTTAGCATCAGTAGCTCCTCTGAATGACCTTTCGTGACGTCAGAACACAGCTAGCATGGTTAGCATTGTTAGCAGCTACTTTTCCGTTGCTTTACAAGCAAATATACATACAGACACTCTGACATTCAGTCACATTTATTCCTTGAAGTGGAACTCAGATAAAATATGGCGAAGATGAAAACAGATATAAACTCAGTGATTTAATAACCTACTAAATGTATCCATTAAAGCTAACGTTAGCCTAGCTAACTAGCTAGCTGTCACTGAATGATTCATCTTGTTCACTAAATCTGTTGAACAACATCAAACACAAAAAAACATAATGTTCTTACTTGAACTAGTACTTTGATGTACATAAGCGGGTGGGACAGGACTGTTAGTCCAGACCCTAGAAGTATCTGTCCACACGTGTCCGCCATTATGAAACTGACAGGGTTCAGGGTTCGAATCCCATCTGGAGAGGAAGCTGCTTCAGGGGCGCGTTCAAGAACAAGACTGTCCGAGTAGCGTTCAAGAACAAGACTGTCTGAGTAGCGTTCAAGAACAAGACTGTCTGAGTAGCGTTCAAGAACAAGACTGTCTGAGTAGCGTTCAAGAACAAGACTGTCTGAGCAACGCTCAAACTCAGCCATTCAGTCACCATAATGGCAAATTGGCTACCTGTTTATTTTTTTGAGTAAGATTGATTTGAACAGTATATAACATGGTATATATAACATGCAGTATATAACATGCTGGTATCTAAGCTCCATTTCACAAATGGCGTAAGTTTGGCCTCTTCATAAAACAAAAAAACAAACCCCACAAAATACAAAACATATATATATACATCTCTTTAACTCAGTGTTGGGTAGGGCTGCTTCAGTGTGCACAACTAAACTACTCTCATAGATTCTGCACAAAGATAGACTCTCCTGCTGAGGCCTCCAATATTCATTGTTGCCCAAGCGCGCTCTGAAACCTCTTGTGAGGATGTTGGACATGTTCGACTTGCCTGGCCACCATATTGCTGCTTGCAGCTATATTTATATAGATTTTTTATTTAACAATCGCAACAGCAACAAAAGTTTAATGTTAGCCTACAGAATGTACAAGTGTAATTAGGGTCACAGCTTGTGTCGGGGGCAGTGATATCAATAAAGTTTGCCTCTTCTTGCGGGATGTTGAGGTTGTCGTTTTGTCCATGATTGGACATGACACACTTGAGAGTCACACTTGATACTTCATACATCCGTTTAGATCAGATTGAGTAAAACTCAGAGAGGAAAGTTTATCATACAGTCTAGTGATATCTGGATCAGGACCACATTGCAGCCTAACGGTCTGGATTGCATCATGCAAACATGACATTTCCAAAAAACCACAAACATGGTGTTTAGCAACACAAACTCCCACAGCGAGACACAGCAATGTTTCATCATCTGGTTCCAAACTTCTCTCATCTCAGCCCTCACAACAGCTGCTGAAAAGATGCTGAAAACGTTTTGTTGTTGCAGTTTTTGTGTGGATCATAAATCTAATACAAATAGTAGTCTGTAATCAAATCTGGTGTCATTTTCTTTTAGCCGTAGCCTTTTAAACAAGCCTGCCTAGATACAATTCAGATGCTAGAAATGTATAACTTTTTAAATTATTAAATAAAATTGTATTCAAATTGAATTAATGCTAGAAATGTATAACTATTTAATTATTAAATTTAATTTGTTAAATTAATTTTATTAAATTAAATTAATGGTAGAAATGAATCACTTTTTAAATTATTAAATTACATTACATTTAAATTAAAGTAAGTTATACCGTTGGTTCTCTATGGGCACTCCTGCCTGTTCCTGTTAATCTTGTCACGTGATCTATTGCAGCTCAATCATTGTAAAAGTAATTTCTTAACATCCCCTTTGAAAGCTTTTGTTCTGCTTTTACAAATATTTTTTAAGATCCATATGAGATCAAACAGAAGCTGTAAGTGCACAACATTTTCACATCTCCAAAATGTGCTAGATTATATGTGATAAATAGATTTTCAACATAACATTTGCCAAGACTTTTGTGTCAAATTAGATTAAAAGTCAGCATGAGACCAAATCAAATGACACCAGACTTTAGCCCTGGTTCTAAATGGTAAACACTACATTTCCGTAACACTATATAATATAAAAAAATGTGAATATGAATTTTCCAAAACATTAAAATACTGAGCTTCAATTTCACATAACTTTAACATTCACCATAATAAATATACTTCAGAGAAGTTGCTGAAACAGTTGGTTTGAGTTGGTCAAGAGCCGCTGTGCTTTAGCAATGTCCTCCTAGTCAGCTGGTTGTTGTTGATGCGGTTAAGGATGGTTTGGAGAGATATATAAACAGCAGTGTTTAATGTTCAGGGTGCTGTCCTCTATAGGTCTGTTGGTCAATCTCATCATGGGACTTCACTGTGTTTTTGCCATCATCTCAGCTCTCTTCTGCTACACTCAGGGCTACTATATAAAGGTAGAGTACAGTCTGCTCGTTAACTATTAGATTGACCTCATACTATATTGACAATGTATTACCTCATGAATACTGTGTTTATCTCTTCAAATGTAGGCTCGGTTTGATGAAAGCTCAGGAGAAAATGGTAAACTTTAATCTGTTTATGGTAACTGAACACTAACTGGTACAGTGATATCTGAATAACCATTTGTCTCTCTTGTTATTTGGGTCCTACAGACAACAGCATTGAAGCTGATGAATCTTCTGTCTCAACCTTGCTGGAGAGAGCCAATGTGCATGTTGGTGAGGGAACAATCAGATCCCATTACACACTGACCTCAACTAACCCTAACTCTTAACCACAACCTGAGACCATTTCATACATCTTTCAGGGAAGGGTCTAAACGAGCCATTTGTCATGTACGGAGACATTGCTGTGAAGACAGGACTCCAAAATGCCGACCCTTGCACGGCGCGAGGCTGCAAGTGGCCCAAGGCTACTGACGGCAATGTCTATGTGCCCTTCACCATCTCCACTGCCTACTGTGAGTGTGGATCCTCTCTGGAAGCTGTTACATCAGGCCGCTACAATAACCCCTCACCACCTCAAAGTATCATAGTTATCACAGAAAGTCTTTTAGAAGTTACAGTCTAATCTAATTAGTTGAACCTTGGGTTGCTGGTGCAGAATCTAATTAGAATCCTAGTACCTCAGAAGTGTCATGACCCTGTGCTGGTGTCTCTGTGTGTAGCAAGCCGGGAGAGAGCTGTTATCCTGGACGGTCTGAACTCCTTCGCTGCGTCCTCGTGTGTCCGCTTCTTCCCCAGGACAACAGAGAGGGACTTTGTGGACATCCAGTCTCGCTCAGGGTGAAGACAACTGTAGAACACATACACATATATTTCTTCCTGCTAGACCTGGAAAAGATATGTAAATAAATTAACATTGAATACTCAGTAGCTCATGTGTGCATTGTATTGTACTCCATGACTTTTGTTTAGAGAGAATTATTGACATCTTGCATCTCTCTATCCGGTGCTTTTAGATGTTACTCGTTTGTGGGTCGCCGTGGGTTTGCTCAGGTGGTCTCTCTAAGTCGGAATGGGTGTGTTTTCAAGTCGGTGGTCCAGCATGAACTGCTGCATGCCCTTGGGTTCGACCACGAGCAGACCCGCTCAGACCGGGACATGCATGTACGGATCCTCCTGGAAAATGTTGAACCTGGTACGTGTTTCACTGACACACTAACCACTTAAAAATTGAATGTAAAATTCAATTCTGAATTCATTCATAAATCGCAATGAATTTTAAACATCTATTTATCACTCTAACCCCTCTGATAAGTGAGGATCTACACATTACATGAAGGATAAATATACTGTCTACCTAATATTCTGCTGATGAAGAAAGTGTATTATTCATATACAAGTGTATGTTGTTGACTTGCAGGACAAGAACACAACTTTAGGAAGATTAACACCATCAATCTGGATACTCCCTATGACTATGGTTCAGTCATGCACTACAGCAGGTCAGTGACAACTTAAACAAACTCCAACTCAATATACAACTGCATATACAGGCTACAATCCATACTGTTATTATAATGTATTTCTGAGGATAGAGGTTTTACAATGTACAATGTTACAATTACAAAAATGTATTCCTGTCCTGTATCGTGTCCTGTATGACACTGTATTGTGGTCCTGTACTGTATGTGTGTGTGGTATGTCTATGGGTTTGTAATGTTCCTTGTGGCTGCTGCAGGTTTGCCTTCTCCAGAAACAGACAACCCACCATCGTTCCTATTCCTGATAACAATGTGGTTATTGGCCGAGCTGAACAAATGAGCTCTACAGACATCCTGCGCATCAACCTCCTGTACAACTGCAGTAAGAAACACTCACAACAATGAACTACTGGAGACTCCATTAAACATACTTGTATACTACAGTAACTCCATCAATACAGCGGTAAACCACTGTAACTACAATTAACTACAGATGTTTTTGTCTAATAAGGAATCTGTTGATTGATTGACGGTAACCTTTCATCTCTCTTTCATTCTTAGATCGCACCATGATTGACTCAATAGAAGACTAGCATGTTCTGTAGACTTCATGTTCTTCAGAAAAGCTCTCAGTTTTGTGCATGCAAATTGACTTGGACATTTTTTTCACGTCAGGTCCATTCAAATGTTGTGATTTGTACCATTTAAATCCATCTAAACTGAAATAAACATTGCATTTGTGGGCTGTATTAGCATTGTGTTATTTATTGATCTTCAATCTGTAACAGACTGTGAACATTTTCTCTCCTGAGAACATTCACAGATGTTCTTATGCTTTAGAAAACATGTATACTTCTCTGCTGAGTCAACGAAATGGTCCTGTATGTCCTTGTGCAATGTGAAACAGCTGTTCGCTTTCACACATAAGCAGGTATATGGCCTTGACTGGAAGGGAATACTAGCATCTATCACAAGTACACATGACTTAATGACAAGAAGACAGGCAGACATATGGACATGGAACATTCATTTGGTGCAACATATACCTGATCAGACAGGTCAGAGCTGACTCAGGTATTCTTCTACAACCTGTAAGTCCTGTCATTTGCACCTCTTTATATTCCCCTCTCCAATCAACGTTTTAATCAAAGTACGCTGTTCTTCTGAACAATGTCTTCAACAGTGTGTGTCTAGTAATCTATAAACCTGCTATGTTTGGGGACTATCACGTTACTATGATCAGTGACCGATAATGAATGAAATGAAAAATTGAAAAAATGTTTGGAAATGTTACATACAAAAATATAAATATGTGAATAAGCATCACTAGAATATATCCGTAGTAGACACAAACATTGAGTTTAGTTAAAGTAATGGACTGGATATACAAACCTGTACAGAATAACACCTGTTTGCTTTCACACATTAGCCAGGGACATGACCTTGACATTAATGGAACTTTACCAACCTGGATCACTAAGTTGATACAAACACACAAAGTCCTTGACTTTAACATACTGTATGGAGAACCCTATACTTTTTAATTATTAAAATATAGCAACCTGTTTATAGTCAGAAAAGAGAGACAGAAAGGCAAACTTACACTGACTTAGTGACAAGAAGACACATGCAGACAGACAGGCAGACATATGAACATTCTGCTGGCACAAGATACACCTAATCAGAGCTGACTCAGGTGTTCTTCACCTTCCTCCAGACCATATATGGCGGTGGAAGCGTCATCGCTTGGACCCCAAAAACTGGATATAAACCCGTAGCAAGACCCTCTTCTTTACAACTGGTCTGCTTTTCCAGAAGACTGACGGTGAGTCCTGGACATCAATCTCTGAACCACCTCTGCTGCTCTGTGGTCCTCCAGTGTGTTTGTAGTGTAGCTGAACTTTACATCTCTCTCTACCTCCTCCAGATGTCTGCCTTCAAGTTCACCCTGCTGACCCTGCTGCTGGTGTCTGCCTGCTGGGCAGAGGAGGAGGTAAACCACCTTCACTCAAGTCAACGAATGACCTCTAGTCTACCTAGGTGCTGCATATGAGTACTATGTGATTTACATACTAACATTCTATAACTTTGTATTCTTCCAAATCTCTCTTCAATCCCTGTTACGGCTCTGTAGACAGGTGCGTATTGTCATTTCTGTTGGGTGTAACATATGAGGAACTACATTTTCCAAAACTGGAGTATGTAATGAGGCACATTGTAAGGAAGTGTTAAGAGAGCGCTAACTTCAGTTCCTTTGCAGATGATATGTCTGTGTCTGCCCTCCTGGAGAAAGCCAATGAGAACCTTAGTAAGTCAGTTTACTAGTACACAACATACTAATACTATAGAAGCTTTTAACTTTGACAACATGAAGAGGGTGTTAAGGAAGAATCTGGCAATGTACTTTAACCGTGTCTTACTTCTTGATGGTGACCTTGTCTTCTCTACTGTAGCCCCTGATCTTGATATGCCTATCCTGATGGACGGAGACATTGCAGTGGCCTCTGAGGCTGAGAGGAATGCTGACCCCTGTACATCTCGTGGCTGCATGTGGGGAAAGTGGACTGACGGAAAGGTCTATGTTCCCTACACCATCTCCAACCAGTTCTGTAAGTAAATTTCCTAGTCTTGGCAGTATAATTATAAGCCTACAAAGAATGTAGTTATTTTAGCTTCAGTAGCTGCTGATAATCCTAGCCCAGTCCCAACATACAGGTCATAATCTTATGCTAAAAAACTGTCTGATCTGTTCTCCTCCCTGCTCCTCCCTCCTCTGTTCTGTTCTCCTCCCTGCTCCTCCCTCCTCTGTTCTGTTCTCCTCCCTGCTCCTCCCTCCTCTGTTCTGTTCTCCTCCCTGCTCCTCCCTCCTCTGTTCTGTTCTCCTCCCTGCTCCTCCCTCCTCTGTTCTGTTCTCCTCCCTGCTCCTACCTCCTCTGTTCTGTTCTCCTCCCTGCTCCTCCCTCCTCTGTTCTGTTCTCCTCCCTGCTCCTCCCTCCTCTGTTCTGTTCTCCTCCCTGCTCCTCCCTCCTCTGTTCTGTTCTCCTCCCTGCCCCTTCTCATGTCTTCCTCTCTCCTCCTCCCCCAGCCTCCAGGGAGAGGTCCATTATTGAGAGAGGTCTGGAGTCTTTCTCCTCCTTCTCCTGTATCCGCTTCAGACCCCGTCGCAACGATGACAGGGACTACCTCAGCATTCAGTCTAAGAAAGGGTATAAAAATCTTCCACATCTATCTAACAGTAATGTCTCTGGTTCAATTTGACTGAGGACACACAAAAAACACCATTATTCGCCCTTTGGGTCTTTTACCTAAACTATATAACAATTACGAATTCATTTCCATCTTTTCTACAGTTGCTACTCTTACGTTGGTCGTAGTGGAGGTGCTCAGGAGGTGTCTCTGGCTCGCAGCGGCTGCCTGTACCACGGCACTGTTCAGCATGAGCTTCTGCACGCTCTGGGCTTCAACCACGAGCAGACCCGCTCTGACAGAGACAACCACATTAAGGTGTTGCTGCAGAATGTCCAGTCTGGTGAGTATTCAGTACAAAAATGGGCATTGAACACCTGAGGTGTTTCGCTGCACCAGGAAGGTATTGTGAGGATTGAAGGTCAACGGTCTTGCTTTGACAGTGCTACGGTATCTCACCATTGTATACTGAATGTCTTCTCCCTTTCAGGTATGGAGCACAACTTCAGGAAGATCGCCACTCTGAACCAGGGCACCTCCTATGACTACGGCTCCGTCATGCAGTACCACAGGTCAGTACTGGGTCTCTGCCTATGAGAACCACAGAGACCAGTCAGACTTCAGTCTAAAAGAAACAGACTTGGCCAGGTAACAGTCCTCCTTTAGTCCTACAGGGAAAATAACCTTTTCTTCATGTGTCTCCTACAGGACTGCCTTCTCTAAGAACGGCCAGCCCACCATGGTTCCCATCCCCAACAGCAACGTTGCTTTTGGCCAGGCCAAAGAGATGAGCAGGAACGACAAGGCCAGGCTCAACACACTGTACAAGTGCTGTAAGTTCCTGAGAAAATCACACAACAGTACTGCTACACAATGTTGGGGTTTGGGAAAAATCCCAGGACTTTACTGGCAAACAATCCATTAACAAAATGGAGCACTGGCATGACTGAAGTCAGGAGGTCTACAGGGCTGGAATCAGCACAAATGTTCCTGGGTTGGCACAAGCACCCTGGGTCTGGGATAGAAACAGACAAAAACAGGCTCTCACATCCCCAAGACACAAAGTGCCCTAAACCATCCAAATCCCCCCCCCCCCCCATATCAGTCATTAAAGTTATCTAGGTCTTAAATATAACATTAATAGAGTCAGTTGTCTAACTAGTATCTGTATTTGTTGTCTGGTTTCTACAGAAGGAGATCAGATGGAACAAACATCAACACCGTACGATGCATCACCCTGCAAAGGTCCCACCACAATCACTGTGACTTGACGAAGCCCAGGAATCTGCACCATACCAAGGAGACATCGTGATCTTCAAACCACCTTGGTTACATGTGTTCAGTTTCATCCTCCTGGACCGAACATCTCTCTGCCAAAGCATTTTTGTTATGACTGTGATCCTACAATAAACTGAGCTTCTAATTGAACATCACTGTCTTTACTGTTTTTCCTAATACATTATACAGGACATCATTCCCATTAATTTGAATGGGAGGGTGTGTCCAGACTTTTGACTGGTAATGTATGTGAGATATCCTTGAGTAATTACTGGCTTGATTTATGACCAGAGAACTGGTCATATAAGATATACAGTATCATTCAAAATTATAGCAGTACAATGTGACTAACCAGAATAATCCCGTTTTTTTCTTCTATATTTTTATTACTAGATGGCAAACAATTTATCAGTTGGTGCAGTAGATTATCAGAAAACAAAGACCCAGCATTCATGATATGCAGCTCCTATAAGGCTCTGCAACTAGGCAATTAGTTGAAAGGGGCGTGTTAAAAAAATAGCGTAGTCTGCCGTTGACTGTACAAAATCCAAACTTTTGTGTGAAATACTTAAAAAATGCTAAACAAATACATTTCCTTTGGTAATTATTGTATATAAAAATGCAATGTAGTGGAGCAAGAAAGGTTGGTTCCCGTTTCATCAATAGACCTTTTGATTTCTGTGTTTTAAAGGATTTTGTGTTGCCATGAACAGTTATTTAGCCGAATTATCGACGATTTTCTATTCTGCGACGTATTTCCATTTTTGATAGAGTGGTTTTACCCGCGAGGTAGAGCTTTACCACGTGGTGAAGCAACTGAGTGCGCAACACCAGGGGGTGTTTAACCACAGTAAAGCGACAGCAACAACAACAAATTGCACTTTAAAACAATTTAAGACTTTTGTAGATCCGTGTGTGTGTGGTCACCAAGTTTTTTTTGCTGTAGTTTAAAGCTATTTTGCTCCTGATTCTGTAAACTCCTTTTCCGGATTCATACTGAAATTCCTTATAGGCCTTCTGTATTCATCTCCAGGTATACTGCCTACTGGATGTACTGAAAATGTGCTCCCACTCACATTATCAAAGCTACATACTCATCTTTATAAGACTTAAGTGTTTCATAAATGAGTGTGTGAATGTGTTTCACGTGTCGCCTGAACATTTCATGTGTAAGTAGCGTGAATGTGTGTGTGAATATTTAACATGTCAATGTGAATATGTTTCATATGGTCACAATCACATACAAACCAAAGAAATGAACTTGCTCAAACTGCACATTGTAATTCTCACATCGTCATGAATTTGGGGAGCAACGAGCCAGGAAAAGTGTTCTTGTCGAATGAGGCAGCCATCAAGGAAGGCAATAATGTGATTAGATTGCCCATCACCAGCGTTGGCTTTAATCACAACCACATCACACATAATGCTCTACAATCACTGGGCTAAAAAGAAACAGAAGTTAGGATCCCAATAATAAAATATATGATGAATATGTAAGTCCAAAACCTGAGTCATAAACTTGCTTAGTCTGACTTATTAATACATACACCACAACCAGTATCTAACAGAAAGATCCACATTGTTTGGAAATGTTACACACAAAAATATAAATATGTGAATAAGCATCACAAGAATATATCCGTAGTAGACACAAACATTGAGTTTAGTTAAAGTAATGGACTGGATATACAAACCTGTACAGAATAACACCTGTTTGCTTTCACACATTAGCCAGGGACATGACCTTGACATTAATGGAACTTTACCAACCTGGATCACTAAGTTGATACAAACACACAAAGTTCTTGACTTTTACATACTGTATGGAGAACCCTATACTTTTCAATTATTAAAATATAGCAACCTGTTTATAGTCAGAAAAGAGAGACAGAAAGACAAACTTACACTGACTTAGTGACAAGAAGACACATGCAGACAGACAGACAGACATATGGACATTCTGCTGGCACAAGATACACCTAATCAGAGCTGACTCAGGTGTTCTTCACCTTCCTCCAGACCATATATGGTGGTGGAAGCGTCATCGCTTGGACCCCAAAAACTGGATATAAACCCGTAGCAAGACCCTCTTCTTTACAACTGGTCTGCTTTTCCAGAAGACTGACGGTGAGTCCTGGACATCAATCTCTGAACCACCTCTGCTGCTCTGTGGTCCTCCAGTGTGTTTGTAGTGTAGCTGAACTTTACATCTCTCTCTACCTCCTCCAGATGTCTGCCTTCAAGTTCACCCTGCTGACCCTGCTGCTGGTGTCTGCCTGCTGGGCAGAGGAGGAGGTAAACCACCTTCACTCAAGTCAACGAATGACCTCTAGTCTACCTAGGTGCTGCATATGAGTACTATGTGATTTACATACTAACATTCTATAACTTTGTATTCTTCCAAATCTCTCTTCAATCCCTGTTACGGCTCTGTAGACAGGTGCGTATTGTCATTTCTGTTGGGTGTAACATATGAGGAACTACATTTTCCAAAACAGGAGTATGTAATGAGGCACATTGTAAGGAAGTGTTAAGAGAGCGCTAACTTCAGTTCCTTTGCAGATGATATGTCTGTGTCTGCCCTCCTGGAGAAAGCCAATGAGAACCTTAGTAAGTCAGTTTACTAGTACACTTCAACATACTAAGACTATAGAAGCTTTTAACTTTGACAACATGAAGAGGGGGTTAAGGAAGAATCTGGCAATGTACTTTAACCGTGTCTTAATTCTTGATGGTGACCTTGTCTTCTCTACTGTAGCCCCTGATCTTGATATGCCTATCCTGATGGACGGAGACATTGCAGTGGACTCTGAGGCTGAGAGGAATGCTGACCCCTGCACCTCCCATGGCTGCATGTGGGGAAAGGCATCTGACAGAAAGGTCTACGTTCCCTACACCATCTCCAACCAGTTCTGTAAGTACATTTCCTAGTCTTGGCATTGTAATTACAAGCCTGGCACAAATGTGGTTAATTTAGCTTTGTGTAGCTGTTTAAATTCCTAGCCCAGTCCCAACATACAGGTCATAATCTTATGATAAAAAACTGTCTGATCTGTTCTCCTCCCTGCTCCTCCCTCTTCTGATCTGTTCTCCTCCCTGCTCCTCCCTCCTCTGTTCTGTTCTCCTCCCTGCTCCTCCCTGTCCCTTCTTATGTCTTCCTCTCTCCTCCTCCCCCAGCCTCCAGGGAGAAGTCCATCATTGAGAGAGGTCTGGAGTCTTTCTCCTCCTTCTCCTGTATCCGCTTCAGACCCCGTCAAAACAATGACAGGGACTACCTCAGCATCCAGTCTAAGAACGGGTATAAAAATCTTCCAGGACATCTATCTAACAGTAATGTCTCTGGTTCAATTTGACTGAGGACACCATGATTTGCGCCTTGGGTCTTAAAACCTAAACTATATAACGATCATGAATCCATTTCCATCTTTTCTACAGTTGCTACTCTTACGTTGGCCGTCGTGGAGGTGCTCAGGAGGTGTCTCTGGCTCGCAGCGGCTGCCTGTACCACGGCACTGTTCAGCATGAGCTTCTGCACGCTCTGGGCTTCAACCACGAGCAGACCCGCTCTGACAGAGACAACCACATTAAGGTGTTGCTGCAGAATGTCCAGTCTGGTGAGTATTCAGTGCAGAAATAGGCATTGAACACCTGAGGTGTTTCGCTGCACCAGGAAGATATTGTGAGGATTGAAGGTCAACGGTCTTGCTTTGACAGTGCTACGGTATCTCACCATTGTATACTGAATGTCTTCTCCCTTTCAGGTATGGAGCACAACTTCAGGAAGATCGCCACTCTGAACCAGGGCACCTCCTATGACTACGGCTCCGTCATGCAGTACCACAGGTCAGTACTGGGTCTCTGCCTATGAGAACCACAGAGACCAGTCAGACTTCAGTCTAAAAGAAACAGACTTGGCCAGGTAACAGTCCTCCTTTAGTCCTACAGGGAAAATAACCTTTTCTTCATGTGTATCCTACAGGACTGCCTTCTCTAAGAACGGCCAGCCCACCATGGTTCCCATCCCCAACAGCAACGTTGCTTTTGGCCAGGCCAAAGAGATGAGCAGGAACGACAAGGCCAGGCTCAACACACTGTACAAGTGCTGTAAGTTCCTGAGAAAATCACACAACAGTACTGCTACACAATGTTGGGGTTTGGGAAAAATCCCAGGACTTTATTGGCAAACAATCCATTAACAAAATGGAGCACTGGCATGACTGAAGTCAGGAGGTCTACAGGGCTGGAATCAGCACAAATGTTCCTGGGTTGGCACAAGCACCCTGGGTCTGGGATAGAAACAGACAAAAGGTTTTCTAACTTGTAACTGTTCACGTTTGTTGTCTGCTTTCTACAGAAGGAGATCAGATGGAACAAACATCAACACCGTACGATGCATCACCCTGCAAAGGTCCCACCACAATCACTGTGACTTGACGAAGCCCAGGAATCTGCATCATACCAAGGAGACATCGTGATCTTCAAACCACCTTGGTTACATGTGTTCAGTTTCATCTTCCTGGACCGAACATCTCTCTGCCAAAGCATTTGTGACATGACTGTGATCCTACAATAAACTTAGCATCAAACTGAACATAACTGTCTTTACTGTTTTTCTTAATACATTATACATGACATGACATAGGCCATTGACATAGGTCATTGAGTTCAGTTAAAGTAATGGACTAGATGTTTAAAACTGCACAGCATGTAACAAACCACCTTACCGTATTACTATAAAAGACTATAAATCGCTGGGGAGTTTAGGGGGCATCAGCCAAGAATTGACGAATAAAAAAACGTCGCACTGGACTATAAGTTGCATTTTTGGGGTGAAATATATTTGATAAAAACAGAAACCATAAACAGAAACTTCATCTTGTCTGGTATGTTAACATATTGTATTGAGCTATAGATTTGTTCTCAATATTTCCAACAGTCCTGAAACGAAAGCCATCTAGTTTTATTATGCTGCTAAACTACCCCTGTAAAATACTTCTGGCACAGTTACCACCATGCTAGTGTTACTTGTTCTCCTCCTCAGGAGGACATTTTGAAGCCTCTGTAACTCCCTTAAGCATGTAAACTACAGACACAAGTGGTTTCCCTTTTATTGATGAATTTAATAAGACTTTATCTTAACAAATTCATACAAAATCCAAAATGTAAACTCTTGGCTGTGTGCTCAAAGGAATGAGAGTGTTTAATCTCTTCTTCTTGTTTGCCACAAACATTTAGAGCAACAGGGCTACAGCGCCCCTTCTGGTCATCCTCAGTGTCCTAATCCTACATCCAAAATTCCTACAATTTTCCAAACATTCTGCTGGAATTTGTCTTTACCCACTTGGTAGCAATTGTATTTACCCAATAACACATTAGAATTGACCACATATATATCCTGTAGTTGCCAACTAACAACCAGTGGTATTAAAATGTTTATATTTGCACGTTTCCCAGTACATTTGCATGTATTCATTTAGCAGACGCTTTTATCCAAAGCGACTTCCAGTAAGTACAGGGACATTTTTCCCTGGGGCAAGTAGGGTGAAGTGCCTTGCCCAAGGACACAATGTCATATAGCCACAGCTGGGGCTTGATCTCACAACCTTCTGATCATGAGGTCAACACCTTAACCATTGAGCAATCTGACCCCAAGGTAATTACTAAAATTTACTAAGTTTTGTTTTATGTCTTTACCCAATTATTACCAGTAAAAATTACCCAGCAATAACCAACACATTAGCATGTACTTAATGGATAAATACTTAATATTATCTCTGAATTATCTCTGTATTTACCCCCTTGGTATCAAAAGGTAACCTTTATTTACCATGTAAATACCTAGTAGTTAAGGGACTGGACAAAGGAGGGTTACCGACCTATGCAGGCAGGTACACATATGGACATAGAACATTCTGCTGGCACAAGATACACCTAATCAGAGCTGACTCAGGTGTTCTTCCCCTTCCTCCAGACCATATATGGCAGTGGAAGCGTTATCGCCTGGACCCCAAAAAACTGGATATAAACCCGTAGCAAGACCCTCTTCTTTACAACTGGTCTGCTTTTCCAGAAGACTGACGGTGAGTCCTGGACATCAATCTCTGAACCACCTCTGCTGCTCTGTGGTCCTCCAGTGTGTTTGTAGTGTAGCTGAACTTTACATCTCTCTCTGCCTCCTCCAGATGTCTGCCTTCAAGTTCACCCTGCTGACCCTGCTGCTGGTGTCTGCCTGCTGGGCAGAGGAGGAGGTAAACCACCTTCACTCAAGTCAATGAATGATCTCTAGTCTACCTATGTGCTGTATATACATATGAGTACTTTGTCACTTACATACTAACATACTTTCACTTCTTATTTTTCCAAAACTCCTTCAATCACTGTTATGGGGCTGTAGACAGGTGCGTATTGTCATTTTTAAGTATAACATATGAGGAACTACATTTGACAAACCTGGCGTATATAATGATGCACATTGTTACGTAGTGTAAAGAAAGCCTGTGAGCCAACTTGATTACACTGTATGCTGAATTAGTCAATATGGTGTCTCTAGTTCAATTAATTGATTTGCAGCATACTCACAATTAACAACGTTCTTTGACAAGTCACAAAGTCATTCAAAGGAGTGGTAACCTAGTGGTAGTAGTAATTACCTTAGCACTGGTTTATATATATATATATATATATACTTGGAACAAATGGTCTTCTAGTTGACCAAACAATCAATGAAGCCGGTCTTTGTGATTGGCTAGCTCTAGTCAGTGACAGTTAGAAACAATATACCCCAAACAGTTTGTGTCCTAAATTTCTGTCACAAGCGCTAACTTTAGTTCCTTTGCAGAGAGTGTGGAGGACCAATCAGATGATATGTCTGTGTCTGCCCTGCTGGAGAAAGCCAATCAGAACCTTAGTAAGTCAGTTAGCTTTTCACCATACTAATACTATAGAAGCTATTGACTCGGACAACATGAAGAGGGGGTTAAGGAAAAATCTGTGTTTTAACCATGTCTTACTTCTTGATGGTGACCTTGTCTTCTCTACTGTAGCCCCTGATCTTGATATGCCTATCCTGATGGACGGAGACATTGCAGTGGCCTCTGAGGCTGAGAGGAATGCTGACCCCTGTACCTCCCATGGCTGCATGTGGGAAAAGGCATCTGACAGAAAGGTCTACGTTCCCTACATCATCTCCGATCAGTACTGTACGTACATTTCCTAGTCTTGGCATTGTAATTCTAAGACTATAACAAATGTAGTTAATTTAGCTTCAGTAGCTGTTGATAATCCAAGACCAGTCCCAACATACAGGTCATAATCTTATGATAAAAAACTGTCTGATCTGTTCTCCTTCCTGCTCCTCCCTCCTCTGTTCTGTTCTCCTCCCTGCTCCTTCTCATGTCTTCCTCTCTCCTCCTCCCCCAGCCTCCAGGGAGAGGTCCATCATTGAGAGAGGTCTGGAGTCCTTCACATCCTTTACCTGTATCCGCTTCAGACCCCGTCAAAATGGTGACAGGGACTACCTCAGCATCCAGTCTAAGAACGGGTATAAAAATCTTCCAGGACATCTATCTAGCAGTAATGTCTCTGGTTCAATTTGACTGAGGACACACAAAAAACACCATGATTCACCCTTTGGGTCTTTTACCTAAACTATATAACAATTACGAATCCATTTCCATCTTTTCTACAGTTGCTACTCTTACGTTGGCCGTCGTGGAGGTGCTCAGGAGGTGTCTCTGGCTCGCAGCGGCTGCCTGTACCACGGCACTGTTCAGCATGAGCTTCTGCACGCTCTGGGCTACCACCATGAGCAGACCCGCTCTGACAGGGATGACTACATTAAGGTGTTTCTGGAGAACGTCCAGCCTGGTGAGTGCAGAAATGGGCGTCAAACACCTGAGGTGTATCGCTGCACAAGGAAGGTATTGTGAGGATTGAAGGTCAATGGTTGTTTTCGGGTTGAGAATTAGAAATACTTACATGCACTGTAAATGTACACACAAGTATCCAACTTATGTGTACATATATACTGTAAAGAGCCAAATTGAGCATATTTGATGGTCAGCCAGGAGTACATTGCTGACTAATAAATATAATATCACTGTATACTGAATGTCTTCTTTCTTTCAGGTATGGAGCACAACTTCAGGAAGATCGCCACCCTGAACCAGGGCACACACTATGACTACGGCTCCGTCATGCAGTACCACAAGTCAGTACTGGATCTCTGCCTATGAGAACCACAGAGACCAGTCAGACTTCAATCTAAAAGAAACAGACTTGGCCAGGTAACAGTCCTCCTTTAGTCCTACAGGGAGAATAACCCTTTCTTCGTGAATGTGTCTCCTACAGGACTGCCTTCTCTAAGAACGGCCAGCCCACCATGCTGCCCTACCCCAACGGCAACGTTGCTTTTGGCCAGGCCACAGAGATGAGCAGAAATGACAAGATCAGGGTCAACAACATGTACGATTGCTGTAAGTTCATGAGAGAGTCGCACAACAGTAATGCCACACAGTGTTGGGGTGTGTGTAGGTTTGAATTTAGGGACTGCTGATCATCAGTCCCCTTCACTGTAGATTAAACTGAGAGCCTTATTAACTCTGCTATCTTTAGCACTTCTGCTGACTTCTTTCCAATCACCTATTCACTCAGATTAACATATTTTGATTGTGTTACAAATTTTTGTAAAAAGTAAAGGCAGTAGCTTTAAATAGTTAAATCCTTTCATGTAAATTATTTGATGTTTGTCAATGGTAGCTGTGTGTGCATGTTTGTTTGTCTGTTTTTTTTTTTTACAGAAGGATATCAGATGGGAAGAAATGTTTGTACTTCTACTTGATGCATCAGCCTGCAAAGATCTGCAATGTACCAAGAGAACATCGTGATCTTGGGTCAAACCACTTTGGTTACATGACTTCAGTTTCATCTTCCTGGATTGAACAACTCTCTAAAAGCATCTTTGTCAAAACTGTGATCCTACAATAAACTTTGCAATAAAGGTTACCAACCTCCATTCAGTTTCAATGTTATCACAATCTTAGATAACAGTGTCATAACGAGATTGGACAAATGTATTGATAAGCATGTTTTATTATTGGACAATCAATATGGGTTTAGGATGGGAAGATCCACATCTTTACCATTACTTAATCTAGAAGAGGAAATTACAGGATATTTGGACATAAAAGTGCTCAGTAGATGTATTTTGGGATTTTAGTATAGCTTTTTCAACTGATCAACTATAAAGTCTACTAATGAACTGCTCCAGTAATGTCTCTGTGGTAAAGACACAGCAGACACATGCTCTAATCTGATCTACTGGGACTCCATGCTGACTCACACCACCAGTCTCTCTGGACAGAAAAAGCAATATTGTTTAGAAATGTTTCACTGAAAACTTATTAACTTATCATTTTGAATGAGCATCAGACTGAAAATGACAGATGTGCATGTGGAAGGCAGCACCTGTTTAAAGTTTAAACTAAAATTTAAGGCATTTATACCAACATAACTAATCAACATGTTTGGTTTCACTGCTAATAGATGTCAAAATTCCCAGAAGGTTCAAGGTTTTTTGTGGATTCTCCCAAAATATGCTGGTCAGAATCAACAAAACAAAATGACCCGTCAGCCCTCCTCCTTGTGTGCTTATCCTTATCAACAGGTGCACTTGGGGGGGAACACTACCACCTGATGATGCATGCTGGGATCTCACATGCTTTTCAGGTATTGACACGTGTACCTGAGGGAACCGTACTGTATAAGAGGCTGGCTGCACTGACCTTCCTCACACCTGCTAGCAGAAGCTCCAAGGTGAGTCTTTGTCCCAGACAGAGTTCTGTATGCAAGTGCTTCAGCAGACCACATCTCACCAGTGTCTCTGATGTTCTGCAGGTCCGTTGCTACAAGATGTTTGTGTTTAGATTCTCCTGGGCTGTCCTGGTCCTGCTGCTGGTCTCTGTCTGGGCCGAGGAACTTTCAGAGGTAGGCCTGCTGAACACACTTCAGGAGAGACACAAGTGACACCAACAGAACCCAAACTGAGCCTTTTTAACCTTTTTTCTTCTTCTCCGTCATCTGTGTTGTCTTCTGAAGGAAGGTAAGGAAGTAATTATTTGGGCTTCCTATGATTGCATTTTGAGTGTGAACGCTTGGAATTAATTGCTGTGCTCTTCATAGAGAATGCTGTGATAGAGGACCAATCAGAGGAGCTGTCTGTGTCCCAGCTGCTGGACAGAGCCAATAAGAACAGGAGTAGGTCTGACCACTTACAAAAACAAGTTATTGCCGGCTGGAGTACATTTAGCCTAGATCCAAATTTTCTTGATCACAGACCCTGAGGCCGATGAACCTTTCTTGATTGGTGGCGACATTGCTGTAAAATCTGAGGCTGAGAGGAACGCTGACCCCTGTACCTCCCGTGGCTGCCTGTGGAGGAAGTGGACTGATGGAAATGTCTACGTTCCCTACTACATCTCCAACCAGTACTGTAAGTACACTTCTAAAGACACTTAGATAAGTAAGATACGGTTTCACACTGATACTGTCCTCCTTCCTCCCCCAGCCTCCAGAGAGAGGTCCATCATTGAAAGAGGTCTGGAGTCCTTCTCCTCCGTCTCCTGCATCCGCTTCAGACCTTACCAGAATGGCGACACGGAGTACCTCAGCATCGAGTCCCGCGATGGGTGAGTCCCTATCCAATCGCATTCAGCAGATTACCATGGTAAAATGGCATCTCCCTTAATGGATCCTTAAGTGTAAACACTTCGAAGCAATGGCTGTGTCCAGCATTCCAGCTAAGTAGGCTCTCATATTAGCAATCTCCCTCACAAACTAATCCTCGTATTTCATGAACGCTTCTTCCTCCTCTTTCCACTCCTCATGTTCTTCTCCTGCTAATACTATATTTTCTCCTTCCCTTCCTCCTTCTCCTCTCCATCTTCCTCCTCTTTCCCTCATAGGTGCTACTCTTTCGTTGGCCGTACTGGTGGTGCCCAGACTGTGTCTCTGGCTCGCAGCGGCTGCCTGTACCACGGCACTGTTCAGCATGAGCTTCTGCACGCTCTGGGCTTCAACCACGAGCAGACCCGCTCTGACAGAGACAACCACATTAAGGTGTTGCTGCAGAATGTCCAGTCTGGTGAGTATTCAGTGCAGAAAGTTGTGTCGCACCCTGTGAGCCTACTGGGAAAACGTTGTTGACAGTGAGAAAAACATAACATCCCCCTGGCTTTCATTCACTCCTCACTATCCTGCCTAACCTTTACCTTAACACTTGATCTGAATTACACACTATGGTTAAAAAATGCTCACTCAACACATCTGATCTTTCTCAACACTCCTATCTCTGCCTATCCATATATTTATCAACTAGACATGAGGTACAACTTCGACAAGATCGCCACTCTGAACCAGGGAACTTCCTATGACTACAACTCTGTGATGCAATATGAGAGGTAACACACACACATTTGTAAATTATTTGGCTGGTATAGCTTTTCTCTTGGCACTTATTGGTTCTCCGGATGTATGTTTCATAATCTATAAGACCGCTCTCTTTGGGGTCTATCATATTGTTATGATCAGTGACCGATGCTCTTTTGTAAAGCTCTCTCTTGGAAGTCACTTTGGATAAAAGCGTCTGCTGAGTGAATAAATGTAAATGTAAGCAAAGAACCTCAACTGTGACACCTGGTTTGCTTCACAGAAAATAATGTGATTTGATGTTGAAATGTTGTTTCTAGGTACGCCTTCAGTATGAATGGACAGCCCACCATGGTGCCCATCCCTGACCCCAATGTTTCGTTCGGCAAGGCCACCCAGATGAGCCAGAACGACATCACCAGGATTAACAGACTCTACCAGTGCTGTGAGTTACCTGATATAGCTAACAGAGTCCTGACTAAAGAGGAAGGTTACGACTTTACATACAGGACAACTGTTCCATGTCATATGACGTCAGAGTCCACAGCTCTAAGTTCCAAAACCTGAGATCCTTTGTAAGACTAACTTTCTTTTCCTCTCAACCCTTTAGAAATGTGTTGACGTCTGCTGTGAGCTCAAGCCCCCTGGTGGTGAACCAACTCACAAGACAACTTTGTTTTAAACAATAAATCCGAGCAAAATCAACATGAAATTGGACTGTACTCATTAATATACATTCTTGTTTACTTAATCAAATAAACATAACGTGACGTCATGATCAGCTACACATGACTGTAGACTGTAGATATTTTCCACACTGTGATACCACTGAAATACATTTGCAATTGAAATTGTGTCCAACATTTAAACCATTAAGAAATGACATAGAGCAGCAGCACACCTCAGCAGAATAGGACATCCATGAAATCATACATGATTATCATTCAAAATTAATTAAATGAATAATTAATCATTATTCCAGGATGCACAGTGGCAGTGTGGTTAGCGCTCTCAACACCCAACAAGGAGATATTGAGTTCAAATCTCGGGCTTGACCATGATCTCTCTGGGTGGAGTCTGCATGTCCTCCCCATGTTAGCATAGGTTCTCTCCGGGCACTCTGGCTTCCTCCCACCGTCCAAAGACATGCATGTGGTAGGTTAAGATTAGACATTGTGAAAATTGTCCCTAGTGTATGACTGTGTGAGTGAATGGTTGTCTGCCACTGTCTGTGTGATAGCCCTGCGATTAGCTTGCCCCAGTCCAGCGTATACCTGCCTAAGGCCCGAAAGTAACTGCTATAGGCTCCAGTCTCCCCTCAGAGACTCAATGGTGGCCTCAGCCATCCTGTATGGTGTGGTCTGCTGGAGCAGCAGCATCACTGAGAGGGAAAGGAAGAAGCTGGACAAGGTCATCAAGAAGTCCAGCTCAGTCCTGGGCTGCCCTCTAGACTCAGTGCAGGAGGTGGGTGACAGAGGAGTCCTGGCAAAGCTGACAACTATACTGGACCATGAGTCACACCCCCTGCAGGACTCTGGAGAGCTGCTTCAGCAGGTGTGTGAAGGAGAGGTTCCACAGGTCCTTCCTGCTGCCGTCAGACTATTCAACGATCACTGCTAACACTGCTGCTGAACCACGTCCATAACCACTACTACAATATTATGCAATTGCGTGCAATTATTACATGCAATATTCTTAATTACTATGTGCAATATCTTTACGTGTAACTTAGCTGTATGTCACTCTACTTATTCATGGCAGGACCCACCTCACTTAACTCACACTTAACTCTCTCTCATACTCTCTTTCATACTCATAGATCCCTATCTTGTTCTTTGTATTTTTACTGTATTTACTGTATTTTTATACTTTAAACTGATACGCTGAGTGCTGTACTGGACCCTGCTGCTGTTGTGAACTGCACTTTCCCCACTGGGACAAAAAAAATGATTTTCTTATCTTAAATAAAAGGCTGACCTAAACCTCAGAATCAGAATTACTTTATTGCTCTCAGAGGGGAAACTCTTTAGTAACAACGGCACACAGTCTCGTCAATGCACACAGGGGTTAAGGGTGTAGAGGTAAGAGAGTAGAAGAGTGCACACAGGGGTAGAGGAGTAGGGGAACAAATGAGAAATGCACACAGGGGGAATTTCCACTTGCAGGAACCGAAAAGTAGGAACTCTTGTCCCATCTGCAGCATAACTGAAGTCTGTTCTACCTTGTGTGTTTATATGAGTGTTTTTTAGCCATCTGACCAGTATTTCTGTTGTTTTGCCCTCTGGTGTTCTCCCTCCTCCTTGTGTGCTTATCCTTATCAACAGGTGCACTTGGGGGGGAACACTACCACCTGATGATGCATGCTGGGATCTCACATGCTTTTCAGGTATTGACACGTGTACCTGAGGGAACCGTACTGTATAAGAGGCTGGCTGCACTGACCTTCCTCACACCTGCTAGCAGAAGCTCCAAGGTGAGTCTTTGTCCCAGACAGAGTTCTGTATGCAAGTGCTTCAGCAGACCACATCTCACCAGTGTCTCTGATGTTCTGCAGGTCCGTTGCTACAAGATGTTTGTGTTTAGATTCTCCTGGGCTGTCCTGGTCCTGCTGCTGGTCTCTGTCTGGGCCGAGGAACT
Organism: Neosalanx taihuensis; assembly: GCA_030340665.1. Taxonomy (NCBI): domain Eukaryota; kingdom Metazoa; phylum Chordata; class Actinopteri; order Osmeriformes; family Salangidae; genus Neosalanx; species Neosalanx taihuensis. Next base: position 669,134 of record CM059295.1, read on the forward strand.
TACAGAGGTAGAACATTTCTACAGCTACACCTTATTATTAGTGTCATATTCATATGTTCTCTGCTTTTGCATTTCTGCTATCTGAAGGAAGAGACGTCAGAGAGTCGTCCTGTGTCTGTGCTGCTGGAGGAAGCTAACAGAAATAGGGGTAAGACTGCAACATGCTCTATTAGAGGCTGCCAGTTCTCTTACATACAGTTTTACCATTGAGTCTATTACATGTATTTATTACGCCTTTACCCAAAGTGACTTACAAGAGAGAGCTTTTACAAAGAGCATCGGTCACTGAGCATAGCAACGTGACCGATTTTATCTATATTAGTCCTCTACAATATGTTTTTGTCAGTTAGAATGACTACCTGCTACCCACTGTCATTCCTCTGTATGTTCCCCTCCAGTCCCTGATCTGGATGGACCTATTCTGATTGAGGGGGACATTGCTGTGGACTCTGAGGCTGAGAGGAATGCTGACCCCTGTACCTCCCGTGGCTGCATGTGGGGAAAGTGGACTGATGGGAAGGTCTACGTTCCCTACACCATCTCCAACCAGTACTGTAAGTCACAGTACTGCATGGCTACACTCCAGATGTAGCTTGTTTTTATGGATTAATATCTTGAAACCTTGGTCAGCTGCTGGCCTGTTCTGAGGCTTTTTAGAACCCTCCCTCCCCTCTCACCTCAATACATAGTTGTCCTCGCTCATCCACCTCCACCTCCTCCTCTACCTCCTCCTGCTCTATGCTCCCCTTTCCTCCACCTCCACCTCCTCCTGCTCTATGCTTCCCTCTCATCCACCTCCATCTCCACCTCCTCCTGCTCTATGCTGCCCTCTCCTCCACCTCCATCTCCACCTCCTCCTCCAACTCCTCCTGCTCTATGCTCCCCTCTCCTCCACCTCCATCTCCACCTCCTCCTGCTCTATGCTCCTCTCTCCTCCTCCCCCAGCCTCCAGGGAGAAGACCATCATTGAGAGAGGTCTGGAGTCCTTCACCTCCGTCTCCTGTATCCGCTTTAGACCCCGTCGCAACGATGACAGGGACTACCTCAGCATTGAGCCACGTAGCGGGTCAGCCATCTTGCTACAGATTACCATTTAAGCAAAATATCACCTACAAATGTAGCTTAGAGTTCCGGTGGCCACTCCCACTTCCCAGAAGCCTCTCCTCCTCTTCCCAGGTGCTCCTCTTATGTTGGTCGTCGTGGCGGCGGCCAGACTGTGTCTCTGGATCGTCAGGGCTGCCTGTACCACGGCACTGTTCAGCACGAGCTTCTGCACGCTCTGGGCTTCAACCACGAGCAGACCCGCTCTGACAGAGACAACCACATCAGGATCTACTGGGAAAACATCCTAGATAGTGAGTAAACACTGGTGCAACACTGCTGTCCTCTCTGTTCTGTCCACTTCTTCTCTCACTGTCACCTGTACTCCCATCATGTCACCTGTACTCCCATCATGTCACCTGTACTCCCATCATGTCACCTGTACTCCCATCATGTCACCTGTACTCCCATCATGTCACCTGTACTCCCATCATGTCACCTGTACTCCCATCATGTCACCTGTACTCCCATCATGTCACCTGTACTCCCATCATGTCACCTGTACTCCCATCATGCCTGTTTCTCAGTCTCTTTCTTTCTTGTTAGCTTCCTCTCAATGAGTGTTTTTAATCCTCTCAGTGATCTATCTCCTTTCCTCAGGTTACAAGTTTGCCTATGACAAGATCGCCACTCTGAACCAAGGAACCCCCTATGACTACGACTCAGTGATGCAGTACCATAGGTCAGTCACATATTCCTCTGTAATCTCTAAAATAACTTAACTTTAAACTTTTAAAGTTTAACTACTAAAACCCTAAAAACAAGGGATTTGCAGAGGAACATGCTGAATTTCACCCTGCTGTATAAAGAGAGGTGGATTTGGGGTATTGTGGTTTTCTAGGTACGCCTTCTCCAAAAACAACAAGCCCACCATGGTGCCCATCCCCAACAGCAACGTACCCTTTGGTGAAGCCACTGCAATGAGCAGGAATGACATCACCAGGCTCACTACACTGTACAAGTGCTGTGAGTTTATTTAACCTGGCCTCACAACACAATCAGTTAACTTATCCACATATCAACAGCTCCATTGCTGATGCTTTTTCCCCTTTCTTTCCCTCTCAGAAACATCAAATCTGTCTTCATCAGCGGACAGAGAAGTCTCCTCATGTAGAAGTACCAACCACATATTTAATTAAACTGTTACTGTCTGGGCTGTATGATTAACACAATAAATATATGGAAATCACCATGCATACTATCAAAAACTTACACATTTCTTATGTCTTTTTATGCTCATATGAAGAACTATAGATTAGACAACAATAAAAACAACACAGAAGATTTTATTTAGGTTCATTTTCTAACATGAATGACAGTGGGTTAACATGACCTGACAGAAATGTGTCTTGAGTTAATTAAAAGGTCTTAAGACCGTGAAAACATCGCCATTTGCAGTAATAAGTATTATGAAGGTGAAAGTTTCAAATGTTCCTTTTGTAATCCAACACTGCTCCTAGAGGCCAAGAAGTCAAATGCAGGGAAACTAACTAACTTTCGGTTTCGACTAAACAAGCGACTAATCCTTCGCTTCAAAATTGGATCAAAATGACCAATATCGATTTTCTTAACGTTTTGCTGAAGATTTCAGACGATCTACGTGGAGATAATTTGGAAAAAATGAAGTTCTGTTGTCAAAATATAGGGAAAAAACGCCTTGAGAAAATAAACTGCGGGATTGAACTGTTTCAAGAGTTAATGCAGCGTAAAGAACTTGGATCTGAAAACACTGAACATCTTAAAACACTTCTGATTAACATTCATAGGACTGATCTGGCTGAGATGCTGGAGAAGTTTCAGAGTCCTGGATTACAGACAAATCTACCGGATAAAACTGAACAAGGTAGAACTGGAGGTTGTTGTTGTTTTGTTATGTTTGAGGTGTCTATGTTTTGCATAGTTAGTAAGTTATGGTTTGTGAAAAAACCTCGAAAGGAAGCCTATTAAGATGACAGGTGTTGGTAGTTATAAATCAGGTGGTTGTTGTCTGTCGTATCGTAAGACAACGACGACATTAGACAAACATGTTGCTTCCAATACTGATAATAACAAGGGCCTACAGCCTGGTAGGACACACGTCGTTCCTTTATCCAATAATATCTATCCAAACACATTGCTGATGACTCACCTCTCTCTCTTGCTTTTTCACCTCCAGCCAAACTGAAAGCTGCAAGGAACGTGATCTTGACCCAGCTTGGGAGGAAGTGGAGGATGTTGGGCCGGAGGCTGGACCTGACAGAGGCCATGCTGGACGGCGTGGTCACCAAGCACCGAGACAACCTGGAGGATCAAGTGGCAGAGATGCTGTCTGTCTGGGAGAAGGGCCAGGGTGCTGAGGCACGGGCAGATGACCTGGTACAAGCCCTGAGGAAATGTGAACTGAACCTAACTGCAGATATGGTGGTAAAGGAACTGGAAAAGGTGCAAGGAGAATGAGGAGAAAGAGGAGGAGGAGGAAGAGAGAGGAGGAGGAAGACATTAGGTTGAAGGGGAGGAGGAGAAAGAGACAAGAAAACTTAAGAAAATTCCTAGCAATTCCATCTCAGCCATGTGTGATTGTGATTATTTGTTGCTGCTTGGCTTGTATGTTTGAATGAGACACACAGGAATAGAATGGATGTGTGATTGTAGGGAAGTATGATTCAGCTTGTGGTCATCATGGTATGTTGGGGTTGTGTTGCTGCTGCTTTCTGCACATTATGAAATATAGATTATGATTAATCACTATAAATTACAATTTGCCAACATGTTGCATTTGAATGGTCTCAATCACTGCAATGAAACCCGAGGCATCAGTTCTGTTCCAGCAAATCTGGAAGTTCTCAGGTCTTTGTGACTGATCCAGGTCAGTTTGGTACACTGTTTTGTATCTCTCTAAATGTGAATTTGCAATACAGACATCAAGCTGTTGATTTGAGTTGCAATTGAGCATTGAAGGTAAACACCAAAATGGAGAGGTGACCATTAGCTGTCAGATGATCTTATTGGCCAGCGAAAAACTGGTGTCACACTGCAGATGAATTTGAACACCTGCAGACGTCAACATAGAAACAGACGTTTATACTTAGCTGCATGTATTGCCCTGTTTCCTGGACACTCGTTTCCCCTGAGCTCATACTGAATGGTGTATGCCACCAGGGATATTACTGAGGTAAAGTCTATTCTAGTTTGGATTCATTTTATTTTCAACAAAAGTATTTTTGTAAACAACAGACTTTGAACTTGTCTGAAATGCAATTTAAAGCAGGTAATGTATTACATGTAATGAAAAATAAAACAGTCTGAGAGATGTCATTCAATCCTTGTTCAGGCCAAAGAGAAAGAGGCTTTGCTTTTAATGTTCATATAAGTCCAAGTGCTTTTTAACAGCAATCATTTTTTTGTTGTTTTATTTTTATGATTGTGTCACTAGTAAACAATGCCACATTCACTTGAAAAATAAACTTTACTGTTCAATTATGACTTTGGTAGGATACCAAGAGAACAATTCATTATCATCACATTTGTGTGAGAAACCAGGCGAAGCTTTTAAACCATTAAGGAAATGCACCTTAAGCAACAGGCTAACCTTGTTTTAATTAGATATAAACTGCTTCATTTATTTGGGTTATTTCCTAATTTAGATATTTTTCAGATATTGTTTTCTAACCTAACCTTATCGAAGAAATTAAGACAAAAACAGATCTTCAACTAATCTATCTCATTTTCCCTGGCTTTCATATGACACAAATGCTAGCAGGAAATATTTTTTATATTAGTTAGATTTATTTAAAATATATACATTTGCAATTAGTTAAGCCCTGGAAAACCAACCTACCAGTGTGGTCTGCAGAGTACCTCATAGATACGAGAACCCAGCTGTGCTGTAGAAAATCAACAGAGCTGTCCAACAGCAACCTCAGGAGTAAAGATCCAACAGAGTAACCAATACTAAGATGACACTACTCTGGTTCTACTCCACCAATAAAGTCAACCAGCGTGCTGTGTAAATGTTTTCAGGTGGAGCAGATTGATCAGGGAAACACAGGCATGTTGGAAATCAATCTGACTATTGATTATAAGTCCAAGCACAAAGTCTAGTTATTAGTATCATTCTGTCTTCCTTTTTCTAGAGCAGCAAAGAACATATAAAAGACAAGAGTAAGAAATGTCAGAAACTTACACTATACAAAACTACTGCTGTATTCCCTTTAAGTTCCTTAGTTCTGTGGACAACATGTCCCCACTCACTAAGAGTCTGTTAGAAACTGATACAGGAAGTGGAGGGCAGAATCATTGAAAAATGCATCTTCCAAGTACATTATACATTCCAGTGGTCTGAGAGAGGAGTGTATCTGGGTGTGAGTTAATGGGAAACATCTACAGCTGAACATCTGCAGTTGGCAAATCTTGGCATTGATTCTTGCACATTCTATAACCTCAATATGAGCATTCCCAGTACTATATCATCAACAGCATTAGTTTTGTACTATTGTATAGTAAGCTAAATACTAAATAGATTTGAAACACAATAACATACGTGCTAATTCTAAGGTACCAGCTACATTCTTTATCTAGTAAATCTGTCTAACATTTAAGAGGCTGGATCTATCATCAGTCTTTTTCCCAAACACAAACATTAACTTGACATTCTAGTTATTTAGTTCTCATCCTACCACCCAGTATCCCAATAATATAAAGACTGCTGTCAGATTTCAGTCATTGTACTTTTTCAGTACCCTTTAAGTGCAGGTAAAAAAAAACTAAAATTGGTTTTAACATGACATGAACCCTCGGACAGATCTTTAGAAACTTTCGAATTTCAAACAGGTATCTAACGTAGTCTGACAAAGTAAATTAAATTAGCAAAGTATGTTGAACTAGATGGCAGAATATTGCCCTTTCCACAGACTCCTCCTGTCTCAGCAATCTTCTAACTTAATCCCTCCATTGAAAAAATGTAGTTGCAATATATGAAAGTAGTAGTAGATTGTAATCTTTGTTTTCGAGCAATACGTTGACACTTAAATCTTGTGCCGTGCCCAGATTCAATTATCCTGTCACAGTTAATCTTACCTCAATAGTCGTCTCAGATGATTACCTGACAGTCACATTTGATGTAATTGGCATGAATCACATTACGTTAACACTTCTCTGAACATGCTGTGCTTCTAGGAAAAGCTGGGCTCACCTCCTAACCTTTAAGATCTGCTGAGTAGGCTTAAAATATTGACTCTACATCCTAAACATATTGCAAACATGTAGCTGTTCTAAAATGAGTTACAAGCTATACTATTACACAGTTATAAAAGCAGACCCAGAAAACAGACTGCTTTGGTGCTTGCACCCTCTTGGCCCGCTTGCACCCTCTTGGCCCTCAATGGCACAAGTCTGACCCCAATGGCCTAAAGTATCCCCTGGTCCTTGGGCTTCACATGACGATTTAAGCAGGCAAGTGGGGGAAAATGAGACAAGTTGAAATCTAAGTTGGGTTCAGGTTGTATACAACTTGTTACAAGTCAAGTGAATGGAGCAGTTTAGACTCAGCTATGTACAGTTTTTGTAACCCTGTCCAGCTCATTCCAGCCTAAACCAGTCCAGACCACATCAATCAAGACCAGACAAGACCAGACTAGAGTTTTGGACATCATGACCGGCTTGTTAGTTTGCTGGTTAGCAGTTAACAGTTAGAGCTGTTTGTGAACGTATGGGAGGAGGGGCGCAAGCGAGGCTGTGTCAGAGTTTCATTGGCTGTGTGGTTTTGTGGGGGCGGGTCTTGGAGAAGCTTCTTGCCCTGCTCCTCCTTCATGAAGAGTTCCACCATGAGAATCTTCTCCTTGTGGATCTGAAGGCTGATATCCTTAGGGATGTCTGGGATCAGCCAGTCCACAAAGTCACTCATCAACATCACCACGTTCTATATAGAGGAGACACAACTGTCACTTCATATATATACTCTGTTAAATACAGTATTGATTGGATTGATATTTATATGTACGATCTGTACATACATCCCAATAGACTCAACCACAGGGAGACCCCAGCAGTTATATCTGATATTCTGACATTACATTCATAAAGGGATGGAAAGATATAAATCCATAAAGGGATGCAAAACAGAGAGAAACAAGTATTTTATCCTCCAGGAATAGAATAGTGCAGGTCCAAGTGTCTACAGGGATTATACTGTATGTGTGTTCTGCATATCTTTCTACTTAAGGGCTTGGTTGTGTTCATACTGCTCTGTCAGAGCCAGGTTCTGAAAACAGCAGTGCATTCTCAGCACCACACAGATCCCAGTTTCAGAACACTGTCCCTGGACTTGCTATGAGTCGCTCTGGATGAAAGTATCTACTAAATGAAAGTATAGATGTGTATTGCAAGGCCTTTTGTTTTTATTAGGGAAGACCACGTCAAGACCATGTTTCAGATGTACAGCACGCACTATACACATGTGAGTGTGTGTTTGAGTACATGTGTTTGACGTGTGTGTGACCTCTGACCTGGAATACGATGACAAACGCAAGGCGTGCTGCCAGAATGGCCCAGAATTCCTTCGAGAGTTCATAGGGCTCGTTAGACCAGGGGGGCTCTCTGTAGTCTTTATACCTGGACACCAACACACACACATGCACTGATTAAAACTGGGCCCTGGATAGCCAGCTGTAGGAGGATTTTTTCAATACAATTATTGAGTCAATAATGGCACCAGATGGAAATCAAGCAGAATCAATAAAGGATCACATTGCTGCACTAGGAGACTGGTTCTATGGACCTGTTTATCAGGCACACCTGTTGCAAACCACATTCCCAATAAAATGTACACACACAACTGCACCCATTCACATCGCACGCACATACCTGCAGATCTCCACGCTGTGTCCCAGGTGCATTGGTTCCACAGGGGCGGTGCCTGGCTGGAAGTCAGCGACGTTAAAGTAGGAGAGGGTGTGGTTAACGAAACCGTGCATGGACCCATCTGAACTGTACATGTACTGATACACCAGCCTGGGGATGAAGTCTGAGGTGAACGAGATCACAAACGCCTGGAGAGGAAGAGGAAGGAAGGAGGAAACACTCGTTTATTGATCTCACATTGTGGTACAAACCTGTGTGCACGGAAGTGGTGAAGCACACAGGAGACATTCTCTCTGCCTTTCTCCATTCTATCCGTCCAACTTTCAGGGTGAGCAGGAACGGTTTGGGCAGCCAAACCAACTGGATTGGTCCTGTGGCCTGTCCAAGTCCCTGGCCAGGACATTGGATAAACACCTGGATCTGGATTGGTCCAGGTGCTCGTCCCATATCCTGGTCAGGGACATGGGCAGGACAGTGATCTGTTCTGCAAGCTTTATATTGAGCTTATGTGAGCTCAGGGAGGACATGGACACAACTGACTCACCTTAGCACTGACAGGCTGAAAGGCTTCATAAAGCATTAGGCACATGTTGATATCCAGGGGAGGAGCAATAAAGAGTGTTTGGGGTTGCGGCCTGGGTTAGGGTTTGAAAAAGATGAACTGACAGGTACTCACATTGACAATGACAGCCACCTTGCTGAGGCCTCTTAGAAGGTTGTACCAGATTCCTAGAATCACAGGGAATCTATGTTACCAACAGTCTTGCTCAAGCTCTTACAAACAGCTGTTAGATCCAGCTCTACACCTGGACAGCTCTACACCTGGACAGCTCTACACCTGGACAGCTCTACACCTGGACAGCTCTACACCTGGACAGCTCTATACCTGGACAGCTCTATACCTGGACAGCTCTACACCTGGACAGCTCTACACCTGGACAGCTCTATACCTGGACAGCTCTATACCTGGACAGCTCGCCACCTGGACAGCTCTATACCTGGACAGCTCTATACCTGGACAGCTCTCCACCTGGACAGCTCTATACCTGGACAGCTCTACACCTGGACAGCTCTACACCTGGACAGCTCTACACCTGGACAGCTCTATACCTGGACAGCTCTACACCTGGACAGCTCTACACCTGGACAGCTCTACACCTGGACAGCTCCCCACCTGGACAGCTCTACACCTGGACAGCTCTCCACCTGGACAGTTCTATACCTGGACAGCTCTCCACCTGGACAGCTACTCTATGACTGGAGATCCTAGACACCTACCGATATCTTTGGCACGGGCAGCAATGGGTCGACGGACCTCATTGACAAACTTCTTGGCATCCAGACGGATCTCGATGATATTGTTGAGCAGAGCGAACAGAGGAGCCAGAGGAAACGAGGCCACAAACAGAGTCACCATCCCAAACTGAATGACTGAAACAAGAAGGATCCACTATCAGACCAAGTGGACGTTTGCATGAATATTCATTTCCTAACCTCAGCTTCCAAATGTTTCTACTTTTTGATTAATGAAGGGATGCTGGATGGATGGAAGGAAAAATGGATGGATGGATGGCTGGAGAGAGATCTAAGTGTGGAGGGGTGTAGAAGTAGAAAGATGAAGGGATTAAAGAAATGGAAAGAGGGAGGATGGATATGTAAATGAAAGGATGAAGCCAGGGTGAAAGGATAGACTAGTGAAAAGATAGTGGAAAGCAAATAGTAGCTGAGAGAAAGAGGGTTCAGGACATTAAGCCTTTAATCTTTCTCCTTATGTCAGGCTTGTTCCTACTTGTCCCTACTAATACTATGTTCACTCAGTGCAGTGGCACTGTCCATCTAACTACAGGTTAAAGGTCATTTTGCTCATCTATCATCCAGCACTGTTACCATGGTAATGAAGACAAGCTGATTCAGTATCACCCATTGGTGTTTTTATCAAGATTAAATGACCTATATCGACGTAATATATAATCTTTCCTTATTCCGAAACACCAATTATAAAGGAATTAAGAGCATGTATAGTGTGTGGTCTAGTTTAGTTTTGGTATTTACAATAGAAGGAAAATATGTGTGCACATTTAGTACGTACTCATCTCCATGTACTCAGGAGTCAAACCCACAAAAGGACCCAGGAAGTGATCTTTTTCATGGCGCTGGAGTGTCTTGTTAAACTCCTCTTCCTGCTGAGAGTCCATCTCTGACTTCCTCCTCCGGATCATCTTCTTCAGCTTTCTGTGTATGTTAGGGTGTGGGTGTGTGCGTGGGTAGGTGTGTGGGTGTGTGTGAGGAGGGTGGGGGTTGGGGGGGGGGGGGGGGTTGGGTGTTGGTGAGCCATTAAGTACAAAGTAAAAAAACTGGGTGTGTGTTTGTGTGAACTGTATGTTTGTTTATACTTACGGGATACCAATCTCAAACAGGTTGTTCTGAAGGAACTGTTTTCCCAGCATGGTGATGCACAGCTGTATGCACAGCTCCATTAGACAGCCTGCATGGGCACACTGCCAGACAAGACCAACCGAACACAGATGATATCAAACAGAAAGATCCAAATGACAGATCAGACAGGCCAGCAGAAAATGTGTCTGTTTAGCTAGATGAAACTCTCACCTCCTCCATCCTGTAGGAGCCGATGACGTACAGGTAGTTTCCAGGGCGACCCACCAGCCTAAGGACAACACACATGCAAACACAAGGTTAGAGACAGGATCCATTTCTAGAGACAGAGGATAAAATAGAGAGAAGGAACAAAAGAAAAAGAGAGAGAGAAGAGAAAAACAGAAAGAGGGATGTAGGGATCCACTCACCGCCCCCTGAAGAAAGCCAGGTACACTATAGGAGTGAAGGCATTGACAAACTTCAGGATGAAGGTCTTGACAATCAGACGTTCCTCAAAGCTCTTGTCAGTCTTTGGAACCTCTGAGACAGAAAACCAGCCAATGACAATCAACCTCTGTGGACCAATCATAATCCCTCCCCTGACCTTTAATACTCAAAACCAGTAGCCTACCCAGTGTGGTCAGCCAGCGTGCTAAGTAGCCATAAACCTCGTCCATGATGATGATGATGATGAGGTTGATGATGGCTGCTGTGGTCTTGACTGTAGCCCGGATGTTGGAGCGGGCGGCTGGATAGGAGCTCATGTGCAGAGCAGCCTTGATGGATATCCGGTACAGGATGACCCCGAACACAATGGCAAAGGTCACAAATATCTGCAGAGAAAAGTCAACAGATATTTAGGGAAATAAGAAGCAGAATAGGCTGAGATACATCAGCTGGCTAAGATAACTAACTGGCTTGACAGTTTAATACTGGTGGAGAGGAGAGTTACCATGAAGAGCATCATGACCAGGGTGGTCAGATAAGCTGGCATCCTGTCTGTACAAGTCAGCTTCACCTTCTCGCTCTGAAACACACACAAGCGCACACACACACACCCATCCACATAGACACAACACGCATTACACAACATGTTGAGAGATGTAGACAATGAATGTCTCACAGACCAAGACCAACACACACAAAGCCTCCATGTCACTGCTGTAGCCTGGAGGCTGTGTGTGTGTGTGTGTGTTCTGTTACTGGGCCAGGCTAGTATAATGCAGCCTTCTGGAGTCACAGCAGCAGTCACATCCTATAGCAGTGCTCTGATAAGTGGGTCAGCACTGACACAGACTGGCCTTCCAGATGAGGAAGGCTGGATAACAAGCAACATGCTGGGGGTGCAGAGAGACAAACAGAGAGAGAGAGAGGAACAGAGAGAGAGAGAGAGAGAGAGAAAGAGAAAGAGAGAGAGAGAGAAAGAGAGAGAGAAAGAGAGAGAAAGAGAGGTATAAAGAGAGAGAGAGATAATGTACAGTATGCGTGTGTCTTTTATCTAGCTAGCCAAAGGGTTCAACTGACAGACACAAGAATCAATGAGTCTTGTCGAGGCTGCACCATACTGATATTTGTAAGATGAAAGGAGAGAACAAAAGGAGGAGAGGAGATGGGGTGGGAAAGTAAGAGGAGAGATGAAGAGATGAGAAAGAAGAGGAGAGGCAGGACTGGAAGAGTAAGCGAGGCAGAGGAGGACGTACTCCAGGGGAGAGGCGCTCCTTCTTCAGGCTCTTCTGCATGACGCGGAACTCATATTCAGCTCTAGGGTGGTCCTTCAGGGAAAGACACAGGGTCAGTCAGTCAGTCAGGAGAGTGTGTGTGTGTGTGTGTGTGTGTGTGTGTATTGGTGTGTGTGTGTGTGTGTGTGTGTATTTGTGTGTATGTGTGTGAGTGAAGCAGCAGCAGCAGCAGCAGCTGTCAGTCAGAAGCAGAAACAGATTCATACGATCTCCAATCAGGGTTAAATGTAAACAAACTGGACGAAGAGAGATATAGAGAGATACAGAAAGATAGAGAGAGATACAGAGAGATACAGAGAGATATAAAGTGCTACAGAGAGATACAGAGCAGTGAATAAAATAAAGGGGAATTTAAATCCTCATTAGTAGCAGTTTATGCAATGTTATGCGTCAGCAGTCTGCAAAAGTATTCAGAGGTTATTGTTTGGTAAACAAGAGTTGATTTTTCCTAACCTTTACAGCCATCTTCAAGAACATAAAACACACAGAGAGAGAACATAGCAATCACTGGATCTCTGAAGGTCTAATGATTTTCGTTTAATGTGAATATTTGTAATTCTTGGTAATGATTCGGACCCATTTATTGAGCTCACCTCCTCTTCCTCAAAGCCTGTCAGGTCCCAGATGTAGTTGAGCCTCATCTGCCTTCTCTTCCAATGCTCCATGAACATGGCAGCTAGCATAGGTAAGCACATCAACAAGATCATCAACTTATTTTACCCGTGTGTGCACTCTTCTAATCGTTTACCTCCACACCTTTACACCTGTGTGCTTTTACGAGACTGTGTGCCGTTATTGCGAAAGAGTTTCCCCTCGAGGATTAATAAAGTATTCTGAACCTGAATCTGAACACCTCCCCGGGCAGCAGGTGCAGAGAAGGGGGTTGTGGGTTGAGACAAGATTGATCTCCAGATCTCTAAGGTATTGAGATTCAGGTTCAGAATACTGTGGCTGAATACCTTAGAGATCTGGAGATCATTGGTTTGACATGACTCAGTGAAGTCCCCAGCCTGTAGGAAGCTAAGCTCTATCTAGACAGATGCTGTAGAAGGAGGAGTCTGGAGCGATCTCTGCATGTTAGCAGCCAAACCCTCCCTCTGTCACTGTGTTGACCTGGCCCTGATCTACTTCTACTGCTGGGTGGCAGATGGCAAGGCAGGCTGACGAGACATGAAAGATGTTTGTGTGTGTGTGTGTGTGCGCGCATGCGAGTGTGTGTGAGGGTGTGTGTGTGTTACTGCGTGTGTGTATCCTAACCCCAGAGAGCCATAAAAATGGAGAATAAAACAGTGGCAGGATTATCAAAGAGATGGCTGGCTCTGGCTGTGCCACAGGCGGTCCTCAACTTCCAGTAGCTGCAGGCATGGTCACACAGGGGACACATGGTGATGTTGTTCCTTGGGTCACAGATCTCCATACTGTCAGGGAGAGAGGAAGAGGGGAGGAAGAGGGGAGGAAGAGGGGAGGAAGAGGGGAGGAAGAGGGGAGGAAGAGGGGAGGCAGGGATGGGGTGTAGAAGAGGGGGAGGATTAGGGAGAGAAAAGGAGAAAGGAATTAATAATAAATGAAAGAGTGGGAAACAGGGAGGGAGGTGGAACAGTGACATAATCAAGCTCATTACATCCACTCATTAGTGAGAGAGGCAGCAAATTAATTTGTGTGATTGAAGAGGAGACTACAGCTATCGACTAAAACATTTACAATTGGGTTTTGAATCATTCCAGCCTACAATACCCCCGAACTGACCCTAGGACCGCATATGTCTGGATTTAAAATCTAAAAATACAAATGTAAATCCTTGTTTAGTGGTAAACAGAAATAATCCTGAATCTGTCTGTCACTCTGTGTGTAGCCCACTCTGTGTAGCTGTCAGTTAAAGGGTCCCCATGGTGACAAGATCCCGACATCTGATTGGTCCAACTGTGTTCAGTGATAGTGTATGTATGTGTATCTGCAGATAGACAAAGAGAGGGAGCGAAAGCGAGAGTCCTAGAGAAAGAGGGAGAAAGAGAGAGTGATAGAGAGAGTATGAGAGAAAGAGGGAGAGGGAGAAAGAGAGTGATAGAGAGAGTATGAGAGAAAGAGGGAGAAGGAGAAAGAGAGAGTGATAGAGAGAGTATGAGAGAAAGAGGGAGAGGGAGAAAGAGAGAGTGATAGAGAGAGTATGAGAGAAAGAGGGAGAGGGAGAAAGAGAGAGTGATACAGAAAGAGTATGAGAGAAAGAGGGAGGGGGAGAAAGAGAGAGTGTGAGAGAGTATGAGAGAAAAAGGGAGAGGGAGAAGGAGATAGTGATAGAGAGAGTATGAGAGAAAGAGGGAGAAGGAGAAAGAGAGAGTGATAGAGAGAAAGAGAGAGTGATAGAGAGAGAGAGAGTATGAGGATGCACCTGGGGATGTCATCATCGACGGTGGCACAGCCATACAGAAAGACGATGACTCCCACTATAGCAGCTGGAATCAGCATCTGAGTGTAAACGCCGAGCCAGGCGAAGTACAGACCGATCTTCTCCCCAAAATACTTCCTATGAGAGACAAGACAATGTCCTCATATCACCTGATCATGCACACATATGATCAAATCAAGCAACAGTTCATAAACAAGTTTGATCCATGAAGGGTATTTGATGTGGAAGTCTTTGATAAAAGTGTCTGCAAAATGAATAAATAGTAGTGTAAACGATGTGGTGTTCTGTTACTAGTGAGGCGGTTCTGGAGAGGAGAGATCCTTTCCTCAAGGGAGGTTCCTTTGTTGTTGAACTGGTAAAGTTTGTTCCCATGTTCTTGTACCAGGGTGTTCCTACCTGATTAGGCTAATGGGCTGATATTTGTAGAACACGCTGTAACTGGCCCATTCCTCATGCAGCAGCTACAGAGAGCACAGAGGGACAAACAAGAAAACCTTAAAACTCCTCATGTAAACTTGTGTGAGCGTGTGTGTGTTTGACATGGAGGAGGAGAATGACACATTACTCTCATCGATTCCCTTCAACATCAGTGGAAATAAAGGCCCAAGGTCATGTGAAGGGAATAGAGGGCTGTTAGGTCCTCCAAAATCACAACAAGAGAAGCCATTTCAAACTTCATTAGCATTACCCTCCATATTAAGAGTACTGAGAGAGCCAGGGTTGTATGTGTGAGTGTGTGGCTGGCAGGTGTGCATGTGTGAATGTGCATGTGTGTGTGTGTGTATGTGAGTGTGTGTATGGGTGTGTGTGTGAGTGAGTGTGTGAGCTTTTATGCTCCTGAACCGCCCAGACAGAAATGGAAGCGGTTGCCTTGGTGACAAAATCCAACGCGTCAGGCCAACAGTATAATTATTCTGCTGGTGAAAGTCAGAGCAGATCCATGTAACCCGGTAATTTCTGCTTGTATAATTTGTATCTGTACATACCCGGATTGAATCTGTACATACCCTGTATATTCTGTCTATACTGTTCATAATATGTATATTCTGAGTACATCCATATTATTATATTCTGTTGTTAATAACTGTTTTGCACTTCTGGTTGGATGCTAACTGTATTTCGTTGCCCTGGACTTGTACCTGTGTAATGACAATAAAGTTGAATCTAATCTAATCTAATCTAATGTTGAATTTGCTACTGTGTGTGTGTGTGTCTGTGTGTGTGTGTGTGTGTGTGTGTGTGTGTGTGCGTGTGCACATGTGACTTTTAACCTCTCACCTTCCTGTCGTTAGTCTCAGTGGGATCGTCAGTGTCTCCCTGTAACACAGATCACCGTGGTTACATGCATGTTTTTTCTCCACATGTAGCAAAGCTCCGTGGGCCGGTCTTGTTCATGTGATGTAACACTCACATCATGCAGAGGGTAGGCAGACATGTACACAGCGTTGCCAAGGAGACTGGTGAGTCCTGTTGAAGTCAAATGGAGAAGCTTCACTTTCTAACATGGGAATCATCACAGTCAAGGTTCAGTATCAAACCAAACTCATTCAAGAGCTAGAGGGAAGTCTTACCCATGGTGTAGGTGACCTGACTGCACCGGGTCCGCTTCAGAACCTCATAGACCTGGACAGGGACATGCACACAATGATCACACATCCACACACACAGCATACAGAGCCAGATCTCTATCCTCGACAGCTGTGTTCACTGTTGACACATTCCTCACTGGTCCAATTGGTTTCAATGCAGCGGGTAATACACATACAGTACATCCAAACTGACATTAAGTGTGTAGGAGCCCATTTGTTGTTTGATGTGTAGATGGTCATTTCCAGGCCCGGCTCTACCTAATTTAGTGCCCTAGGCAAGATTACTGCCCCTGGCTCCTATGTCGCCTATGCCAAGAGCCGGCCCTGGTCATTTCTAAAATGTGTTACTATTTTCTCTGTGCCAGGCATGTGCTACTCTGGGACACATTATCATGCAGATGAAGATTTTAATCTACTGACACTTAAAACTCAACTAATGGAGTGGTACTCTGGAGGCCAGCGGTATTGGCAGGCACTTTACACACAGAGACAACACACACACACACACACACACACACTTACAATAGAACTCCTGGTCTTGGTGTCAAAGAAAGAGTCTCTGTCTGAAAGATCAAACCTGTAAACAAAAACACAAAACTGATCCTCTTAAAATCTCTTAAAAAATACATTTATACATAACCATAACATGATGAATCTGCCCTGAATGCTGCCAATCCTGCCATGTAAGATCCAGACAGACAATAGGCCAACCAGCCATCCAACCATCCAACCAGCCATCCAACCATCCAACCAGCTATCCAACCATCCAACCATCCAACCAGCCATCCAACCATCGAGCATTTTGCAGCAGGTTTCACTGCATGATTAGAGCCTATAGCAATCATAAGCTCTTTATTACACATGTCAGTTTGACAGAGGAGTCAGCAGTGTGTGTGTGTGTGTGTGTGTGTGTGTGTGTGTGTGTGTGTGTGTGTGTGTGTGTGTGTGTGTGTGTGTGTGTGTGTGTGTGTGCCCTTGTGTGTGTTCGTGTATGGGCCCACGTATTTGTGTGCACCTTTGTGCATTTCTGTGTAATTATGTGTGTGTGTGTGTGCAAGCCTGTGTAAATGGCTTCAAGCTATTTCTATTGAATTCGTTTTGGTCCAGCTAGAGCAGCTAGGCGATTACTGTCATTGCCCCTGAAATGGGAATTATAGGTACCATGAAAATATAATCAGCTTTGTGCAAGAAGAACACAGAGACTCACACAGGCACACTGCCTGGATGTCTTCATCCATAACACACCCCACTTATTCTATATTACAAGACACATTCTATTTACTTTAATTTATTTACTTGAATACTCTTATAGTTTCCG
The DNA here is from genome assembly GCA_030340665.1 of Neosalanx taihuensis. Lineage (NCBI taxonomy): Eukaryota > Metazoa > Chordata > Actinopteri > Osmeriformes > Salangidae > Neosalanx > Neosalanx taihuensis. The sequence continues at coordinate 686,498 of CM059295.1, forward strand.
ACAATGTATGCTTCATAATCTGACTACTCGCAGTGTTTGGGGACGATCACCTTGTTATGCTCAATGACCGATGCTCTTTTGTTAAACTGTCTCTGGAAGTGGCTTTGGATAAAAGCATCTGCTAAATGAATAAATGTAAAATGTATTGTGTTCATTCTTCCTCCAGTCTTCCAGTCTTCTAGTTCACCACACTCACCACACTCTCAGCCCTCTTATAGCAGAGCGTCTTTCTCTCCACAGCCGTGTGTCAGGGTGACAGAGAACTCAGGCATCAAGAGACTAAAGACTCTGAGAGGTGCTGCGGTTTAATATCCTCTCAGTTGGCTCATGTTACAGCTACAAAGAAAATCCAACCACTTTGGGTTCCACAAAGCACCAAACTAGGGGAAGTAGTATCATATTTTAAACTGTAGTACAATATTTGAATGCGTTGAGGTAGTTTCGTTTCAATACCCACAGATTCACAGGCTCTACTGGGAGGAATAGATGTTAGAATGATTGATACTCACAGGTGCTGCTTCTCTCTGGAGAATGGATGGGACAGAGGTTTGACACTCTGCTGCCTGCTGGCGTCCACATTGGGGTGCAGAGGAGCCGTCACCTTGTGGATAAACAGACGGATCTTCTCCACTAGGTTGCTCCCCTGCTTCACCTCATACACCTGAAGGACAGAACAGGGAATGTGTGCACCAAGGAAGAGGACAAGACGTCAACTGTGTTGCCCAGCTAATGTGGTTGACGGTCAGATAATTCAAATCAAACCTGTAATTTGCTGAATTTATAAGGTAGATCTTCCTCCTATCACAAATCAAATCAAACCATGATTTTATTTGTGTTACAGCGCTTTTATAACATGTAATGTCATAAAAGGCAGGATTGTAGTTCGCACTGGTAGACGCTGAAATACCTTCTTGGTGGGCATCTTGAGCTTCATAAACTCCGCCTCCCTGCAGAGAACATTCCAGGGTGCATGGATCTTAAGAAAGCCAATCCCAGGAATCTTACTCTGGGGACAGACATTTATGGGCATAAGGAAGGAAGCGGTTGAGTCATATATTACTGTTCCAAACTGCAACCTTTCATATTACATACCTGCCATCATCTGCAATCAGGCTTTCATTCAGTTCACTTACATTACAATCATCTCATTCAACGACAGACAATATACTTTACCTTCCAATAATTGTCTTCTCTAAAGCATTCCATGCATAATCTATAGAGAGTATAAATGGCATTACACAGCCACTTTAATGACCTGATTTGACTGATTCTCCTCCATCTACCTGCGCCCACCCTGTATCTCCAGAGTGTGTACATAGGATATACAGTGCAGGACTGAAGTTACCTCCTCTGTCTCCTGTATAAACAGCAGTGCTTATATAAGACCCTCTTTCCTGCGCCACCAAACCACTTCCCCAGTGCTCCACTCCTCCACTCCTCCTCTCCTCCTCTCCCATTCTCCTTCCCTCCACCTCCACTCCCATCCTCCCATCCTCCCGGCCCACTCCAAGGTTCTGACCTGTCTGTTGTTCAGAAAGCTGCAGACTGCCTGTACTGCAGTGGAACAGCCAGAACACACACACTCTCTCTGTTGATTGTTGTCTCAACACCTTTCTCTCCGTGTGCATCTGTGTATTTGTTTGTGTAGTAAACTATGCATCTAAAGGGACGTGCGTGGTTGTTTTGATGGTAAAGACTTTCCTTGTCGTCAGTCAACTTGACAATGAATAAAACTTTTCTATAGAAATGGGTTAAAACAACAATGCCGGTATGATCTGAGTCTTTCTTCTTCTTTGTCAGCTGGTTGTCCATGCATGGCTCCACACCTTAGCTTCACACGGACGAGCTCCAGAAAGAGCGTCTGGCTTGTCCAGTTGTTTTCATGCTGGTATTTGAATCTTGGTGATGTGCTGGTGCTAAAAAGCCTTTCACAGCGTAAATACAAAGGCTGAACCACCACAGTGATGACAAAGTTCATTGTGTCGCCGTGGAGACTTGTTCCACCTCCATCTTGTCAGAAAGGTGTCTTCTAATTCAAACCGACAGTTTCTCTCATCAAACTCGTGAGCACCATTTATTTTTTATTTTGTCTCCAGCAGATCTGGCCAAGTTACTGAACCTGGGTGTCACCTGAGTCGATAACCAATCTGAGTAAGAGGTGATTGAATGTGTGCGCTAAAGAGAACATAATCAGCACACATCAATACAGGCAAGAATCAGTTGTGTCGAAATCCCCTTCTTCCCCCCAACCTCATGCTCATTCGCCCCACCCACTCCTTTCTTCTCACCTACACCTACCAACCATCTTCAGCAGGCTTTCCTTTATATCCTCATCTCCCCCACCTGTCACCTCCACCATGTCCTGAAGACCCACATCTCCCCACCTGTCACCTCCACCATGTCCTGAAGACCCTCATCTCCCCCACCTGTTACCTCCACCATGTCCAGAAGACCCTCATCTCCCCACCTGTCACCTCCACCATGTCCTGAAGACCCTCATCTCCCCACCTGTCACCTCCACCAAGTCTCTCCACCCCTCCACTCCACCTCCCCACACCCCTCCACTCCCCCTCCCAAGTCCTTACCCCCTCGTCACGCTCCAGCTCCAGTCCCATCTCCATCAGGTTCTCCTCAAAGTCCTGTCGTCTGAAGCGTCGGTCATCATCATGGTAATCCAGCCGGTTGTCTTGTGCAGACAGTTCTGGGTCCTGTCGGGATGGCGGTGCAGCCCGGAGGCGGCTCCAGTTCAGGCTGTGTCGCAGGCCTCGGACCAGGGCACTGTCAGAGAAGCGTGAGTGCTTCCGCCGCACACTGGCAGGTTTCTGAACTTGATAGGACAGAACGTAGTCCACCTTGCGCTTCCCATCCTGGAAATACGGGCCCAGGGTCTGGACTGGCGAGGCCTCGTCTGGCTTCAGAGAGTTCAGCAACTGAGGGAGAGGATGACATTGTGAGCACATGGCTTTGTAGTTTCACAATAAAAATATATTCAGTGTGTACCAATATCTACTATAAAAAGCTCCTGACATCTTTAAACTTTAGGTTAGGTCATCCATAACTATGAAGATAGACCATGATAATAATCAGTCTGTCTACCTAAGATTTATCAAATATATAACATTATGTTACGTTACAAAATATCCCTATATAATGTCAAATATCAAATGTTACGTCATGCACTAACCTAATCCCATCACAGTTATAAAGGACACAGCAAAGCTCCAGTGAATTGATCTAAGGTATCCAATCAGACAGTAGTAATCATGGAGGACCATCCCATAATACAAGACCTGTGGGGACAGACCTAATATCTGGCTTTAACAAAAACAACAATGCTGTAGTTTGATAGCTTGGTCATCATGGCTGTTTCAGACAGAGACAGATTAAACATGACAGTCCTGCTGTGGGGAGGATGTGGGGGGTCGGGGGAGGGACAGGGAGGGCGGGCAGAGATGGGGGTGGGGGGTGCAGATGGTGTGTCAGTTTAATCAGCAGCTGTTGGTTCTGAAGATGCGTATTTCTCCTCGTTGTTGTCCTCAGTATAAACCCCACTAACACTCTACCTTCTTATGTTGTATTTATGTTTTTAATGTTGAGGCTGGGAAGAGAGCTATAGGCTATAAGAATCAAGAATGTGGGAAAATGAAATGGACAGCGTTCACTTAATGTTCTCATCTTCTATCCATCAGTCTTCACAGCCACCCTTACTTTTCTTTTCCCAGACACACAAAGCAGCCTCGATACCCCCCCCCCCCCCCCCCCTCCACGCAGAGAAGCCCCATCGGCCCCAGCCTCAGCCCCCGCACTACAGGAAGTCCCTCCAGATCAGGAGGAGGCTACGCTGTGAACGGCACAGTATGCCGTTGCTGACCAATCGGAGAGCCCCGTTCACAGACACGGGGAACTGAGATCTCCAGCGTCCTTCCCAGAGTTCCCTGCACCACCCACACCATCCTGAACAGAGACCAGATGAACACTACAGAGCCAGCCTGCATAGCAATTATTCAGCCTGGGTCTACGGAGGCATCATCAGGCATCCACTAGATCACATATTTGCATACACTATCACTCTCAGCAGAGGTGGGGAGGGGGAGGGGGAGGGGGGGTGGCAGGGAGCTGGGAGCGAGGGGGAGGGGGAGGGGAGGGGGGGTGGCAGGGAGCTGGGAGCGAGGGTCAAACCACCACGCTGATTCACTGTACAGTTGTGACCTGAGGGAGGGAACTCGACCCAGCCACCTCCGAATGAACATGGAGGATGCACACTTAGCGATGATAAACAGTTCTGCAGTAAACACAGTATGTAGCCTGCAGAACTGCATTCTCTTCTCATCAACACGACGCATAGGTGACCTTGATAAGCCCTATAAGCACCATAACCTATAGGCTGTTAAATTATCATGTTAACTTTATGTACAACACATAACTTTACAGACCACAGATTAATGCAGGGCAACACACATTTCATACTCATGTTTTAACCTGTTACTCTGAGTGCTGTACTGTACCTTGCTGCTGTTGCAAACTGCAGATCTCCTCTTATCTCTTATCTTATTCAAAAGCCATTAAGAGCCTTGGGAGGGTTGGCTTTGGGTGATGTTTATTAACATCACAGGAATGATTGCTAATATAATTGCCATGGTGGTCTGTTGCTTGGTGGAGATTGTTGCACTCCCAACACAGATCCCAGAGTACAACTAAAGGCTCATCCTTATTTACATTCTTGCATTCTCAGCTCAGCATCAAAGCCATTTTAATGAGTGCATTAACATTACATTTAAATTTACAATGATTCATTTAGCAGACGCTTTTATCTCATTATTTAAAGAGAACAGGAAATATTGCTGTGTTCAGCGGGAGTACGCAAATGATAAGGGAACTATATTCCACTTCCTGAGGCAGAGCTGAAGGATGGCGCAGAGAGAACTAAAAAACAAAGGACAGGAGAACACAGAACAATAAGCAGAACCAGCCTAGGGGCAGAACCTTGGAGTAAAAAGAAATTGGGACAATTGTGTTGTTCTCTGTCCTGTTATGTTGTGTTGTACTGGCTTGGTTCCTCCTGGCTTGGTTAGGTAGTAAATAATGCTTTCTGCCTGGGCTGGTTTGTTACTTCTCTGTTCTGTTCCCCTTTGAGCTGTACTGTGTCCTGTAGAGCTGAGCTGCACTGGGTCCAGTCTGAGAGCACCGTGTACTTACTATGGAGTCATACTGGTTGTAGCTGTCATCCTGAGGCTCCTTCTCTACCACAGGTACGGCAACATAGTCGTCGTTATTCCTCATGGTGGCACTCTGCTCTCGCTCAGGGACACGTTCTCCAGATCGGCTATGGACAATGAAGGACTCACCTGGGGGGGAGCCTGAGGGAGGGAGGGAGAGAGAGGGGGGGGGAGGGAGGGATGAGACTGAGGAAATACACTCTGGGACATTTGTTTGAAAATAATGCGACACACAGAAATACATGAGGGATACATGTTATAGCAAAGCACACATTTGAAGTGAACACTGATGTTATGTTTGGCCCCAAAAGCATGAAAACACAGTCAAATATTTATTTAATAAAAAAACAGGAACATAAAGGATAAACGAAACACAGGGGCAAGAAACACTGAGGCAGTAATGCAACACTGTGGATCCTAACTGCTGCAATACCTCAAGAATAATAAGAAGAAGAACATGCTGGGACAGAAATTAAGTCAAACCAAGAAAAGGTTTTCAACAAGAAAAGTCCATTTCAATTCAAATACTCAAACACACGTCAGTCTGTACCTAAGATGCCATTGATTCAGATGGCAACTGAACGAGTCATTATTGGATGATTTATATGATGTCTGCTTGGGTTTGGTAAACTGCCACAATGCTTCTAGCCTGTAGACGCTGCCTGGAATCCATTATAACTGGAACTGCGTTCCTCTATCGCATCTCAGGAGAGCCGTATAAAACACCCATTGGGACGAGACTGTTCCAATATTGATTCCAGGACCTAATTGACTTGATTTCTCACCTTGCACTCAAGGGTTGCAACCATGTTACAGTGAAATCAGCTCTAGAAAGCTACAGCAGAGGCACAGCAACAAAGAGCACTTGTCTGTATCCAGACAAGTTTGACCCCAACATGGTTTTTATCAAATGTAGATCTATACTAACAGGGTGGGGGTCACCATGTACAAACAGCCCAACCCCACCCCTCCACTTCACTAAGGACAAGGATCTAAGTGTTGCAAATTACGTCCATGATTGGTGTCATGGCCGCCATGTGCAAACAGCCACCCTTCCTCTTCACTAGGGGACAAAGGAATGAGTGTTGCAATTTACATATGTGACTGGTGACTTGGCTGACCTACTGTTCACATGCTATAAAGACGCGTTTGAACACAGCTCCTGTATGGAACTGAAAGGTGTTGGTCTGACCATTCCAGATCCTGCAGGTTTCTACTGGCCTGCATGGCTCCAGACAGACTGAACACCAGGTCTTCAGGACCAGCCAGTCAGCTGACCTGGGTCAATTCTAGACAAATGCTTGGAAGTCCTTGACATCCTCCTTGCTGCAGGGTTTCAGCAGGTGAATGTGTACCTGACATTTACAGTACAAAGCCATCCCAGCATTCTTCATGTTGTCACTACAGTGATCATGCTGCTGACAGAACCATGCGGAGAAGCTCTCCTCAAGCCATGCAGAGCTTCAGACTCCCATCATCAGACGTACCAGGTCCTTGTTATAGTCATTCAATTTTAACCGTTATTTTAATGACTATATTTTGATGTTATCTACATAGTTGGTCTGTGTATTTGATCATGCGTTTGTTTTACCGAATTAAATGTTTGGCTGGAAAAAAAGCTTCGGTGTTTAAACAGTCGTGCTGACATCAATAAGAGTCTTTGGGTCTTACTGTCCACTTCTCTAATGCTGTCAACACTGGACTGAAGTAGGCAGCACTGCACACAAACCAAACCAGCAATTAGTCAACAACCTTACACAAATGGGTCGACAAACACATCTTTATCCTATCTGTTAGCTGATCGTGTGATAAAATAGAGGATAATTCTGAATTCCACAGAAAAAGAACAGCTTGTTGCATCAAGGATTAAATCCTACGTTCCAGTTCATCTTTTAACACTTTTCTAACCTTACATTATCAAAATGTGAATGTTTGGACAAACACCAATAATTGGACTTTAAAATGTTATGTTCTCAGAAAGAGCCAGCTTACCAGATCCTCTCCTGTCGGGACTGTTAAAGGTCTCCACTGGATCTCCTTCAGCTCGTCTTTCCATTATAAACTAAAAACTGGACGATCCAAACACTCTATATTCCAGTATCTGGCATTTCTACCCTGTAGTCTGTATCCCCCGCTCTCCTGTAACCATCTATCCTGCGGTGGAACTCCCCACTAGGCTCGTGGGTTTGGTGCCATGCAGACCCTGGGTTCCCCACGGCGCGTGCCCTGCCCGCCTCCTGTACTCGCGCTGGGGACAGACCTGCACACTGTTCACGGAGGGAAAGTCTCTGTGCCCCTACAGACCCGCATCTAACCGCACATCCTAACACGCCTCACAGCATTTCTTCCCTCCCACCGTGTGCTTCGTGCCAAGCGGGTTTTGAGCATCATCAGCGTGGGGAGCGCGAGGAACACGCCAGCTGGTACCGCCCACGCGACGATCTGAGAGCACCTGCAGCACGGGACAGTGCAAGCCTGGGGTACTGGATCTGTCAGAAGTCAATGCATGTTTTTGCAAGGAAGTAGTTTATTTTAAAAAATGAATTTAAAAAGTGGCATTTATTGTGGTTTGTAGATGGCCAGCTGGTCTGTAGGCGGGAGACTGGGTGCTTCTGGCAGCACGCGCTTTACTGCAGTTCTTTCTGCAGACTGTGTTATGAAGAAACAAAGATTTGAGCAAGACTTAATAACAATACCATGCCAACTACATGGATTCATTTTCTGGCTCTAACATTAATAAACCTAGTTGATTCTGGCATTAAGGTTTACCTGTCCTGTGGGAAAGCACAAAGAATCTGACCAAGAAAGGACTTGTCGACAGTCACAGGTGAGTTTATTTTCGTGATAAAGGTCAGAGGTCATAACTTGGTGGAGCTCCTCCCCTCTCCAGTTTGCATTTTACGCGCCTGTGCGTAAATCTATTCAAATCTGTATGCAAAAACACAATATTGAAAACTCTGTTTTGCATAAGCGTTTCGTTAAAAAAAGTGGATTCATATTCATCTTAATAGTGCTAAGAGCTGTCGTCTCGTTGTATTGTGAATTATGTTACTCACATATCAAACGCAAGTTGCCCTCGGTCGATTGGCGGACGAGCATTTTAATAAATGTTGACCAAAGTAAAACATATCAATGAAAACATGCTGGTACTGTGTAGAACATGATCCTGGATGCGTGTCAGTCTCGTGCGGTCTCATCGGATCCGGCTGTTCTAACAGGGTTCTTTGATTAGAACCCGTGGATCCACGCGCTCAGAACTCACTGATGGAATCTTACAGGTGGCACACCTTAGAAAGTGCTAAAACGGCAACCCACACCCCCGTTTCACAAAAGCTTCTGTAACACTATAGGTTTACTAAAAGAAGTTGATAAGATTTCGTTGACCAAAATCTTAGAAAACAAAAGATTAGTTGCAGTATGCAGGTTTTATTTGAACCCACCACCACCCCATAACGAATAAGTCAAATTACCTTGAGTCACGATAGACAAGATGTGTAAATGTTGTGGAGCAGCAGAGGAACTGTCAGCCTCCTCCTCCTCCTCTCATGCTTTCCTCTGGAAGACTTCTCACACTGTAGACTTACTTCCTATTCAAGAAGATATAAGATCATTGCAATGCTGTCAGATCAGCATACAGCGACATTTAGAGTCAATTCACTGCAGGACCTCTTATCTATTGTTGACCAAATCTACCTGATCAATGCAGACTGATATATGATCCGATTTTGATCGGATTTCTAGTCGCAGTTTAGCACGCTGAGCAGAATGAGACTCTGACAGCACCTGTGTGACTCCTCCTTAAGACATTCCAACAGGCATGTATGAACAGGAAGAACTGGATCCCAGATGGATGTTCAGATTGATCCCCACGATCCCACCCCCCTTTCATTGAGATCCTTTTAACACTGAGGTCAGTAGAAATCTACCCAGTTAATACCATGATCACCCATCACTTCCACCCTACAGATTATACAGCATTAGTTTCGTCTTCATCATCATCATAAACCCTTGATTTATTTCATATCAGATCTTTTAATCTGAGATCAGGACCATATCACACTATATTCAGTTGACGTTATATATAATTTATGTCTGAGAGTGCTGGGGCAGACCAGGGAAATGTCCCAAAGAGGATCAGGTCAGCTAAAATCATCATCAGCTATCAGCATCATCTGTCATTATATGCCCCTTGGACATAGATTCCCATAGGGACGAAACTTTTTTTATTATTGAAAGCAAAGATGTGTCAACAACAGTCAGGTTTAATCAAATCAACATTTATTCACAGTCCTTTTTATAAGCAATGTCACAGAGGGCTTCACACAAGCCCATTGAACCTCAACCAACCTAAACTTACGTTTTGCGGTGTGTGTGTGTGTATTCCCTGCACAGGTACAGATCCAGTTTGTCCTCTCAAGACACCTGTTTGTCTACAGACAGAGGATTGGTTTTCAATACGGTGTTCCCCTCCTCCACCCTTCAATATCACACCTGGGTTTCAGGTTACCAACCACACCCAGTCCTTTATCTTCCCTCTAGCACCTGGAACTACTGGCAGCCATTTTACTAAGAAATCCAACATAAATTCTTGAACATTCTCTGAATTCTACTTAAAACCACTGATAAACAATGGATCCCAATTACTTAGAAATTAAAGAGGCAGTCTTACCAAGCCTCAAATGTGTTTAAGATATATTTAACTGCTGAGGAGTGTAAATTATGAATGAAATACACTAATAATGTTTGAAACGGCTCCCCTAAGGATAACTGTATTCAATGGGATGGTAGAAGTGTTATTGAAACATTTGTCTTAAACACACTCAAGAAGTTTATATGATGTTGAAGTCTTTTCCTAATAATGTACTCTTTAGTTTACACAACAGCACCAACAGGAAGTCTCTGGTGGAATGGAAACCATGTGTTTTGCTGTTCCCACATAAAACACACACACGCGCACACACACACGCGCACACACACACACACACACACACACACACACACACACACACACATGCACGCACACACGCGCACATGCACACACGCACACACACACTCTTGCTCTCTCCCTCTCTCTCTCTTTTTTAATCTCTCCCCTTCAAACATGCATCACTATGTATTTAGTTTTATAGTATACCAATTTATTCAGTTCCCATCCTTTGTGAGTAGGATACACAGGTGATGGGAAGGGCAGGTAGTGGCTGTTGGCATAACAGTAACTGAATGGGGATCTGAGGGCCTGATGTTGTGTATTTCAAATAGACTCTTAATAACTGTGTGAATGATGTGATGAGGCGAGTGACTGAATTAGAGTTGTATCTGGGAAGGAAATGGCATTCATTTGATATGATACGGAGCACAACGTGTGTGTGCGCGTGTGTGTGTGTGTGTGTGTGTGTGTGTGTGTGTGTGGGGGAGGGGGGGTGCATGGAAGATGGAAAAAGATGTAGTGGAGAGGGAGGAGACACCATAAAACTTGAACGGAAATTAGATTATTCAGGGAAAAAAACGCTTTCTCCCATGTTTTCTACTTGACCTTGGACCCACTCTGCCCTCCTCCTTCCTCTCCCTGTAAGAACAGCAGGAAGCACAGTGTGGAGAGACAGTGGTGAGACACAACCATCAGTATGTTCATGTTGTCAAACTTATCACAAAGGTCTGACTGAAGGAAAAAATATTTTTTAACTTATGGAGTTACAGCTAACATGATGTTGTGTCCTTGGGCAAGGCACTTCACCCTACTTGCCTCAGGGGAAATATCCCTGTAATTGCTGTAAATGTAAATTTAAGCAAAACTTAGGGCTTGACCCAAATGTATATTTGTACATGAGTTTAGGAATTGTATGTAGCAGAAATTACATGTTGTGTGTCGTAATATCAGTTTCCTAGGGACTGATGATTCCTTCCTGCTGAAACTACAACCCGACCCCCCAACCTGACCCCCGACCCCAAAACACACACAACCCAAACCCACTTCCTGTCATGTCATGGCTAAAATTATAACAGGCTGCTATAGTGACTGTAGAGATAACATTATCTTCACACAGAAGGAAAGAGAATGGGGTGGGTAGTGTGTCAGAGGATACCTGTTTAAATACTCATACATATTATAATTAATGAGACCCAATTTGTTTCAGGGGTGTTTGTATAATTTAGAAACCTCAAATTACCTATCAAGGGACCTCAGGGACCTCAGAGAGCCCTGACAGTGCAATCACAACACAAACCAGGGTGGGGCAGGACCTCAGGGTGGGGCAGGACCTCAGGGTGGGGCAGGACCTCAGGGTGGGGCAGGACTTCAGAGTGGGGCAGGGCCTCAGAGTGGGGCAGGGCCTCAGAGTGGGGCAGGACCTCAGGGTGGGGCAGGACTTCAGAGTGGGGCAGGGCCTCAGAGTGGGGCAGGACCTCAGGGTGGGGCAGGACCTCAGGGCCTCAGGACCTCAGGGTGGGGCAGGACCTCAGGGTGGGGCAGGACCTCAGGGTGGGGCAGGACCTCAGAGTGGGGCAGGACCTCAGGGTGAGGCAGGACCTCAGGGTGGGGCAGGACCTCAGAGTGGGGCAGGACCTCAGGGTGAGGCAGGACCTCAGGTTGGGGCAGGACCTCAGGGTGGGACAGGACCTCAGGGTGGGGCAGGACCTCAGGGTGGGACAGGGCCTCAGAGTGGGGCAGGGCCTCAGAGTGGGGCAGGACCTCAGGGTGAGGCAGGACCTCAGGGTGAGGCAGGACCTCAGGGTGAGGCAGGACCTCAGGGTGAGGCAGGACCTCAGGGCCTCAGGACCTCAGGGTGGGGCAGGACCTCAGGGTGAGGCAGGACCTCAGGGTGAGCCAGGACCTCAGGGTGAGGCAGGACCTCAGGGTGGGGCAGGACCTCAGGGTGAGGCAGGACCTCAGGTTGGGGCAGGACCTCAGAGTGGGGCAGGACCTCAGGGTGGGGCAGGGCCTCAGGGTGGGGCAGGACCTCAGAGTGGGGCAGGGCCTCAGAGTGGGGCAGGACCTCAGGGTGAGGCAGGACCTCAGGTTGGGGCAGGACCTCAGGTTGGGGCAGGACCTCAGGGTGAGGCAGGACCTCAGGTTGGGGCAGGACCTCAGGGTGAGGCAGGACCTCAGGTTGGGGCAGGACCTCAGGGTGAGGCAGGACCTCAGGGTGAGGCAGGACCTCAGGGTGAGGCAGGACCTCAGGTTGGGGCCAGGGTCACAACCTCAGCAGGTGCTGCTACGACGGGAGACGAGTGAGTGTAGGCATACATGGTAAGTAACGTAGCCTGTTTGAAGATTTTTATATCGATGGTTTTAATTTCAAACATCTGCATATCTTTTAAGTTATGCAGGTAGGCTCTTTTGAGACTTAAGTCATCCTTCATGACAAATACATTTGTTCACTAAGTGTCACTACTTCACAAAAAGGCTACATAAACTTGTCAGTACGCAGATACTGAGTACAAGTTCTGTTTGCTGTTACTTGCAGGTCATGAATTTGGTGAGGAGCAGAGCTAGCTGGCCGGAGACGAGGAAGTATGGCAATACATACTTGTGCACATACACGTATATGAGAAAACATATCTATTCAGACCTGGAACCCATGTCTTAGACTTTTCACACAGCTATATATATATTTGTTCTTCTTCCAATTCTCTATTTATGGTTTCATAATGACTGAGTCACCGTTGAGTGAGTTTCAGCTGTAATGCTGCTAATATGTTTCTATTTAGATTATTTGTCAGGATATTTTTTGTTATTATTGTCCGAGTCTGGTTTTAACTAATGCTGGGCTTACACCAAAAGATGTTCACAGTGAAAAACTAAAAGGGTAGCATAAGGGTTCAGATTGGTCTCGTCCCACCCCGAGTCATGATGACATAACTTCTGTTGTGATTTGACACTATAATGAATAAAGATTGATTGATTGCTATAGCTGTCAATTTTAGTCGTTGAGTTCATAGTTAAGTGCTTTATTTATTAACTGCTATCAAGGAATATGACTCTCCTTTGTAGTATGCATGAGAGAAGATGCCGCGAGATTAGTGGACTTCTATGTCTGCTGATAATCTAGTGGACTGGTCTGGACAGAAAATGCCAGGGCTGAATTTTTGTCCCTGTCCACCCCTGGCTGAAGTCACACAACAAGAAATCAACCTCCAACTTCTCAGAGCCTTTAGACAAAAAGATTTAATTCAGGTTAAACAGTGACATCTATTGGCAATTTCTTTCTACCACTGAAATAAGGTTACATTTTTATGTTAAATGTAGGCTACCCTACAAAAAAGTTAAACTGTTGTCGGCTATTAATTAATTGTTATTATTAATTATGTGTAATATTTGCAAGATAATTATATCATGTGAGGGATTAGATTAGACAATTTTCGATGTTGGTGCAGCCCTCATACTTTCCAGCCAATCCCCATTTGCTGATTTATTAGGAGTTGTAAAAGTGTTTTAGAATAATCCTTCATCTTGTTAGGATACATAATAATAATTACGGATAACCTGGGTTACAGTCCACACGAGGCGGAGTTTCTTCATCCCTCTCTTCATCACTGCTGGTTCACTCCCTCATGAGGATCATTTCCGTGTTGGTAACTTAGGAGGGAACAGGCCAGACTGGGGACAAGTTGTTCTGAAAGTCACTTCAAGTATCTTCTTGTTAGGATAAATGCACCATTAGATTAAATAAGTGACAGTGTTCTTACTCAGCAGGACAGAACAGGTCCAACATGGCAGAGTCTGATGAAGAGGAGAGAACTGGAGAGGAAGATCTCGGTGCTGTCGGCGGCGAAGGTAGAATATTTATATAACGATCGCGTCTGGTGTTTCTCACTTTAATGATCTTAAACGTTGATTTATTGTAGAATAAGGGTGAATAAGTTTCGTGCAAAAGAGCTGATGTGTCTTTCTTATCAATATAAGTAGTTTGAATAAGATGAAGGCCCACACTGGAAAACAGTCAAGACGAAAAACTGAGAAAATGCCTCCCTTTTTAAGTTGTTCACAAAATGTAGTAAGATTTGGTTTATACAGCGTTTTGTTCTCAACCGGTTATCTATTAGGCCTATACGGTTTTATATTTATATTCTTTTATACTTATCTGGAGATTGTTTTCCCAAAGTCTGCAAGTGGTGAAAATAGTATGGGAATGCCCCGTGACGTCACTCAAACAGAGCGCTGGAGGTCTTTAGGTTACAGGACTCACCACGAGTTCCTATCAAACCTCCAAATCAGGCTTATGGATTATTTGTCCATTCCAGATGTAGTTGATGACCGAATTATGGAACAAGGAGCAATTGTTCTAAGAGGGTAATTAAACCTTTTTTTCCTAACCATTTCAAGTAAGGTGGATGTAGTGGACTCATGTCCTGACCTGGATCTGTGTTGTCTGCTGTGCAGGTATGTGGTGGCCAGGATCAGCTTGGAGCATCCTGACAGAAGACTGTCCTCTGAGGACCTGGGGGGGCGTCCCAACGAGCTGCAGGACCCGGAGATCAAAGACGTTGTGGGTCAGCTGCTGAAAATTGCGGACGAGCTCAACAACAACGTAGAACTGCAACGGTGGGTAGAGTGTTCACTGTGGCAGGGTTCAGGGTTCGAGGGATGCCAGGCCGACTGCCTGCGTCTCCTTGACAACCCCCCCAAATCAATACAGCCACAGTAGATAAGCTGTAGTTTAGGTCTGATAACTTCACATTGAGGGCATTATTCTAATGATACCTCAGTGTTGCTCTGACCAGACTAACCCGATGATCCAGTGTTGATTCCACACACCAGGGGTCTCATTTATAAAGGAGTGCGTAGAATTCTTACTAAAAGTGTGCGTACGCCCAAAAGCGTAACAAAAATTCAGATTTATAAAACCGTGCGTACGCACACCTGTAGGCAATGTTCGCTTTATAAATCACAGTTTAACCACAAGTGTGCGTACGTAAAGTATCATTGCACCCCGCCCTGAACGCGCCCATTTTTAACCATAAATGGTCAATGCAAGGGACCTCATGAATGCTAATCGAGTATCATTATCATGCATGAACCTGGCAGGTGATTCTTTTTCACGGTGAATCAAGGCAAACAAAAAACAACACTAATGCGACAGCGCCAAGTGGAGAACCGGAGAAGAAGCGGTAACAACTGCAGTAGTAAATTCCATGTTTATGTATCTTGCATGGCGATTAAACAAATTCTGATTCTGAAGTGTAATGAGTGTAGTGATTGCGCGAGAGCTTAACAACTGTATTTCCAGTTTTTGACATATGATGATATATGCACAGTATTAAAGAAATATATTTAGTTATACTTTGTTCTGTAGTTACATGCATTTCAGCCTCCTACACTGCGGTAAAAGGACAATCTGATTGTGAGACAGACAGCGCTGAATATCGATTTAAAATTTGAGTTGCATTGTACAAGATGTGTATGGAACAACTATCACACAGTTCAAGCTCAAATAACACTGATGTATTTAATCTTCATTATAATCATAAATTGAGTCAATGTGTGTGAGAACAACAAAATGCATAAATATTACGAGTTACAGCTTGTCCGACTTTTACTTTTTGCAGCATGTGTCTCCAAAAAGTGCGTAGGTTTACGGGAGGGTCATAGTTTGCGTGGAGGACCGCACATTCTACCGCCAAGTTAGTTTTTTATAAATCACTGACTTGGCGTGAAAACTGGCGTATGCACGTTTTCAGCCCCGTTTTGTGCGTACGCAAGCTTTATAAATGAGACCCCAGGGCTTCATTAATATGCATCTTCAGGTCTTTAATGGCTGCTTGAGCAGTGGATGTCACATGTCTTCTTCTCTCACAGGTTAATTGGCACCGTTCAAGCTAACTGTGCCCAGGATGTCTTCTTCACGGTTGCTAGAAGCATCTTCACAGATGGAATAAACTGGGGCAGAGTGGTCGCCCTCTTCCACCTGGCTTACCGGCTCATCTACAATGTATGTAACTGCAGTGATCAGTGTGTCCCACTGTCAGAAGAGCTCAGAAACACCAGACTCTCTCAGCTGGATAGAAGTACTCATGATATTACCTGATTTAGCTAATCAACCAGATCAATATTCAGGATCAGGTGAACTGGATCACTGTTAAAACAAAGGAAAGGACCCTTTATGAACCTCTACCAGGGGGCTGTAGGACCCTCTAACAGGGGGGGCTGTAGGACCCTCTAACAGGGGGCTGTAGGACCCTCTACCAGGGGGCTGTAGGACCCTCTAACAGCTGTAGGACCCTCTAACAGGGGGCTGTAGGACCCTCTAACAGGGGGCTGTAGGACCCTCTAACAGGGGGGGCTGTAGGACCCTCTAACAGCTGTAGGACCCTCTAACAGCTGTAGGACCCTCTAACAGGGGGGGCTGTAGGACCCTCTAACAGGGGGCTGTAGGACCCTCTAACAGCTGTAGGACCCTCTAACAGCTGTAGGACCCTCTAACAGCTGTAGGACCCTCTAACAGCTGTAGGACCCTCTAACAGGGGGCTGTAGGACCCTCTAACAGCTGTAGGACCCTCTAACAGCTGTAGGACCCTCTAACAGGGGGCTGTAGGACCCTCTAACAGCTGTAGGACCCTCTAACAGGGGGCTGTAGGACCCTCTAACAGCTGTAGGACCCTCTAACAGGGGGCTGTAGGACCCTCTAACAGCTGTAGGACCCTCTAACATGGGGGGGCTGTAGGACCCTCTAACAGGGGGGGCTGTAGGACCCTCTAACATGGGGGGCTGTAGGACCCTCTAACAGCTGTAGGACCCTCTAACATGGGGGGGCTGTAGGACCCTCTAACATGGGGGGGCTGTAGGACCCTCTAACAGGGGGGGCTGTAGGACCCTCTACCAGGGGGCTGTAGGACCCTCTAACAGCTGTAGGACCCTCTAACAGCTGTAGGACCCTCTAACATGGGGGGGCTGTAGGACCCTCTAACAGCTGTAGGACCCTCTAACAGCTGTAGGACCCTCTAACATGGGGGGGCTGTAGGACCCTCTAACAGCTGTAGGACCCTCTAACAGCTGTAGGACCCTCTAACAGGGGGCTGTAGGACCCTCTAACATGGGGGGGCTGTAGGACCCTCTAACAGCTGTAGGACCCTCTAACAGCTGTAGGACCCTCTAACAGCTGTAGGACCCTCTAACATGGGGGGGCTGTAGGACCCTCTAACAGCTGTAGGACCCTCTACCAGGGGGCTGTAGGACCCTCTAACAGCTGTAGGACCCTCTAACAGCTGTAGGACCCTCTAACAGCTGTAGGACCCTCTAACAGCTGTAGGACCCTCTACCAGGGGGCTGTAGGACCCTCTAACAGCTGTAGGACCCTCTAACAGCTGTAGGACCCTCTAACAGCTGTAGGACCCTCTAACAGCTGTAGGACCCTCTAACAGCTGTAGGACTGTATCTTGTATCAGGAGTGATTGTAATTGTGTGTTTCTCCTCCTCAGGCACTGACGCAAAATCACTTTGACATCATCCGACACATCATGAGCTGGGTTCTCCAGTTCATTAAAGAAAACATCTATGGCTGGATCAGACAGCAAGGGGGCTGGGTCAGTACACACGCACACACACACACACACACACACACACACACACACACACACACACACACACACACACACACACACACACACACACACACACACACACACACACACACACACACACACTAGGAAGGCTGGGTCAGTATCCACACACAACTGTAAATGTCCCTTGTCTGCCTGCAGAGGGGTGTGGTGAGCAGCATGTGGACCTCCTGGAGGACCGCCTCCCTTGTGGCTGCTGCAGCGTTTGTGATCGCTGTGATTTACTGGAGGAAAACACACTGAGGTCGTCCCACGATGCCACCTGGCAGAGTTCTCAGTGCTTTTACATTGTGCACCTCAGTTGACAAAGAGAGACTCAGTTTGAATCTTCTGGAAGAACATCCCTCTCCTGCTGCAGGTGTCTTCTATGTAGTCAGTTATTTTTCTTAAATGGTGGGAAGGTGGGAGGCAGGAAGAGGAAGGAGGTTGGAAGAACGAAGGAGGTGTAGATCATTTGAGGTCTGTTTCATGCCCAGCTGAGTTACCAACCTGGACACACGGACACCACTCCAGAAAGTTGATACTGTATATGTTGTAAATGTTTAGGATAAACACATAATAATTTGATATCTAAAAGGGCTTCAATAGGGATAGTAGTCTGATCTGGGAGAATAAGCATCAGGACCAAGATAGAGACTTGTTTCTACTGTTTCTAGAAATGCTGTTTACATAATATGACTGGGGGGGGGGGATTGTATTTATTTTCCAATACGTTTTTAAATGAATTCAGCTCTTGTTCACCAAGAGGTTGATAACTATAATGGCGCTAATTTTGACTGTGAGACATAGATGGTGATGTTAATGGCAATGAGACAAACCTGAATACCTCCTTTCTGATTTTATACACTTTGTCACGCAGCAGTGGTAATGGCCCCTGCAACACAATCACTAACGGTATGTCGAAACGTCTCCAATAAAGATCCTATATCTTTGGTTTCTGGTGTGGGTGTGGGTGTGGGTGTGTGTGGATCAAGTCCTTAACTTGACGCATATTAGAAGCATCTCAGAGTTGGTATTTTCTAGTCTAACCACTAGATGTCAGACATTTCACTACAGGAAAAGACCCTCCCAATGTTGGCACAGCTTCAAAAGAACCGTCTGCAGCGTGGAACATGACTAAATGGTTCCTGTTCATCCCTCGTGTGTGTGTGTGTGTGTGTGTGTGTGTGTGTGTGTGTGTGTGTGTGTGTGTGAAATCCAACAGCACTGTCTCACCTGTACATACTGACTTCTCTCCTGGTCGATCTGTGGACCCCAACTCTAATGAAAGGAGGACAGACTGAAGAAGTAAAACAGAAGAAAAGAGTGATGAAGGCAGGATAAGACAACAGAACAACCACTGCTCAGAATGAAGTTAAGACTTCAGGATGTAACTCAGGAGCAGTTTAAACCCATCTAGCATTATTGTCAGACAGTCAGTCACGATACAGATAAACTAATTAATTTGAATGAAATGAGTGTTTAGACAGACTGGGACCTGACCCTGAACTAGTCCTTCAACATTATGAGGAACATTAAACTGTGATAAAGGTCAGGATCCTGTGTGACTGCCGTCACAGCGACCCTCAGGACCCCCCAGTGCTTGTGTCATAAAGGTGAATGGTTATCACCAGCTGAACTTCAAAGGGAGTTCCATGGCAACGAACAAATGGAGGACAATTTCAGCATTGTCAAGGGTGTTGTAGTGTAAGCTTGACCCCCCCACCCACCCACCATACACACCTGCCTATTGGCTGAGGGGAACGGCATGGGCCTGATAGTAAGAACAAACACATCCAGCTCATGTATCCTAACACCCATCTGCTCTCCCCTGACGAGGAAAGACTGACAGTGGAACTCAGTTGGTACACATAGAGCTGATGAACTGTGTGGATTTTACACAGAGCTGGTACAGATATACTATATGCAAGAGCCCAATTAGGTCCCATTGGATTGGGTACTTTAACCTAATGTCTGTGTGCAGAAATACTGCATTACAACACAGCATTCCAAGCAGCCATCGCTGGTTTAAGAGGTTTTCTGGGGGGTTTGTCTCCTGATGAACCCCCCCCCCCTGATGAACCACCCCCCCCCCCCCCCTGATGAACCCCCCCCCCCCCCCCCACACACACACACACACACACAGGTGGTCATGTGGTCACAGCCCAGGTTGAAAGTCTCCCCTCTTATCAACTCTCTTACATCACCTCCTGACGTAGCGATGCGCTCCAGAGGCCCCTGAGTAGCAGGTGGAGCTCCTGGAAACGGTCAAAAAGGTTTCATCCGTGTCGTTTTAGGAGGTTTACACAGTGACACATGGTTAGTGTTACAGAAACTCAACATGACCCGGAAGATATCCCCACCATGTGATATTATCTTCATGAATGAATGAGCAAATTATCACATGGACATTAACATTCAGTCATTTAGCAGACATTCTTATCCAGAGCAACTTACAGCAAATACAGGGACATTCCCCCCCCGAGGCAAGTAGAGTGAAGTGGACAAGGACACAACGTCATGTTGACACAGCCGGGAATCTAACTCACAACCTTCCAATCCGCTGAGCCACATGACTTCCACGTATGAACATGCTTGAACAAACAAATGAATGAATTAATAAACAAGAGAAAAGTGTTGTGGTGTGTGTTGCTTCATGTATATGGTGGCTCAGGCTGTGATGAGCCTGATTGATGTCAGCTTGTCAAAGATCCCTGTTCTCTCTGTGCTTCTCACTGAGTTTCCAGCTCTACCACAGGAGCCTGTACTTACTCTTATTAACCACTAGAGGGTAGTGTTCTGTTGTTTGTCAGCTGTCACACTTGCAATGCAAGTCAGCAACAGGTGAGCAAGTTATGACTGATTTTACACACTGTTTCCACTCTCGGAAAGATATTACAGTTTTAATGTTATCATATTCATTAAAGAAAAGTGCAAATTAAGGCTTAGCAGATGCCATTCTATAAATAAAATGTAACCTCTCATGATAAAAGATTTGAAGAATAAGTTCTTGAACTCGGCAACTTGTTCAACTCCAGTTTGGGATTTGGGGGTCATTCAGTACAGCGAACAGCGCTGCACTCGTGAGGAACGAAAACTAAATAATCTGCTCAGGTTTTTACCCACCAGGTCTTTGAACCACATTTCAAAACACAGCGGAGGAGAAAAGCAGTGGACTTTGCGAGACAATGTATAAATATCCTTCTTAGGTGTATGAGTGCAGACCTGCTGGAGAGTTGAGCCCCTGTTCAACACCACTCACTCCAGATTCCTTTCTGACAGCAAGGACCCTCCACATCAACGCTCCTACACCCCCTCCAGACCCCCTCCAGACCCCCCCCCCAGACCCCCCCAGACCAAAGACCACCCTTCCAGGGCTCTTTAGACCTGCAACGTCAGGAGCCTCCCTCTCTCTTCCATTTCTTTGCTCCGCTCACTTTTCTCTCTCCTTCTAGTTATTTCTCTTTCTCTCCACTTACACCCCCCCTCACTCTCTCTCTCTTCCTTCTCCTCTCCTCTGTACTCTCTCTCCAGTCCCCTTCCACCTCTCTCTCTCTCTGCTCCCTCTCTCCCCCTCTCTGCCCCCTCTCTCCCCCTCTCTGCCCCCTCTCTCCCCCTCTCTGCCCCCTCTCTCCCCCTCTCTGCCCCCTCCTCCTCTCCTCTTAAAGGGCTTGGCGGTCCACAGCAGTTATTCTAGACAAATTATCAACACTGAGGGATCCTTCAACTCCCATGTCGTCTGAGAGGTAACCTTTAACTCATTGTGTGTCCTTAATCCTCACCTCCCACCCCTGTAACCCCCTCAGCCCCCCACTGCCCAATGGAGTTGGAGAGGAGGACTGCAGGGAGGCAGAGGAATGGGGGGGGGGGTCTGACCTCTCATTAGCTAAACTCTGGTCAGTCTGTCTGATTATATTAGACAGATGTTGCCATTGTGTAGACAATGTGTAGACAATGCGTAGACAACATGTAGACAACATGTAGACAACATGTAGACAACATGTAGACAACATGTAGACAACATGTAGACAACATGTAGACAACATGTAGACAGGTGTAATGATCAAACCCATGACAGAAGCAAACAAACAGCAGGGAATGAAGCTAGGAGAGGCTCTTCTAGTGACTAATCCTTTAGATGGTTCATTGTCTAAGCTGGTCTGATCAGTTTTAACCTGGCTGAGTGCAGCTTTGCCCAGTATGGTCTGTTCCAGGGCTACTTTGTTAAACGTGAACAAATATTCACCTATTCTCTCATTCTCTCTTTCACTCTCTATCTCTCTCTTCCTCCCTCGCTTCCCTCTCTCATTCTTTTTCTTTCTATTTCTCTTTCTCTCTCTCTTTGTTTCTCTCGCTCCCTCACTCTCACTGACTTTTTCTCAGAACCTCTGCATCTCTCGTGCTCTGTTCCCTAACCCCCCCCCCCCTCCTCCTCCATCTCTCTCCCCCCTCTCTCCTGTGAATCTGAATGGAGTCTGAGGGAGGTAGAGGGAGATGGGGGGAGGGTGAAGGGGAGAGAGAGGAACAAAGCTCCCTGCCAGTGTGGGGCTGTATTCAGCCAGTGTGTGCAGGTCCAGGCCAGCTGGGAAGGTACTGTTCCAGGATTTGGTTCTAATGTTTCCCCACTGGGAACAGGAGCACCAGCCTGGTCAGGGGGCTCCAACCCAGAGAAGAGGGGGGGGGGGGGGGGACAAGCTTCAGTCTGGGCTTCAGGCCTGCTTGGAGCTGAGGGGGTGGGGGATTCTCTTCTGGAGGTCTGAACTCTCTGCCCCCAGCCTCGCAGGTGGATGGTTGTGTTGTCTGTCACTGCTTCAGGGAATTAAACTGTAAATCCACTCATTTTATTTGTCTAGTCTTTTTTTGCACATGCAAAGGTAAGCGGGCACAAAGGGATCGACACAGGTCCTGTAAGTGTGAACACACAAGATCCACCCTAAAGAAAAAGACAAGTAGAGCAAACTGACAGGTGAAACACCTTGGAAGTCCAGTGAAACATCCTCTCCTTAAAACACTTGTGGGATGTTACTGGGTGCTGCCTGTGAACATAAGCCTCATAAAATATGAAAGATTTGGGGATGTGTGGATGGATAGACGGTTCCTGGCTTCCGACTCTTACAAGAGGCTCTCTGAGGTATAAGGTTTATCTGTAAATATAATATTTTGAGTGTAAGGTTACCTAAAGAAGGCCTAAGGCTCCATTCAAGAATATGTCCCTGGTCGACTAGCCCTGGAACCATCACAGACATTCCAGACAGATTGATTATCACTCATGTAATGGCTGGCCTACTGTTGGACTTCCAAGAAGAGGGGCGTTAATGTTTTATTCCCCGATTATTGACCTGTCGGTCGTAACCACACTCACAGATTTCAACGCGGGACAACATGACTGGGATATTTACTGCATCTAAATTTAGAGAGCGCTGGGAGAGCAAGGAGGCTCCATGTTCACTAGTGGACCGTATATCACCCTGTCTGACCACCCTGGGGCCTCTGATCGCTTGAATGACCGTCTCACACACACACACAGACACACACACACACACACGTCTACATGAATGTCAGCTGAGAAACCTAAACCTGCCTCGGTCAACCACTGACATGTTCAAAGGAACACGCAACACGCCGAGGTGGCAGTGCACAGCGAGGCTTGGCATTTTACAGACATGATTTACTGAATCCCCTCTTCCTCTCCTCCTTTCCCCTCCTCTTCGCCAGACCTTTTCCTCTCCTCTACTCTTCTCTCATCCTCCCTTCTCTTACTCATCTTCCTCCTCATTCTTTTCCCTTATTCCATCCCCATCCATCTTCTCCTCTCTTCTCCCCCCCTCCTTCTCCTTCTCCTCTCCTCCCTGCCCTCCCTCCCTTCCCCCCCCCCCCCCCCCACACACACACACACACCACACACACACACACACACACACACACACACACACATACACACCAAGCTAGCGACAGCTTACTTACAAGTGAGTGGCAGGTCTGTGTGGTTCAGTGATGCAGCCCTAAGCTGTGGTGATGGGATGGCAGCAGGTCCACCTGATCTGTTTGTCTAGTTGCTTTCAAAGACCTTCCTACATGCAGAAAGGTGCTGCCCAACACTACCGGGTCGCGACCTTGACAGGATCCAAAGCGAGGATGAGAGGACGGATCACAACCACGCCACTGCCCCCCAAAGACAACACTGGGAATGTGTGTGGGAGAGATGAGGATAGTGAGAGAGAGAGATAGCAAGATAGAGAGAGAGAGAGAGAGAGAGAGAGGGCGAGAGACTAAAGAGGGTAACAGAAACACTTCTAATGTAAGGTTGGTCAATGGGCTTTTTATCTTGGCAGGCTTTGAGGGGTAGATGGACTGTGACTTTTAAGCCCTGTTTGTTTGAACCTTTGAAAAAGACTTTTGGAGTGACCAGCTTTAGTGCAGCACTGGAACACAAGGCAGACCAGACTGCAGACAGGACCAAGACCATGTAGACCACATCAGACCAGACTGCAGACAGGACCAAGACCATGTAGACCACATCAGACCAGACTGCACACAGGACCAAGACCATGTAGACCACATCAGACCAGACTGCAGACAGGACCAAGACCATGTAGACCACATCAGACCAGACTGCACACAGGACCAAGACCATGTAGACCACATCAGACCCAGACTGCAGACAGGACCAAGACCATGTAGACCACATCAGACCAGACTGCACACAGGACCAAGACCATGTAGACCACATCAGACCAGACTGCACACAGGACCAAGACCATGTAGACCACATCAGACCAGACTGCAGACAGGACCAAGACCATGTAGACCACATCAGACCAGACTGCACACAGGACCAAGACCATGTAGACCACATCAGACCAGACTGCACACAGGACCAAGACCATGTAAACTAGACCAGCCCAAACTAGACCTCATCAGACCAGACCAGAACACACAGATAAGCCAGACAACATCAGATCAAGACCAATGAAATGTAAGGATGTGTTGCGAAAAGGAGAAGGAAAAGACTGGAGGAGAGGAGTGGAGGAGTGGAGGAGAGGAGTGGAGGAGTGGAGGGAGAGGAGGGAGAGGAGTGGAGGTGAGGAGAGGAGTGGAGGAGAGTGGAGGAGAAAGTGGAGGAGAGGAGTGGAGGAGTGGAGGAGTGGAGGAGAGGAGGAGAGGAGAGGAGTGGAGGAGAGGAGTGGAGGAGAGGAGTGGAGGAGAGGAGTGGAGGAGAAGAGTGGAGGAGAGGAGGAGGAGGAGTGGAGGAGAGGAGAGTGGAGGAGAGGAGTGGAGGAGAGGAGAGGAGTGGAGGAGTGGAGGAGTGGAGGAGAGGAGTGGAGGAGAGGAGTGGAGGAGAAGAGTGGAGGAGTGGAGGGGAGGAGTGGAGGAGAGGAGTGGAGGAGAGGAGTGGAGCCTGGATGAATCAGAGTGATCAGAGGAAGTAAAGAGAGGTGAAGGGAGAAAAGAGGAGAAGGGAAGTGAAGGGTGGGAGAGAGTTGGGGGAGAGCTGAGACCCCCTGAGACCCCCCTGCCACTGGAGCATGACAGTCAGGGCTGTAGTTCCACACTTTAGCTCTGTCTTTGTCCCCTTTCCCCCTCCCTTGAGCCCCCCCCTCCCTTGAGCCCCCCTCTTCTCACTGCACCCTGCTCAGAGCCCCCCTCACCCCCCCCCCCCCCACCATGCCCCCTGTCCCCTGACTGACAGTTCCTCGTTCCTGCTCGTCGCAACAAGACACATGCAGGGGGCTGCAGCCACTGGCCTGACTGCTCCTCAATCACATATCCAGCGGCCGCAGAGGCAGAACTCAATCTGGGAAGAGGCCTTTCCTGTGTGATAACCCCCACACACACACACAGACACACACCCCCCCAACCAGAAACCTAATCTTTGATGGAAATTACCCCAAAAAAGGAGTAACCAGCTTTGAGAATAGTCTGATGTTTTTTTTTTCTTCTTCTCCGTCAGTATGAGGGGTCTCTTTTGGGGATGCTCCTGCTTATTTGATGTGGCAGCAATTAGCGAGGGACTTTTGTGTCGGGGGAAGGCAGGCGGCCCACTTCAATGGTCACGTTTATACTCTGAATGGAGCAGAAAAACCCCTGAGCACAGATAACATGCCTACATCAAACACAGGAGCCGTCGCGCTTGTTACTGTTATGGCTCGCTCGTCCTTTAGGGTGACAGAAGAAGAAAAGAAGAACAGAAAGGAGGGGGAGAGAGAGAAGAAGTGTTACTTTTCCCATGAGAACTCTGGTCAGGGAGGGAGAGGAGTGACATCATGTGGTGCCAAGACCCAGGCCAAGACCCAGGCCAAGACCCAGGCCAAGACCCAGGCCAAGACCAAGACCCAGGCCAAGACTCATGCCAAGACCCAGACCAAGACCCAGGCCAAGACCCAGGCCTAGGCCAAAACCCAGGCCAAGACCCAGGCCAAGACCCAGGCCAAGACCCAGGCCAAGACCCAAGCCAATACTCAGGCCCTGATCCAGAACCAGGCTGTGATGGATGGCGGAGACCATGGAGCTGCCTGTGAATGGAGATAAAGAGGAGCAGAGATCTGGGCCACTGCCAGGAAGGGGACACCCTCATTTCTCTAACAGCAGCGGACCATGAACAAGGGGAAGCTATGTGAGGAATCTGCCACTTTGTTGTTGTCCCCTCTTTCTCTCTCTCCCTCCCTCCCTCTCTCTTTCTCTCTCTCTCTCTCTCTCCCTCCCTCTCTCTCTCTCTCTCTCCCTCCCTCCCTCTCTCTTTCTCTCTCTCTCTCTCTCTCTCCCTCTCTCTTTCTCTCTCTCTCTCTCTCTCTCTCTCTCTCTCTCTCTCTCTCCCTCCCTCTCTCTTTCTCTCTCTCTCTCTCTCTCCTCACCTCCTCCCTCCCTCTCTCTCTCTCTCTCTCTCCCTCCTCTCTCTTTCTCTCTCTCTCTCTCTCTCTCTCTCTCTTCCCTCTCCCAGTGATGCAAGGAGAGAGGACCAATGGTGGGCGAACGCGCTCACTCTCCCATGCTAGCTGGGTGTGAGGCACCTTGTAGGACAAGAGTGATGACATGACAAGAGGTGTGTGTGTGGAGGAGGAGGAGGAGGAGGAGGAGGAGAGGAGGGGGGGGGCGGGCTAGGGGGGCATGCCTGCTCCATTCATCCCTTATCAATGCAATCTGCTGATCGATTAGAACCACAAGACACACACCATTTCAACTGTCCTGTAGCAGTTTCCCTCCGCACACACAGACACACACAGACACACAAAAGGCCTGTGTTGGGTCTTGTGTTTGTCTGTGTACGTGCGTGTTGCTTTGTTGATTGCTAAAAATGTCACACAGAGACTTCAAACCACCCCCACGGAACTGCAAGTCGCTATTGATCTGATGGAGTGGGAGCCCTGCTAGTGATGCTGCGGTCACACAAATGACCTGATAAGAATGTGTGTGTGTGTGTGTGTGTGTGTGTGTGTGTGTGTGTGTGTGTGTGTGTGTGTGTGTGTGGTGTGTGAATGTTTCATGCTTTAGTTCCAGGCTTGGTTTTGCAGATGTCAACTGTTGTGCTGTTGTCTTTTGTTGGCCTGGCCCACCCACCATCTCCCTGGGATGGCCTGGAGGGTTCAGTGTCTCTCAGAGCAGTTCATCCTCTGGTTCTGGTTCCTCCAGCTTGGCTGGGGCTCACTCAGGACCAGAGACCACAGGATAATAACCTGGAGAGGTGGCCAGGGAGATGCCTGGTCTCTCTGGTTTTCTCCGTCTTTCTACTCTCTTTCCTCCTTCTGTCGTCCATCTCTGATGTTCTTCTTCTCCTCGTCTGTCTCTGTTGTTCTCTTGCCTAACGTCATGCTGGTGCCTCTACTCGTCACACAGTGTCAGATAATGACGAGCAGAGGCACCTATAACTGCCACCACAAACAAACGCACACTACGCACATTACAACACAGGGGCATGCATTTAACACTTTTACAATCAGCAATGACGTATAGTCATTCTTTACAGACAAGAGTTGGTATGTCAGACGACCAAATGAATCCACACAAGAAAGAAGAAAGCGAGAAGAGGGGATGAGAGAAAAAGAAATAAAAAAAGAGAGATAGAGAGAAACAAGTAAGAGGGGGGTGGAGGGGAAAGAGGAGTGTGTGTATCAATGAGGGGAATCAGTCCAGGCCTTTCCAACTCTGCTGTTGACATTCTAGAAATACACTCAGCTCTATTATTCTACTGCACTGGTGCCAAGTGCAGGAATCTAGGCACCAGGAATGACACCCCACAACACAAACACACCCACAGACACCCCACCACACAAACACCCACAGACACCCCCACCACACAAACACAGCCACAGCCAGTCCACATATACACAGACAACCCACTTCACTTCACCTCCCCTCAAACCCCTCCTCCCAATACCCCTTTGCTTTACTGTACACTCACACAGATATATACACACATACAAAACATGACACACACTCCCCAGTCTGGTACACACAGCTGAGAATGGTCAAATGGAGAGAGTGTGTGTGTGGGTGTTGGGAAGGGGGGGGTGGGGTCTTTCTGGGGTGTTTGAGAAGGGAAAGGCAGGGAGACACGTTGATTGAATGATGGAGCAAAGTCTGGCTTCAGGAAAACACCAGTGTGGATACTGCACCATGCCAGCATGTCACTGCTGAAGTGTAGGTGGCACCAATGGGCCACCCTCACCCTCACCCTCAGCAGAGCCTAGTACAGGCCTGTCACACACCCTAAGGCTATGCAGAGACCAGTGAGACCAAAGAGGGGGATCTATAAGCAAGACCGTCGCTCCCAACAGGCAGGGAACCAAGTGTTTAGGAGGAACCAAAGTGGTGAGGGGGGGGCATCAAAATTATCCTAAATAAAGAAAGAAAATTAAACTGAACCAATAATTAAACCATCAATATATCAAACATTTTCATCATGAGGTGGGGTAGGGTGTGTGGGGAGGGGGAGGGGGGGGGTGTTGTGTGTAGGGTAACCACTTTGCTAGCAGTGGCATTGTCTATGAGACACATCATCTCTAAAAGGCTTCACCATCCTTTACACAGAAAGGAATGCTGGGAATAACTGCCTGTGGAGGTAGACACAGATGTTGTTCTGTTTAGTCTGTGTGACACACACACACACCACACATACCTACACACAGACACACAGCATCCTAATGACTGCAGTCTGGATTTCGATGTGTCACTGTAGTCATGTGACATCTGAGGATGTCCTGTGTGGTCTGCTACTACGGAAACCACATAACTGCTGTCCCCTACTGACTACCAGAGTTACTGTAACCATTATGACCACACCAGTAACCAGAAACACACACACACAGTATTCACCACACACACTCCCAGTTGAGTCAGTGTAGCTACTGTAAGAGCTGGTACAGTGCCACCATGTGGAAGGAGCAGAGGTGAGAGCAACCACAGGTGAAGCTCAGGTCTGAAAACATCAAAGACCACCTCTTACACTCACACACACTCATACACACACACTCATACACACACACACACACTCACACACACATGTAGCTAACCCAGTGGATGCATGCAGCAGGACTTGTTCTCCATAGAGGTCTGACCACATAAAAGGTCCCCTACATGCACACAGACACACACATCCTCTACCTCTTCCTCTAGGTCATCCACACACACACACAGACACACACACACACACACAGACACACACACACACACAGACACACACACACACGCACACACACGCACACACACACAGACACACACACACAGACACACACAGACACACACACAGACACACACACACACAGACACAGACACAGACACAGACACAGACACACACACACACTACATAGTGCGACTCTCAAACCCAGTCCAGGTATGCAGCCGGACCAGTATCACCTGCTAGCGCCCACAAAGCTGTACACACGGGTGTACACACACACACACACACACACACACACACACACACACACACTGTATACACAAAGCTGCACACACACACACACACACTCCCGTTAGTGCCCACAAAGCTGCAGCCCGCAGCACAACACACAAACAAAGGCCATGGAGTGAGGGAGTGGCCCGGGCCCAGATGAAAGAGCCAGAGCAGGGACATGGCTTTTCTTCTTTTGATAAAAACAAGAATCAGACAGAGAAGCTAAAGAGAGGCTCTGAAGACACAGCTGCTGTTTGCTGCTGTCTGTCTGTCCTCAGCCACACGGAGACGAAACAACTGAGGAACAAAGTTCACTTCAAACGCTGTGCTTCTCTACCCCACCCACCTGGACATACCTGCACACACACGCACATGTATGTATCCACACACACACACACACACACACACACACACACACACACACACACACACACACACACACACAGTTATCCACATGTCCACAATACACACAAGGAAATACACACGCACAGACTTCACAGAGCCACAATTATGCTAGAATGTAACTTTTCAAACTATCTATGCCCCCCCCCCCACACACACACACACACACACACACACACACCACACCTCCCCTGCAGGAAAAACCCTCTACTCTAAATGTGAGCAGGAAATCACCGAGTCAAACCCCTTTGTAGACCTCCCCCTTCCCATCCCACACACACACACACACACACACACACACACACAACATGGTCATGTAGCAGACATGAGAACAGCCCCTGTAGCAGTTAGACTGCCACCACATCAAGACGGGGGCACACGGTGCCCCTTAAACAGTCCTGCCACCGAGAGAGGGCATGAGGCTGGAGCAAGCTGGGGGAGGTCAGGGGAGAACGGGGAGAACGGGGGGGGAGTTAGGGGAAGTTGGGGGAGTATGTGTGAGGTTGGCGGGAAGTTGGGGGGGAAGTTGGGGGGAAGTTACGAGAGTATGGGGGAGGTTGGGGGGAAGTTGGGGGAGGTTGGGGGAGTATGGGGGAGGTTGGGGGGGAGGTTAGAGGAGGATGAGATGTCATGCCCTTTCTAGAGTTATTCTGTCTGACGAGGTTCCGCTTGCCTCGGGGGAGGGAAATTAATTTGTGGACTGCACTTACCCCCCTGAACACAAGTCACACAAGCATCCACACACAGTCTGCTGAACACACACACACACACACACACACACACAGACCCCTGGACAATTTGAAATTAGAGTCTCCTTTGCACTGCGAATGGCCTGAGGCTTTCAAGACCAGTGCCCTACAATCACACTCACACACACTCTCTCTCACACACGGTCTGGACAGCCTAATTGCTGGCAGCGGAAGTGGGTGGTCGAGCGGAGCCTAGGAGGCAGGATGCATGCTGGGAAGGTGTCCTGCCTCTCCTCATCCCACTGGACTCTTCTTTTCAAGCAGACTTACCTGCACAGGGCTCTGAAAAGGAGAAAGAGAAGAGACAGAATGGGAGAGCAGGAAAGAGAGAGAGAGAGAGAGGACTGCGTTGACACATAAAACCAGTGTTCTCAGTTTTCAGATGTTTCATTGAGGCTTGGCTGCTTTGATATTTTAAGTAGGTATCACAACAAAGGCCCAACAAATGCCTGGAAAGGTAATTCAGAATATTAGGTCTGCTAATGGGCCTGGACCTGCATGGTCCGGTCCCAAGGGGGGGTTAGGTTACTATGGAGGGGGGCACCCCTCATACAGCTACCTCCACACTGGCTACCTGCATGACTCACTCTCTCTCTCTCTCTCTCTCTCTCTCTCTCTCTCTCTCTCTCTCTCTCTCTCTCTCTCTCTCTATTTCTCTCCCTCCCTCTCTCTCTCTCTCTATTTCTTTCCCCCCCTCTCTCTTTGTTTCTATTTCTCTCCCCCCTCTCTCTTTCCCTTTCTATTTATCCCCCCCCCTCTCTCTCTTTCTATTTCTCCCCCCCCTCTCTCTTTCTATTTCTCTCCCCCCTCTCTCTCTCTTTCTATTTCTCTCCCCCCTCTCTCTCTCTTTCTATTTCTCTCCCCCCCTCTCTCTCTCTTTCTATTTCTCTCCCCCCTCTCTCTCTTTCTATTTCTCCCCCCCTCTCTCTTTCGATTTCTCTCCCCCCCCTCTCTCTCTTTCTACCCCCCCCCTCTTTCTCCCCTCCCTTTCACACAGGTGGACAAACACCCATTCCGATGCACTCGGTGAGATCACCTGTATAAATGATATAGCAGAAGTGCTTCCAAGCAGTTTCACTGGCAAAGTTCGTCATGTTTGAACTGTGGGTCCAACTACTATGAACTGGTGAGTCCATGAAGTTGGGATGTGACATCACAGATTGGCTGGAAGAAAAAGCTCCAACATGGATTAAGTTTATTAAAGAATCACACTTCCTCTCTTGGTTGAGCTTGTGAAGCTATGAACGACCTTCTGCTTTTCATTATCTAGCACCCCCCCAACCCCCACACCCCCCACACACACACACACCACACCACACACACACCGACACACTACATTCACAGACACACTCTCTACTACACTCTAGGCCTCTACACATGTAAACACACATGCACAGGCACATGACGAGCAGACATACAGCTTCACTGCACACAGCTGTGCCCGTATCTCTGTGTGTGTCTGGTTCTGTGTGTCTATATCTCTGTGTCTCTTTTGGAGTATATCCTGGGTATACATCTGTGTCAATGTCTGCCTGTGTCAGTATCACTATCAGAGTGTCTGTGTTTGTATATGTGTCTAAGTCAGTGTCTGTGTGCACCTGGGTGTGTCTACTGTTTGTGTGTGTGTTTGTGTGTGTGTGTGCGTTTGTGTGTGCCTGAATTATTGTGTGTGTGTCAGATGTTCAGGGTCTTCTGTCTCCTCAACTGATTTTTCCGGCCAATCAAACCAAGGACAAGATAAACCAGACAGCCAATTTTAAGATCCGGTACAATTCCTCAAGAAATTGTAATCTCCACTAATTCTATTGACAGTCTATAGTTGTAAAACGGTTCCACAAGCCACTTAATTGGTTCCTCTGCGGAGTTCTCTGAAAAGCCAAGGGTTGAGCATGTGCACCATGATGCAGAGAGGTCTTGGCCTTCCTGCTATTTAAAGAAGGTCCAACAATACTTCGACTCTTCAGCGGTGCAAACATCTATTTTAACCTCCTGCCATTCCTCCTCCTCCTGCTCACAGAGACAGAGTCAGACATGGAGTGAACTGCTCTCTGCCTCCTTCTGCCTCCAGAACACAGAGGCAGGGTCGGAGTCAGGGTGAAGGGCTCTCTGCCTCCTTCTGCCTCCAGAACACAGAGGCAGGGTCGGAGTCAGGGTGAAGGGCTCTCTGCCTCCTTCTGCCTCCAGAACACAGAGGCAGGGTTGGAGTCAGGGTGAAGGGCTCTCTGCCTCAGACCGCCTCTCTGTGTGCCTCACGTCAAGTGGTCTTACCAGACACAATACTCTCAGCCTCTCTGCATACCAGCCCCTCTGGGAGCTGCTCTGGATTCAGAGGTAGAGAGGATAAGGGGAGTG
The DNA here is from genome assembly GCA_030340665.1 of Neosalanx taihuensis. Lineage (NCBI taxonomy): Eukaryota > Metazoa > Chordata > Actinopteri > Osmeriformes > Salangidae > Neosalanx > Neosalanx taihuensis. The sequence continues at coordinate 719,638 of CM059295.1, forward strand.
TGTGTGTGTGTGTGTGTGTGTGTGTGTGTGTGTGTGTGTGTGTGTGTGTGTGTGTGTAGGGGTGGGGGGGTTCAGGGGAAGAGCAGGAGGATAGAGGTGGGCTGATGTACATGGGAACACATTCACATTCGTTTTCACAACTTCAGACCACACAGGTATGTTCTACACTCTAGAATCTACAGCTCACAAACGCTCCCCCCCCCCCACCCCCGCGCCCAACAGCCTCTAACCTCCTGTCCCCAGCCTCTAACCTCCTGTCTCCAGCCTCTAACCTCCAGCCCCCAGGTTCCAGCGCACTAGCCTCCCAGCTCTTTGCTTTAAACCCCCAGGCTTCTAACTCCAGCCCCCTGCCACCCCCCAGCCTCCAGTTTCAATGACACCTGTTCTCAGTGCTCACTAACAATCATGTCATTATTCATCAGACCAACAGGCAGCTTGGCTGTTACGCCCCCCAGTCCCGCCTCTTTCCTCACCCTCGAATATATGCCACAAATCCACCACAGCCCTGCTAATCACTGCAGCTTCTGTAAACACTGCAGACATCTTAGACTGAGATCTGTTCTTACATTCTTTGTTTGTTTTTTTGTCTTTGTTTTGTTTTTTTATTGCTCTGTGTGTGTGTGTGTGTGTGTGTGTGTGTGTGAGAGAGAGAGAGAGAGAGAGAGAGAGAGAGAGAGAGAGAGAGAGAGAGAGAGAGAGAGAGAGAGAGATAGAGAGAGAGAGAGAGAGAGAGAGAGAGAGAGAGAGAGAGATAGAGAGAGAGAGAGAGAGAGAGAGAGAGAGAGAAGAGAGAGAGAGAGAGAGAGAGAGAGATAGAGAGAGAGAGAGAGAGAGAGAGAGAGAGAGAGAGAGAGAGAGAGAGAGAGAGATAGAGAGAGAGAGATGTAGCCTCTTCACACACTCACCCTCCTGTGTTTGTCTCAGAAGGATTAACGCTGTTAACATAGCTTTGGCGTGTCTCTAAGCATGTCCATAAGCGTGTCTCAAACCTTGTTTGTAAATGTGTGTCTAAGCGTGTCTCAAAGCGTGTTTCTAAGTGTGTGTGTGCTGACTGACGTGTGTAAACAGAGCTAAGAGGAATGGCACCATAAGGAGAGATGTCTGTCAGTGGACCAATTAACTTCCAGGGCAGCCTGGGCAGTCTCGGTCGCAGCCAATAGAAGAAGGGTCCCTCTCTCTTTATCATTCAATAATAGAGCCAAATATTTCACTTCCTCTTTAAAACAATCCATTCATCCATTTATTCATTCATTCATCAATCTTTTCGACTATTCTTCCGTTCATCCATCCATCCATCCATCTTTCCTCCGTGACAGGACCCCTCTGTGTAGCTGGTTAAGTGTGTCAGTCCTGCCTGTGTTTCTGATGGAGCTGTCCTGTGCTGGTCCATACAGATGTCAGTGTGAAGTTCTGTCCCCCATCCATCTACCTCCTGCTTTCTCATGCAGTCCCCCTGTGGTGGGGCCTGGCTCTGGTATACTGGAGGTAAAGTGGGGACATTGAGTTTCTAATGAAGAGTTTGGTCACAGTCTGCCCCACCACCTTTTACTCACCACAACCAAACCCCTCTCTCACTGCCCCTGCCCCCTACCTATCCACCCAGCCCCCTCTCTCACTGTCCCTGCCCCCTACCTATCTTCCTCACACTCGGAGTGGTTAAACCAGTCTATCTATCTGTTTCTACTCTAACACTCTATCTGTTTCTACTCTAACACTCTATCTGTTTCTACCTCTGTCCTCCATGTCAGACTGGTGCCAAAAGACCCAACCACCGAAAATGCTTGATTTTTCAGTGGAAAATGTTGGAGGTTATCTATCCCTGGGTGGTTATCCATTCCTGGGTGGTTATCCATTTCTGAATGGTTGGGGCGTCATTGCCTGGCTGTGCATCATGACAGTCTTCTAGCACAACATGCTGAGTTTTAAAATATGTAATTACTTCAAATGACCATGCCTATTCCTCCCCTACCATCCTCCTCCTCTTTCTCCATCCCCACTCTTCCCCCCAGCCCAAAGTTTGTGCTGACCCTGTGACTGCAGGGTGCTGTGTGTATGTATGTGTGTGAGACTGTGCATTTCTCTGTGCCTGTGTATGTGTGTATGTGTGTATGTGTGTATGTGTGTATGTGTGTATGTGTGTATGTGTGTATGTGTGTATGTGTGTATGTGTGTGTGTGTGTGTTTCAGCCATTGATGGCCTCTAGAGTTACACACAACCACAATCATCACCCTGTTAGAAGGTGCAGGGCTCTGCTGAGGTACCTGAGACCTGAAGCTAACAATCAAAGGACTGGAGAAGCATAGGACAAGCCTATCTTGTTACAGAGAGAAAGGAGAGAGAGAGAGGGACAGGGTGAGAGTGTGTGTGTGTGTGAGAGAGAGAGAGAGAGAGAGAGAGAGAGAGGGGGGACAGGGTGAGAGTGTGTGTGTGTATGAGAGAGAGAGAGAGAGAGAGAGAGAGAGAGAGGGGGGACAGGGTGAGAGTGTGTGTGTATGAGAGAGAGAGAGAGGGAGAGAGAGAGAGAGAGTGAGAGAGAGAGAGAGAGAGAGAGAGAGGGAGAGAGAGAGAGAGAGAAAGAGAGAGAGAGGGAGAGAGAGAGAGAAAGAGAGAGAGAGAGAGAGAGGTGAGGGAGCTTCCTGTCACAGTTTAATCAGTTTAATCAGTTTAATCAGGCTGTACTCACAGTACCCACTGTGTGTCTGTGCATGTGAATGAGTTTGCGTACATGTGAAACACACGTGTGTTTGTCTAATTGTGTGTATTTGTGTTTCCTTATGCATGTGCATATGGGTATGTGTACATATTAGTAATAGCATGTGGTTGTAAAGTTAACCGTGTGTAACTATGTGTGTGACTGTGCGTGGACTGTGTTGCAGACTGTGTGTGTGTGTGTGTTTGTGTGTTTGTGTGTCTGTGTGTCTGTGTGACAGGAAGGTGTTGGAAGGTGAATCCTCTGCCCTGCAGCCATCTGTGGTTTTTACATCCTCCTGCTCATGTGTCCTGCTGTTCTTGTATGGAGAAACTCAAGGATCACTCTGTGTCCCATCCTGCAATTACTGTTGTGCATCTTACTGTGTCTGTGTCAGGCAACATGTGACTCCTGGATACAGGTGCCGTCTCCTGGAGAACTGACTGACGAATGTCAATTTTAATATTGACTGTAAGAGAGCTTTAAAAACAGTAATCCATAGAATCATTTTGTGATTTTGTGTGTTCCACACCAGTTAGTCAGTCATCCAGCCAGACTGTCAGCCAGCCAGCCACCCATCCAGTCACTCAATCAGTCAGAAACCCAGACAGACCCAGGGTAAAGGGTTAACATCTCTGGCCCGGTCAGGCCCGCTGGGTAGAAAGGGCCTCGGTCTGAGAGTCCAAGAGTTGCCAATTTGTTTGCCATGTGTTGGAACAGTACGGGAGTTCTGCTGGCTCTGATAGGCAGGTAAGATCAAAGCCACGGGGACAAAAGAAGCTCAGCAGAGATTTGTTAGGGGAGGGCTGTGGCCCCGACAGGCTCTCTGATCAGCTACTCTCTATAGAAAACTGCCATGAGAAAAAGTACAGCAGAAAGGGCTCAAAGGTCAGTATGATTGGTCTGGATTATTAGCCCCTCCCCTTGTCTGGGGGGGGGGTGAGGGGGGTTGAAAAGGACTGGTGGCTCCTAACCTTTGTCGTAGCAGAAAAGAAGCCTATTGTGAGAACGTTTGTCGGAATTTGGGGTCAATTAAAAAAGAAGCCTTGAAATTTCTTGGGTTTAAAATCAGAAAGGGGAAAAAAGGAGATAGATTGAAGAAAGTGGTTTCCATTAGATGCAAGAGTTTTCTTGTATGTATGTATATAATAATATATAGGTACTGTTTGTGTATGAGGACCAGTGAAACATTGCATCACTTTAAGAGAGGGACATCTGTGCACAATGTATGAACAATAACTTAATTAAAGACTTGACCAGTTGTACAACTGAGATGTTTAATTTTTCACCTTTCAATTCAGATTTCAGAATACTTAACATTTACATTTACATTTATTCATTTAGCAGACGCTTTTATCCAAAGCGACTTACAAAAGAGAGCTTTTACAAAGAGCATCAGTCATTGAGCATAGCAATGTGATAGACCCCGAACACAGTGGGTTTTTTAGATTGTGAATCATACATCAGGAGAACCAATAAGTGCCAAGGGAAGAACTATAAATGCATAACACAACGATTGTGAACATAAAGCAAGAGATACAACAAACAACACTGGCAAGTCACCATATTGGGACTTTATTAATCCCAGAGGGGAAACTCCTCATCTTATTTATATACATATTAGTTTGTCATATTTTTGTCATAAACAAAGTGAAGGTACCTCAGTAGGTGAGTGTGCAGGTGGGTACAGGTATGTGGGTGGTAATTAGGGAGCGAGCAGGTAGGCTGGAGGTGAGGTTAATTGTGAAAGATTTGTAGCTCCATGCCAACCTCTATAACATTCCTGGCCTGTCTTGGGGTTTATCAAAGTTTGATCACATAGAATAGTCAAACCACTTGGCCTCTCATTAGCGAAACTTCTCGAGAATGATTTCAGCAACAACCATTCAGAATCTAACCCCCCACCCCACCCCACCCCACCCTTTCCCCCACAAACCCCACACACGTGTGTGTGTGTGTGTGTGTGTGTGTGTGTGTGTGTGTGTGTGTGTGTGTGTGTGTAAAAAATAGAGAGAGAGAGAGAGAGACAGACAGACAGAGAGAGAGACAGAATGAGAGAGGGTAACATGTGTGTACATACATAGGGTTGCTGCAGTGATCATTACTACGACGCTCTGTGGGCGTCTGGAGATCTAATTAAAATAGTTTGAGAGCTCAACAGCAGACCACATCTGAGCTTCCACCCTTTGCCAAAATTAAACCACATGAATATCTTCTCTTTTGAACTGGTCACCAGAACAACGTCTGATGTAAACGGTCTGGCTAGTGTGTTCCCCGGGCCTCGAGCTTGTTTCTCGTGACCAGCCAGGAGAGTGACACGCTGCCTCCGTGATGTATGGGAGGGAAGACAAATTAACGGTGCTTTCCTCCCAGGGGATACTCAGGCCCGGGCTCGATAGCATGAGTTGGAGCGGCGCCAAAGGGCAGAGAGATTTGTAGATGATGGTGCTAATTACGAGAAGAGTTACCATAATGTGTCCAAGATGGAAGCAATTTAGGCAGTAGTCATTTGAGTGTTGCTCTTCCGCCCGCCTGCAACATGGTGGAAGCCTTGATATGGGGAATGGCTCCAGTGCACGTGCCTTGTTCTCACTCAGTAAGGAGAGCACGCGCTTTTTGGGGAGACGGACTTCTTGTACAACATCAATAAATGGACTTCATATTTGTTTTAGAAATAAGAAATAGACGATTTCAAATAATAAAACTGGACTCATAATCTCCTTTGAGCAGGTCGGAAGTCAACAAGTCGGATTGGAAATGAGGGTAGAGGAACCTGACTGGACTAAAGAGAAATCAGATCAGTGTTATTCCCGCCATCCTCTCCTTCCCCGCGCGCGTCAGTAAGTCTGGAGATGCTCTTTAACACCGCGCGCTCGTCTTGTTGCGCAAGAGGCTCAGCAGGAACACTTTACCAAATGATAACCTAAACTTGATGATCAACCATCAACAAAGGTTAATAACGTGTGGTGGTTGGTGGGCATCTGCTAAGATAAATAAGAAACATAGCTTTTTCCCTTCTACAGGCTTACAGGCCCGTGGAACCACTTAAGCTGGTCAAATATATTTTAATTTCCATTCATATAACTTTATTGTAGGAATAAGTTAGACTCTGCTGACACTGGACATATTGAGACCAGACCTGCTACAAATAATGTTTGATTCCTCCTTTTGGATAACGAATGTGTTTTCGTTGTTATTATTGTTATTAAGAGTGTAAGACAGCACATCACAAGCTCAACTGTTTTACATAATTGTACTATGTCAAATAGAATTGGTGTATTTTAAATGGCGCCATTTTCATATTTGCGTTTGGATATAATCCCCTCACCTGTCCAACTGCACTGATAGTCTAATGCCCGTCTAAAAAAGCATATATAATTAGAGTTGTATAATTGGTCTTTGGGACGTTTCAAAAGCGGAGTTCAGAGGAGAACCCTGCCCTCAGATGGCTCTCTCTTTGTGATGCGGTGTTCCGCAGTTCCCAGTGTGTGTAGCACTGTGTAATTTCATCCACGCCGCACTCTCTTGGTTCACACAAGCCAGATACCTTGTTGCCTCCCCCTCTCCTTTGTATCAATTGGTTGGGCTTCAGCCTATTGTCGCTGCGAGCTTCTTTTATATCTGTGCACACTGTCGATCAGTCTCCAGCCTCCCAGCCTCTCAGCCTCCCAGCCGGATCCACAAGTTCTCAGCCCACCGTGGGTAACCAGAGGACCTATGACACCCACAGGGACAGACCCACGCTGCTGTCACTGCGCTAACCCCCACAGATGACCACACATTTATACCGGACGAACGGATGGCAGCGGGACAAGTGGCACATGTTTTGTGTTCAGGATCATAGCAGTTTTCCAAGGCGGTGGAGATCAAGAAGTATTTAATGGGACCCCAAGTGCCTCATCTCCCTTTTCTCGCACGAATCTTCTCGCTCCTGGCCATGCTACAATGGTTATAATACAGCTCCTTCTGTTGCTCAGTTTCCTGGACCAAAGCGAACAGGATTTTCTGTCTGCTCGCCCTGGACGGATCCCTCGAGCCCCCCCTGGAGCCCCCCCTGGAGCCCCCTGCCCCCGGGGCCAGCAGTGTGACCCGAGACAGCGGCGCGATGCAGGGGGACGAGGTGGGGTGTACGAGCACCTGGGGGGAGCACCCAGACGCAGAAAGCTTTACTGTGCCACTAAGTACCATCTACAAATACACCCAAACGGGAAAATAGACGGTTCGCTGGAGGAAAACAACCCCTATAGTAAGTTGTCTGTATATTTTCCTAATGTCACTAATGGTTTCTATCAACTGAAATAATAACTTAGTCTGGTCCACACCCCAAAAACAGTGCATGTGAAAAAAAGTCAGTGTGTTCAATTTAAACAAACTTTCTTGCATACTTTAAAAATATATATTTATTCAATTGCTTCAGTCCAAACTAGCTCAGAAAATATAAATGAAAACAACATCAGTGGTTTATTGGCGCGTGTTTCCCAACAGAGTTTCTCTGAACTTCAGTTGTGTTTGTGGTGGAAAAGCTGCTTTAAAATAGGTCAAGCAGACTTTCTATATTAATCACTGTTATGAGTCTGTATCATAGGACCAGGTGCTCTGATAAGCAAAACAACATTTATCAACGTCTTGTCTGTCTCTCAACATTCCTTTGAAACATTTTGTTGTCAAGTTGTAAAAGGTTTTAGGCTTTTTTTTAAACACGGTTTTCTTTTTGTGTGTGTGTGTGTGTGTGTGTGTGTGTGTAATGTTCAAATGGTGTTTGTGTATTGTGGCCCTGAATCTGACACTGTTTATCAGTGATCATTTACTCTCTTCACAGTCAATTTCCCTGCTAAAGAGCGGCTGTTATCCTAAAGTAAACATGGCAAAGTGCCTAATTTCCATATGAACATCAGAATGAACAGACTGGAGGATGTGTTCCTGTAATCAAGGCCGATTAGGAGATCCGGGACCTGAGGACAGTCTGCAGACTGATCACTCAGAGCAACTCACAGCAAATACACACTGCATTGGCTATATAAATACAATGATAGACCTATTTAAAATGCGTGCGTTTCATTTATTTATTTATTTATTTTGCTTTTATTTCTGATGGCATGACAAGAACAAACCTATCGTTAATTTCCCCTTCGGTCTAAACATTTGAACTAAAGAATGTTTACTGAACAGGAGACAATTAAACAGCGAGGGAAATGTGGTCTAGCTGTTTCCAAAGTTTATTTTCAGTTTATTCCATGACTTTTTATATTTACGGGAAAAAACACACTGCCACGCGCCAAACAGGCTTCAGTCATATTAAGAAATGTAATTGATGCCATTAAGGATCAAAGTAGACTAGTATAATATCATAACGGGAATGTTTGTGTTTTTTTTCTGCCAGGCATTATGGAAATCACAGCAGTAGATGTGGGCGTGGTCGCCATCAAAGGGATATTCTCGGGTCGATATCTGGCCATGAACAGTAAAGGACGCCTTTTTGCATCGGTAAGTGTTGCGTCACACATCTGCCAAAGTCAGCATGACGATACTGTAGCTAGGCTGTACTTGATTCCATCTTGATATTGTTTCACCTTACATAACAATCATACAGTGTTGTAGAGACTTCCTAGTTCTTCTTATCTGATAGAAGGATTGAGTAACAGAAGCCAATGCTTCTGCACAGTGACACACACAAACACACACACACACACACACACACAACGAAGCAGAATCTAAAACACTGCAGTTCATCCATTGTGTTTCAGTCTTAATAGACATGAGTCAACTGAATCTGTATAACTAACTACATTACATAACCAGCTGCTGTGACTGACCATCTCCTCTTTGTTTCATCCCAGGATGTGTTCAACCAGGAGTGTGAGTTTGTGGAGAGGATCCATGAACTTGGTTATAACACGTATGCCTCTCGCCACCACTCCACTGTCCAACCAGCCGCAGGCGGGGGAGGGGCCAAACGTCGGGCCAGCGCCCAAAGGCACTGGTACGTGTCAATCAATGGCAAGGGCCGGCCAAGAAGGGGATTCAAGACTCGCAGCACGGACAAGGCCTCACTATTCCTTCCCCGTGTGCTGGGCAACAAGGACCATGACATGGTGAGGAGGCTGAGAGAAAGTCAGAGGGACCCGGCCAATCAGGCAGGGTCAGAGGGACATAGGCTCCAGACCCAGGCTGGACATCAGGGCCATCAGCCTCAGGCCCAGGCTGGACATCAGGGCCATCAGCCTCAGTCCCAGGCTGGACATCAGGGCCATCGGCCTCAGTCCCAGGCTGGACATCAGGGCCATCGGCCTCAGTCCCAGTCTGGACATCAGGGCCATCGGCCTCAGTCCCAGGCTGGACATCAGGGCCATCGGCCTCAGTCCCAGGCTAGACAGCGAGGGCCCTCTAGGCGGCGTGGGGAGCGGAGACGGAGGCGAGACCGTGGCAGGAAGGGCCAGACCAGGAAGCCTGATGATTGACCCTTGACCCCTGAAAATCCCAATCACCCCCAGAAGGCAGAGTCACTCGACACAAATACAGAACGGGAGACTGAATCGCAGACCTGAATATGTGTGTCCCTCCAGCCAGGACACGTATATCTTGGACCTGAGGAGTCTGCTGAGGGCATCTGATGGACGAAGCGTTGAACACAGGTCTTGAGACAGGAACAGAAAAAGTGCTGCCGCTCACTTGGCTCCACTGAGCTGGTGTAGAGGCAGACTGGTCTACAAAGTCCTTCCTAACAGTCAGAGCTCAGGCCTGTGGTTAAGGATCCTCTGACAGGGACACAAAGACACTTTGATGTGATGCCTGGTGTTTGTTGTGTACATAGAAACTACTATGACAGGGACCAAAGGTAACACAGCTGGAATCCATCTCCTCTGTTCTCTCTGTCACCAGGAGAAGGATGAGAAGCGATCCAATTTTGGTTGATATTTCTACAAAGAGATACCAGTCATGTACATATATGTATTTGCAGTTACTTTGAAATCATGTTTCATATATCAACAGTTTAAACATGTTCAGTGATTCTGAGTAAGATCTGGACATCCAATAAGTGCTTTCCAATAACAAACATTATGAGCTGAAAAATGATAAAAAGGTTATTGAAGAGTTGTAAAACATAGAAAAGCACTTTGTCCGATGATCGTAACTCATGATAGGAACAAGAGAAATACAACATGGGACACAGACTTGGTTGTGAACTTGTGGTGTGATAGTCTACTGTCTGAGGAGTACCTGTATATTTACTAATGATATGAATATTTATTTGTTGTTATTTTTAAGTTATTGATGAGATTTTACATGAGCGATGAGAATGTTAATGTTACGTAGTATTCACTCACCAGTTGAACTCTGGTTATTTTTATTTGTTACTACTGATGTCACTGGGCTGGGCTGAGGAGTTACACATCACTTTATGTTGCTGACCAATTCACATAGAACAAAGTGGAGAACGTATATAAAGCTTACTTAACTGACCTTTCTCTGTGTGAGTGTGTATTTGAGCACTAGTTATCAGTTACCTACTGATACTATCAAATCCTTTACTGTTCATCTTTTCTTGTCATCTCTCGTTCATCCTGTTCATCTTAGTTGACCTTATACACCTTGAACACAATCACCTGTTACTGTTGAGCTGTGCTTTTTGTCACTGTTCCTGGTGAACTCATTCATTTTTATTTGCCTCATAAAGTACAGAAGATGGTGAGGATGGTATTACAGCTGCACATCATGTTTATTGTGATTCATTTTCTATTATTTTCCTCTCATTTATTTTTTATACTTCCAAACAATTAAATCCACTTCGTTTTTGAGAGCAAAAGGCAGGCCACCACATCCTAGCTGTATTGCTGTTGTCTATAGGAAGATATAAAGCTCTGATATTCTATACCTCCAGGGCCTGAATGCTTCCTGGGAGCCACAATGGCCCTTCCCGGGGGACACCTGGGAAGCGGTGTCGCCTGAGACCAAAGCCTCGGCTCCAATAAAGAAAACCCAACCTGCTGAAACAGAAACTGTGTCACAGCAAGTGTAACACGTTGCTGTAGCTGATTATAAATGACAAACTCGTATATTACTCAACAGGAATGCATGACTTCAGATAAGTAGAAGTACTTGAATTCTTGGTTTTGTATTCCAAACACATTTTCAACTATCCGCGACTTCTATGGCAGGTTTATCTAAAAACGACATTCAAATGCAACATCCGCTGTTGATTGAAGATACTGATAACATCACCCAGGAGGGAGTTAGTTGAGAATGATTACGTAATTAACCAATATGACCTCTTAATTTAACTGAAGGCTGGATGTTTTATCTGATGAGACACATCTTTTTTGTACATGAGACAAAAGTGTTCATATAATTAATTAGCCTACATTGATTCGGTTGACGACTGATTTGCACAATTTAATTACTAATCTACAGTCTTGTCAGAAAAATGTAAACACTAAATTGAGGCTGTAGGATCCTCCTCTGTTCTCACTAACAGCTTCAGGACGCTGCCATCAGTTCAATGTTGTTCAGACCAGCGACTTTTATCTGTTTAGACGAGTCAACAAAAGGCTCCTTAGTTATATAGTCTATAGTGTGACTGCGTGTCGGGGTCTCAAGCGGCCGTCTTCTGTTGACCCTCAGTCGCCACGTCAAGGGGAGAGCTGCTCATTAGGGCCCAGCTCTCCCCCCCAGCTCTCTCCCCCAGCCCTCTCCCCCAGCTCTCTCCCCCAGCCCTCTCCCCAAGCCCAGTTCTCTCCCCCAGCCCAGCTCTCTCCCCCAGCCCAGCTCTCTCCCCCAGCCCAGCTCTCTCTCCCCCAGCCCTGCTCTCTCCCCCGGCCCTCTCCCCCAGCTCTCTCCCCCAGCCCAGCTCTCTCCCCCAGCCCAGCTCTCTCCCCCAGCCCAGCTCTCTCCCCCAGCTCTCCCCCCCAGCTCTCTCCCCCAGCCCTCTCCCCCAGCCTGTCAGTGAACTCGCCAACTTCACGATAAAACCCTGTAATCACATCCAGCAGTTGAGGGTATTTTGTTCCACGAGGCTACAGAAGTAGGCAGGCGTCCCTGGGCCCATGAGGCAGCCACCGGGGTAAACTCGTAGACAGTGCACCCTAGGGGCAGAGCGCGGTCCCGTGACCACACAAAACACGGGCTAAGGCCATTGTGAATATTAATAAATACATTTTTATTGCTTATTATTTTTCACTATGTAGTTTTCGAAAAATGCTCAATGAACAAGACAATTGACTGATTGACTAGCAGATGTCATAGGGAATTGGTGGTGGTGATAACGATGATGTTGGTGATGATGGTGATTATGTCGATGTCGATAAAAAAATACAATTATCAAAAGTTATCTCTACAATATGTATAATATAACATTTCACATTCTTGTGCCTGGGCAGTGGCATCCCGACATGTTGACCTATTGTAGTCTAACAGGCCTCAGTGATAATATGCAGTAATATCCACACCCTGCCTGTCTGACTGTGCAGGAATGCTTCACTTCACTCTCTCTGAAGGACGGGAGGTTTTATTGATGTCTGCTCAAGAAACACAGATGCTTTTTAAACGTTCTTTTTTAGTCATAAAGCACCTGACATATGGTTAATTTTTATGAGAAATTGTAATAAATTGTCCGTTAGGAGATAGGCCTAGTGTTTCCAACATATCTAAAAGTTTTTACATGACAGTATTTTTTTCTGAAATATGTATAGACCTGTTGTAAAAAATGTAATTTATACTTTAAATACATGTAGGAGCTGTTTGGAGGCTCTTCTGTATGTGTAGCAACTCAGATAAATTACACAGGCACTGGGGGCAATTAACTGACTCATTTTGAGAACATTTTCGTTCGTTAGTAAAAGTTTGGTAATCACACTGAACTGGAGCTCTACATAAATCTTTAATCTCAATATTCTGCATTTTATATCCCCATACCAATGATGTATCAGCCTAGTTTCGAGTTCTATAGAGCTTTTCTATAGAGAATTAAACAGGCCCACGTCCTTGTATTATTGGTGTTTTTCAGTTAGGTGTAATCATGTTTGTTGGACGATGTATACAACTTTAAGAACCGATTAAACTCAGTTTTAATTACATTTACGACGCTTGCTGTTTGATAAGAATGTAACATTACAGTACCATGGAGAGCGCATGAGTGCCAGGGTTTCATAAGGGGATTTTCTCTACATAATAATTTCCCGACATCATAAGAGGGGCAAAGACATCAAGAGAAAGGAGAAAGGAGAGAGAGACAAACAGAAATAAAAAAAGAGAGTCCGTTCACGTGGTGCTGGAAAAGTGAAGCTACAAACATGTGCAAACAGTGCGACTTTGCATGAGCACACACAGTGCCTGTGCACCATGGCAATGAGCCTCCTTGATCTACCTCAGTAGCCTAATTGCCACCACACACGTAACAACATTTCACTCCAGCTATCTTTTTGATCATGCTGGACCCTCTGCAAACTAACACAGAGACACAGAAAAGATCAAATAGGCCGCCAGTATAAGGCGCGTCTTATATATGAGATGAGCAGCAACATGTAGTGACTCAGTGAACCCTGGCTGGTCGGTAAAGAGGTTGAATCCCTCAAAACTGACAGGTTTGAAACCTCCCCTGTGCGGTGGAGATGGGAATGTTGATCTATATTGAGGATTAGCCAAACGTGAACGTGAGAAAACGTCTCCATGCGGATCTTTAGACCCACCGAGGAGTTCACACGCTTTTTGTCTCTTTTGACACATATTGGGTAACGTGAATAGGCAGTGAAAGTTGATTAAATTTGATGGAAACGAATAAAGACCTAAACAAAACGGACATGTTTTGGCTGTCAGTCTGTAGACTTGCACGTGACTGCGTGGAGTTCAGTTTCATACAAAATAAAATGGTCTCTTCATCATCCACAGTTTATTATCACCTCGACAGTCGACATCATCTCGACGGTCAATGAGTTTAGTTCAATCTAAAAAATGTACTCCGTAACAAATATATTTGCATGTAGATTAAATGTGATATTCCTGTATCTGTGTGTTATGTGTGCAGTGCAGCAGGTATCCAGAGTGCCTCCGCAGCAGTGAGACTATCAGACAACAATGAACAACAAACTTATTCTGCCATTATCTCTTCCCTGCAGACTATCAAACACAGCATCTATCAGCAGTGTAACATTTAGTCTCACCATTGTTCTCTATAAGATCCGGGGTCATTTTTTTCTTCAGTCTTTTTCGTATTTTTTTTTTTTTTTACTTTTTTTTTAAACTCCATTTCGTTGAATTCAACAGTTTTTTTCCTGTTATTGTTCATTTAAGAAACTCTCTCCTGTTCGACACCACTCTATGTTAACTTAACTATTTCCGATTTCACATCCTCCAATACATAAATTATTTTATTCTTCTCTGATAATGTAGGAAGCTTTTACACAAAGAGGCAAACTGCTAAGTCTCTATTATACGTTTCAATAACTCAGGACTTTTCTGTAAGATAAGGATCCTTATATTTCCATTTAAAACTTCCCACAGTTTTACCCCTGTTCTAATCTGAGTGAACATTGTTAAATGTGTTTTGTTCCTTGGAAAGCTTGGGATCTGACATTTGTTAACCCCCCCCCCTCGCCCCCACTCCTCCCCCCCTCTCTGTATGCCACTGAAAGTACGTGCGCTCCCTCTGTGTGGGTGTGTTTGAGTGTCTGAGTGCGTAGCCCGCAGGAGTGGAGCTGTGATGTCATTTAACAGCAGATATAAATATCTTCAGCCAGGGAGCAGCGGTATGGCTGAGTCTCACTTCTCAACTTATCCTTGGACCCATAACAAGTCAGGGGTGAGTGTGTCCAGAGGAATGGACAGCGCTACTAGGATCACTGTCTCTCCAAACCTCTAATAAAACACGCGTCTTCCTCTTGGAATGAACTTTTGCAGCTGGGATTTTTACTTCTTTCGTTTTTTCTTCTTTGGTGTTCAACGTAAGGGGAGGCACAGGGGGGTATTAATAGTTCCAGTCCCTGAACAGACTGTCAGGATGGCCCTTCTAACAGTCCTGCTTCTGGGGCTCATGGCCACTCTGGCGCGCGCTCCCCCGTTCCCGGGGAGGCTGAACGGGACGCTCGAGCGGCACTGGGAGACCCTGTACTCGCGCTCTCTGGCTCGGATCCCCGGAGAGAAGCGCGAGACGAACCGGGACAGTGACTATCTGATGGGCATTAAGAGGCTCCGACGTCTTTACTGCAACGTGGGCATTGGGTTTCATATTGAAGTTTTGCCAGACGGCAGGATAACTGGAGTTCACAACGAAAATCAATACAGTAAGTTTGCTTGGATGTTGTCTATATATTTAATGAAATGTGACACAATAAGGCGTCCTTTCTGACTTGATGATAACTTATCACTGAAGTTGTTATCATTTATTTTAACGTGAATTTCAATATGCTAATTAATACTTGAGACTCAAGGCTTTCAGCAAATGAATATGACTTATGTTTAATGAATCTGACTATATTTGTAGGCCTCCATGACAAAGCATTATTTGTGGACACACACTATTGGCTAAATTTGTTGGCATGTGCAGAATTCACGATGTGTATCAGTGCTGATCGAGTGAGAACAACCTGTTAGTCTTTAAAGATCATCATAACTGTGTCTCTTCAGGATCGTGTTCAGATGAGTCTCACTGTTCACTGTTTACTGACATGTTCAGGTAAACAAGCATCCTCGAGGTGTCACATACACAGACCGTGCACCAACACATCTGGAATCTAACATTAGGGTCGATATGGGTGCTTTCCACTGCTGAAACTAGAGCCAGATGGGACCCGAGCCAAAGGGACGGAGATAGACGCATCTGTTCCGGTAGATTAACCCCCCTGTCCAACAGGCCTAATTAACGTCCGCCCCAGACACTGTCATATTCGAAGACATTTGCAGACACAAAGAATAACAGTCATTATTTATTTGTTTTATGGCAAGTGGGGCTTTTCCTGTGTGAGACACAGACCCCTGGACAGACACAGACCCCTGGACAGACACAGACCCCTGGACAGACACAGACCCCTGGACAGACACGGGCCCCTGGACAGACACAGGCCCCTGAACAGACACAGGCCCCTGGACAGACACAGACCCCTGGACAGACACAGACCCCTGGACAGACACAGGACAGACACAGGCCCCTGGACAGACACAGGCCCCTGGACAGACACAGGCCCCTGGACAGACACAGACCCCTGGACAGACACGGGACAGACACAGGCCCCTGGACAGACACAGACCCCTGGACAGACACAGACCCCTGGACAGACACAGGCCCCTGGACAGACACAGGCCCCTGGACAGACACAGGCCCCTGGACAGACACAGGCCCCTGGACAGACACGGGACAGACACAGACCCCTGGACAGACACAGGCCCCTGGACAGACACAGACCCCTGGACAGACACAGGCCCCTGGACAGACACGGGACAGACACAGACCCCTGGACAGACACAGGCCCCTGGACAGACCCCTGGACAGACACAGGCCCCTGGACAGACACAGGCCCCTGGACAGACAGAGGCCCCTGGACAGACACAGGCCCCTGGACAGACACAGGCCCCTGGACAGACACGGGACAGACACAGGCCCCTGGACAGACACAGGCCCCTGGACAGACACAGGCCCCTGGACAGACACAGGCCCCTGGACAGACACAGACCCCTGGACAGACACAGGCCCCTGGACAGACACAGGACAGACACAGGCCCCTGGACAGACACAGGCCCCTGGACAGACACAGGCCCCTGGACAGACACAGGCCCCTGGACAGACACAGACCCCTGGACAGACACAGGACAGACACAGGCCCCTGGACAGACACAGGCCCCTGGACAGACACAGGCCCCTGGACAGACACAGGCCCCTGGTCAGGTGTCTAGTCTGGGAACTGGGAGGTTGTTTTTTGTTGCCTTCGCCTATTTTGAGACAGCATAAAATTTAAGGGAGATATACATTACATAGATTCTCTTTGAAAGCCTTGTCATAAAAAAAAGTTAAAACATTTTTTAGACGCGAGACATCCTTCAGTTCAAGCTCACATGCGCATGTCCGTCTATAGGTGATGAAACTGTCATTATGATCTAATCTGTTACCTAAAGGTAGCAGAAGTATTTTCGGATACTCCAGTGTTTGTTTGGCGTTTTTATTCAAAGATGTGAGTAATTACATCGCATCACATGACACCACAACAAAATAAGGGTGCATCCTACATCCACCACTGTACAATGTAAGTGTTTGCACCTGTTAGTGGATGAGGTTCAGAAGACTGGGGGTGGAAAGATGGGGGTGATGATGGGGCACGTGATGATCTCATGGATGTCAAGCTTCGTCTCCATCAGTTGGCTGGACCTTGGGCAGGTGAACCTGACAGTAATATGTTCCTTCCTCCAGGCCTGCTCGAGATATCCCCGGTTGAGAGGGGAATCGTGACGCTGTTCGGGGTCCGGGGAGGTCTGTTCGTGGCCATGAACTGCAAAGGGAAGCTGTACGGATCTGTGAGTGCATGAGATGATTTACGGTTGATTTCCGCTGGCATTGATGTTTCTTATCGTTGTAGCTCGATGACATGTCACTCTCCCAG
The DNA here is from genome assembly GCA_030340665.1 of Neosalanx taihuensis. Taxonomy (NCBI): domain Eukaryota; kingdom Metazoa; phylum Chordata; class Actinopteri; order Osmeriformes; family Salangidae; genus Neosalanx; species Neosalanx taihuensis. The sequence continues at coordinate 736,907 of CM059295.1, forward strand.
CCCCCCACCCCCCCGCGGTACCCGGCAGCCCCTATCTCGCGTCACATTGTTGAGCTCGCTCATGGCATGCCTCCAGGGCCGGCCCGTGTTTTCCCCAGGACCGCGAGCGCAGTAGATCATTCACGCGCACATTCCATTCCTGGCATTGCCAGCCAGCACGCGCACCTACTGTCCTTCCCTGCGCAAAGATGAACTGGCTGCAAAGACCACAGAGACCACAAAGACCACAGAGACCACAGAGACCACCCACCTACACACGCAAACACACTCACTATCACACACAATCTGTGTGTCTTTTTCTCTCTCTTTCTTGCTCTGTTTTCTGTATTTTTCTCACTTTCACTCTCATTGTGCTTTTTACGCGACTAAGACTTGATAGACACGGGGAAAATGATTAAACGAAAACTAAATTAATACTTTAATGTAATTTGAGAAAGTGTAACATGAATTACATTCGATAGACTAAAATCTAATCTGTTTCCAATAATGATTTCGAATGGTTCTCAGGAACTTGTATTACTACTGCTAATTCACAACGTATTCCAAAAAGGTCATACGTTTAAAAATGTCATACATGTTTAAATATTTATGAATAAAATATAAACATGTAAATATATATGTAATCTAACACCTTTTCTTGCAGGTTCATTACAGCAACGAGTGCAAATTTAAAGAGAAGCTCCTGGCGAATAATTACAACGCCTATGAGTCTGTGGAGAACCCAGGGATGTTTATAGGACTGAGCAAGAGCGGGAAAACTAAGAGAGGAACCCGAGTCTCACCCGCCATGAGGGGGACACACTTCTTACCAAGAGTCTGACTGAAGCACGGAGGGTGCGCGAGGGTGCGCGAGGGGGACTCTAAACCATGCACTTTTTAAACGAGTTTTATGCAAGTGTAATAACTAAGTGTATCCTATACTTTAATTATAAGTTTCAAGTTTGTAAATATCAGATTATTTATAAGTTAACACATTTTTGTACTTGGGGGGGGGGGGGGGGGGGGGGAATACCCTCCAATCAGGGAGAATGATGATTTTCCACTTTGATTATTTTTTCTTTTTTTTATGATACGTTTGCTGCTATTAAGTGACAAAATATGAGAGTTTGTTTGAAGGATCGGTTGCATATCTAATCCCAGCACTGGGGTTTATACCCATTAATTTTCTTATCTCCTTTTATTTTATTCGTCAATAACTTTAAGTCCTATAATTTAGGCCCAAAAGTTTTAGCATATGAGAGCCGTGTGTCCGGTCTGTGGTGCTAGAGGGAGCAGGACTGATGGTCGGTGTTCTTTGTGCAGCGTGGGAGCCTAATTGAAGCAGGATCGTCTTACTGCTGGTTAGAGAGAGCTGAGCTGAAGGCCTGCTGGCTGTTTATAGCTGTGCCAGGGAGTCGAACTCTGAACTTTCCTGCCGTCAATCTCAGTCAGACCTATAGAGAGGCATCCACCTTAGTTCAAACAAGCAGAGAATCCGAGGGTTTAAACGATGAGGCATGCCTCTAACATAATATACAGTCATGATTTTAAAGCAGACATATATAGGATATTTATACACAATACAATTCCTACACACTAACAAAAGCACTATAACACACACACCACTGACACACACTCACAGGCATATATTCTAGAACAGTCCTTCGAGGCAGCATCCCAGCACCAGAGATCCTCTCCTTGACAGAGAAGTGTCAGTTATGTGTCAGTGCTGCCTAGAGAAGCCATGACATCATATCACAGTACAGACTTCCCTCCTTGTCTGTTTTTCGTTGGTTATCTGTCGATTGCCTCCCTTGTCTGTTGGCCTGTCTGCCCATCTGTCTGTCTCTGAATATTTGTCTGTTGACATACATACCTGTCTATCTGTCTGTCTGTCTGTCTGTCTGTCTGTGTGTCTGTGTGTCTGTGTGTCTGTCTGCCAGTCTGTTTGCCTGTCTGTCTGTCTGTCTGTCTGTCTGTCTGTCTGTGTGTCTGCCTGTCTGCCTGTCCGTCTGTCTGTCTGCCTGCTTGCCTGCCTGCCTGTCTGTCTGTCTGTCTGTCTGTCTGTCCGTCTGCCTGTCTGTCCGTCTGCCTGTCCATCTGTCTGCCTGTCTGTCTGCCTGCCTGCCTGCCTGCCTGCCTGTCTGTCTGTCTGTCTGTCTGTCTGTCAGTCTGCCTGCCTGTCTGTCCGTCTGCCTGTCTGTCTGTCTGCCTTTCTTCCTCTACAGACAGCTAGTAGTTCCTGCAGCCACTTGCTTCTTGTCACGTTTAAGCTATCTTTACCCTGTGATATACTTTTAGAAAGGATAAGCATGGGAGAAATATTTACAGACAGCTGTTAGACTACACTCTATGCTGGCCCAGTAACCCAATATATTTTTCTTTATAAAATTTGTAAATATAACCCCTGGTGACTACTGGCACTCAGAGAGGCTCCTTCTACTCTTAACTCAGAAGAACAGACCTGGGTAGACTTATTGATTCCATTGACAAACCAGCAAGGTACACTAAGAAGTTAATGAGTGTGGTCATTGAACAAACTAAATTGAATGTACCAAACTGACTGTATTCAACCCTTAGGTATTCTGAGGCAAGAGGTATCCTTAGAGGTATCCTTGGCCACAAGGAAGAGCATAGCATGTCAGGTGTGTGGTGCTGTTGTCTGATTCTATTCACTCTGTTTCTATATTCTTGGCCCTCTCTTCTATGTTTCAACATTCCGCAAAACACTGCAGTTCTCAATGTACAGTCGCATTACGTAACCAACTGGACTAAAGGGCTTACCGGTCCAAAAACACTCAATATGAGAGGACCATCTTGTCCTTACCACAAGTTCTCTAAGTTCTCTCAGACACAGCTGAGCATGCTGATCAGCAGACTCTTAACTCCACCCCCAATGCCTTACCAGACTCCTAACTCCACCCCCAATGCCTTACCAGACTCCTAACTCCACCCCCAATGCTTTACCAGACTCTTAACTCCACCCCCAATGCCTTACCAGACTCCTAACTCCACCCCCAATGCTTTACCAGACTCCTAACTCCACCTCCGATGCTTTACCAGACTCCAAACTCCACCCCCAATGCCTTACCAGACTCCTAACTCCACCCCCAATGCTTTACCAGACTCCAAACTCCACCCCTAATGCCTTACCAGACTCCTAACTCCACCCCCAAAGCCTTACCAGACTTCTAACTCCACCCCCAATGCCTTATCAGACTCATAACTCCACCCCCAATGCTTTACCAGACTCCTAACCCCACCCCCAAAGCCTTACCAGACTTCTAACTCCACCCCCAATGCCTTATCAGACTCATAACTCCACCCCCAATGCCTTACCAGACTCCTAACTCCACCCCCAATGCTTTACCAGACTCCAAACTCCGCCCTTTAGGTTCCTAGTCTCCTAACTCCGCCCATTGTACCTGCCAGCCACCCCTGTTTCTCAGCAAAGCTCATTTGCATAACCAACCAATATGTTTACAGAAGCTTTAACAGCCAAAGGCACACCTTCTTGAACCCACCACCAACCAGCCACCACCCTTCATTACCTTCAACTATCCACATCTATGTACTTCCACCCTTCCACCACTCCATTCCACCTCCCCTCCCCTCCCTGCTAATTTCCTTATAAAACATTGCAGATGTCAGCAGGTGACCTACAGGTTCATGTAAGCACATTCTCTTCCATTTCATTCATTGGTACAGATGGTGATAGTTTTCAGGCTTAATCATCTTGTTATGATTCTGTCACATTGTAAAGAGATGAATGAATGTCAAAAATGAAAATGTAAAACATTTAAAGCCAAACAAAAGAATGTTCTACTCCAGTCCTCCATTCAGAACTGTATGAAGTTCTTTATGATCCTGGTCTGAACTCCAAATATCATCCTGTTTGAATCATATGGTCCTGAAGTTTCGTATTTTGTCTATTTAGCAGAACCTCTGTAGTTTTATACAGGCCCTGTTGAACTATGTGTATGTGCTGTGCACATAAGACCTAAATTATGTCAGTTAATAAAACTCTGATGCAACAAAAATACAAACGTCTGGTTATACTGTATGTTCACAATTAAATGTCTTATTTGATTTATTTGAGTGTTTACAATGTCTTTAAAATATCTGAATGGACTTTTACAGCATCAACCATCACATGCTTTTGTCTTAAATGTTCTCCCTGTTCCTGTACAGGGTTAGAGTACCGGTAGCTGTTTAACTGTCAGTTTTGTAACTCATCTCTGGGTGGATTCTGTCCTTGGTGGACAGTGTGGACAGGTGTAGCAGCTCTGTCTGTGTATTTCTGTCCCCACAACCCAGGCTAAAAGAAGCCTAGCTGTTCTCTGAAAGAATGACAGCTTTCTGCTCCAGTAAAGCTGGCAGCCATCTTTTAAAGGAGCCATAAACCTTCCCTAAGAATAGTGTCTGCCCTCCATCTATCTGCCTCTCTGCTTTCTGTGTCACACAGAAATGCACACTTACCTATGAGTGTGGACTTCTATTTAAAACCCATCTTTAATGTTAAAGAACAAAGACAAAGGCTTTCCAGAAGCCCATTCCACCAGGACACTGACCGCCACAGAAAACCTCCAGCAGATCTTCTCACCAGCACACCGTCCTCAGCACCTGGATGCCAGGGTGGTGGCACCTCCTAAGCCTCTACTTACTGGCTGTCAGAACCTAAACCTGCCTGGGTGACACTGCTAAAGCCTTGCTGCTGGATCCACAAGTCTCTATCATCAACATGCCAGAGGAAGAGTTCAAGCAGCTGTCGTACGCAAGAAATATAAGAATAATAGAATGATGCTGGAGGAGAGGAAATGTCTAGCAAGACAGGAAGTGATACGAAGAAGAGGAGAGGATGAGTGAAGCAGAGGAGGACAGGGAGGTTTGTCGGTGTGTTCCTGTGGGTTAGTCTCTAAGACTCTGGGGTTTTGGATGGGATTCCTCTGGTAATGGCTGTATTAGACCCCTGGCTGGCTGCCTGGGGAAGCAAAGCCCTGTCGGCAAACCACTACAGTCGGAGGATTGACTAAACCATTTACACCTCACTTAGGGGGGGGGGGGGGGGGGGGGGGGGCGGGGATCAACCCATTGCTCAAGGAATGACAGATATGATGTTTTGGCAGCTGCGCTTGTAATGTTGCCAGACGCATTCTGAAGCAGAGTGGTCCTGGTAATCCCCCCAGCATTGTTAATCTGTGATTTCAATCAAGATTACCGTATTTTTCGGACTATAAGCCGCTACTTTTTTCCTAGGGTTTGAACCATGCGGCTAATAAAAAGGAGCGGCTATTCTGTGGATTTTTTTCCACCGCTAGGGCCGCTCTAACTCGGAACTAGAATCAAAACTAAGATAAAATAAATGCAAAGAAGAATACGCTAGCTCCTCTTTAGGAGATATATGGTAACTGGTAGAAGCAGATAGAAGGACTTTTTTTAATGAAGTGGATGCGGCTTGTATGTCTTTGTTTATTATTTTTTTTAAATAGAGCGGATGCGGCTTATATGCAGGTGCGGCTTGTATGTCTTTATTAAATTTTTTTTTTTTTTAAAGCGCGGATGCGGCTTATATGCAGGTGCGCTTTATAGTCCGAAAAATACGGTATATGGCATTATCACAGCCATACTTCATAATATTATCTCATTTGGATGCATTTGACTCAAACAAGGAATGTTTCTCTCTCTTACGATGTGTTAATTGCCTTCGCTGGAGTCGTTCTAAACAAGGGTACAAGGGTAGCTACGTTCAGAAACAAATAAGACATTCAAATGTCCACACCTGGCCTGAACCACACCTGGCCTGAACCACACCTGGCCTGAACCACACCTGGCCTGCACCACACCTGGCCTGAACCACACCTGGCCTGAACCACACCTGGCCTGAACCACACCTGGCCTGAACCACACCTGGCCTGCACCACACCTGGCCTGAACCACACCTGGCCTGAACCACACCTGGCCTGCACCACACCTGGCCTGCACCACAGACAAACTATCGTTGGTCTTCTTGGCACCTGTATGAGCCAAGTCATCTGATTCCTCACTGGCCAATCACCTGCCAGAGACTGATTTAGCTGACACCTCCTTGACACGTTACCTCTCAGGATCTGTTGAGAGAAGGGGGGACGTTTGTGGAGGTGGGGGGGGGGGGGACGTTTGTGGAGGTGGGGGGGGGGGGGGGGGACGTTTGTGGAGGTGGGGGGGGGGACGTTTGTGGAGGTGGGGGGGGGGGGACGTTTGTGGAGGTGGGGGGGGGACGTTTGTGGAGGTGGGGGGGGGGGGACGTTTGTGGAGGTGGGGGGGGGGACGTTTGTGGAGGTGGGGGGGGGACGTTTGTGGAGGTGGGGGGGGGACGTTTGTGGAGGTGGGGGGATGGTGTCGGTAGGTTGTGTTGTTTTTGAAGGCTCATCTCTGAAGTGTGTGCATAGAGGTTTGTATAGTGTGTAAGCGTGCGTGCACCTACTGTGTATGTGTGTGTACAATTGTGTGTTAGTGCGTGCATGTGACATTCCTGTATGTGTTTGTGTATGTGTGAAACCTGTCCAGATGTTTGTGGATAAATACCAGGTACTTGAGAAGGTGCTGACAGAACTGAGCTCCCCTGCTGGTCTGCAGTTCTACAGGCTCAGACAGGAAATGTCTAACTGGCCTGTAATCAGGAGGTTCCTCTGACCACAGACACTGGGTGTGTGTGTGTGTGGGGGGGGGGGGGGGTGTAGGAGGGAAGAGGTTAGAGATGAGAGATGGACGTACACGATGGAAGATTTAGCCACATGGTCACATCATAGGTCAGGCAAATGACCAGAACATGTTGGATACTTTGCACACAAACACACACACAAACACACACACATAAACGTACACACACAAAGGCCGAGCATTCTCTCCAGAGTGACATCACTAAGAGTCCCGATCTGAAGGGTCTCTGTCAGAAGGGTCTGGGTTTGCACAACAGGGTTGGACATCAGGGACACAGGAAGTCCTAAATATGACTCATCAGGCTGGGCTGCTCTGATCAGATCACCATAGCAACGTCCTTTAATCCAAACCACTGCAGAAAGTGTTCTGTCTGATAAATCTATGTAGAACCCCAATTGGTCCAGGAGTGTTCCATAGTAGAAAAGGTTTCAGAGTTTAGTCATCTGGTCAAAATCAAGATGTTCTTTTTGATGCTTCGCTCAAGACTGGACTGAACCAGCAGCAGTTCATATAGGGCAGGCAAATTGTGCCATCTAGTTGTCAGTGGGTACGTTACAGAGAGAAAGTTTATACATTAAAGGATCGCATAGTAGGCTATAACTACAAATTATTCCTATAATTGAGCACAATGTTGACCGTTTGAAACAAATGATTCTCCCACTTTTTCATGCTGCGAATTTTAAAAACAAACTTCACTGTAAATGATAGTGATCAGGGGGGGCAGCCTGTCCTGTTTACCTCTGATCTCAGGCATCGTGGCCACACATGAACTCTGATTTTGTTGGACGTCAAGCAGGGGTGTGTGTTTCTCAGAACTGGCAAGGGGAAAAGGGCCATCGATTCCACTGATAAGAGCCCTAGTTTAAAGGAGGGAATGTCAGTTTACTACTAAACAGCCACATGGGTAGAGAGACCTGCAAGGAAGTCGGAGTTTAAGAAAAGTAATTTAAAAAACATGCAGGTAAAGGTGTTCACTGCGTTTTGCATTGTCAACATTGTATTTTGCTACGTGGCTGTAAGTTTGCCGTTACCGGATTCTGGGCCTCACATCAGCCAAGGATGGGGACAGACGGTGCGCGTGAGGCATCTTTATGCAGCCAAACACGGAGTGCACGTGTCACTGCATGGGGACGGCAAGGTGCACAGTTCTGTAGAGCAGAGCCCTCACAGTGAGTATGACATGAACTGACATTATAACATGTAGAACAACATCAGATTTAGTTACATTATCATGCAAGGTCCAAACACTGATTTCCATCTTGTGTGTATCTGCTGCAGGTTTGTTGGAGATTCGCTCAGTGAACACTGGAAGTGTTGCTATCAAAGGTGTTGCTGCATCTCAGTATCTGTGTATGGAGAAAGATGGAAGACTTTATGCGTCGGTAAGAACATAAATCTCCTTGTTCAGTGTTAGGATAGTCCACATACTGTTGGTCAAAACGTTCTTCAGAGTTTCCAACCAGGCTTAGTTAGTTTATATTGGAGACGTCATCCCCGTTGTTATCTTTTAATAGTGGTTTTAAGGCTGCAGTCATAGGATGAATGGTCTGCAATAGGCCTCTACCTGTCTGGATCACGTTTAAACATCCCGCAGATAGGCAGGTCATTGCTTCATGTGCTGAATATAAGCAAACATTTGCGTTTGTGGATGGCAAAGAAAAAAAAAGTATTCGATATGATTGCAGCACATAAACAACAAACATCATGGACATGTCAAAATATGGAGAAGTTGGTTTTGTTGGTCGGTTTCAGTCAAACCCATCTCAAAGGAGTCTTGCAGCATGGAGAGTCACAACCCTCAAAATCAAACACATGCAAACATACATGTAGTCACAAAGGAGACTGAAGTTTTGAGTATTCGTCATCGATCAACCGTCCTTTATCATGAAAATGCTTTAGTTTATTCAGAAAATGTTTGGTGTAAGGGCAGCAACCTTTGCCCGTGGGTCTGTATTTGCAGAGTTTCTCGTAGAGGGAAAGGAGGGCAACAACAACCTTGACCCCCGACTGACACACCAGGCCTGTGTCAATAACTATTCAGGAAATTGAAGCAGGATGTACGCACATACATGATAAAGGCTGTTCTCTTTAGGACAGGAAACAAGGCAGAAAGAAAGGATGATAGAGATAGCACAGACTCTCATGTACCTCCTCTTTCCCCTTCCCTCCACTATGCTCCTGTTTAGAGCACCTATACAGATGACTGCTCCTTCAGAGAGAACGTGCTACCAGATGGCTACAACATCTACATATCAGAGAAGCACGGAACCCTGGTCAGTCTGGGACACCAACGGCAGAGGAACCAAGGAAGAGACAGGGGTGTCCCAGCCCTCGTCCAGTTCCTGCCCAGGATGAGCACCCTGGCCATGGAGAGTGGAGCTACAGAAGCACCCCCAGGACCCCAGGAGCAGAATCCCACAGCAGGCATAGACACAGACCTCCTGGAGGGGTTTGGAAGACTGTCACAGGTCTTGCTCCACAGCCCCAGCTTCAGCCACACATGAGAAGGAGCTGTGAGAGACCAGAAACAGATGTTTAGATATTCCTATGAGGTGCAGTCCTCTAGTCAAGCCATTAGAGTGCTGCATGTGACCATGGGATGGAGGGTGAACATGCCGAACACCACAACCAAAAGGAGAAACTAACTGGGTCATTAAAGTGGAGAAGATAAGGGTGGGTGTATTGCCCTGACATGCGTGGAGGGCTGGACAAGGCTGAGTTGGACCAATGGGAGGAACCTCCAGGATTGGTGCAGACCGACAAAGAACAGACTTGTCATTGGTGCAGAACTTTCAGGACAGACAGGGGATTGGAAGGTGTGACTCTTCTGGCAGAAGTGAACTTTCACTACTCTTCATACACAGCGCAAGGAAAAGAGTATTTAATTGGTTCCAGAATAGTATGTTAATATATTTATATGGTAGAGTAATCCATTGTCACATTGTTTTTGGATCCAAATGCACTCACTTTGTAAATATTTTTGTAGATTTGTAAATAAAAAAATCTGTATTTTCACCATTCAAATCAAGTATTTTGTTTGTTTTTATCCCAAAACAGTGGTTTACATGATCGAGGTTAATGTGTAAGACTTAATGCATTCTGAGACAGTTTCCCATCAACACTTTGTGACCAGCACTAACCTTCATAGGACTTCATGATGAGCAAAGTGTTAATTAGGTCTTCCTTTAACTTCTACCCTACGTATCATGTTTCTTATCTGTATTAACTATAATACCTGGAAGTCTTCTTAAAGTAAAAACATTGTGTAATACAAAAGTTTCGTGAAGAGGACTGTCAAACCTCAATGAACTCCGTTTCCACAAATCGCACTTCAACGAGAAAGCGATATTTTGACATCTTAGTCGATATTTGGTGTTATAGCGCCCCCGTCTGGTAAAGCAGGCGAAATCTTGATTTGATTGAAGCCGTGGAAGTTGCGATCTGTTGCTTCATAAAATACTGACAATTTTTTTGTAAAAAATTAAGATATCAATTGTAATGAGTTGATAATGCAGATTAGATTATAAACTCATTTTCTAACCTATAGAGGCTTAGTTGCAGAAGTGGTTAGTCTTTTCTTCATGTTTTCCTCCAGTTCTCCGCCAGGTGGCGGTAATGAGCTGCGGCAACAACAAGTCCTGCAGATGCGAGAGAAGAGAGGAAAATACAGACAGATTTAACCAGCAGGTTCGGGATTGTGTCTCTTGAAAAGGATTGACTATATTAAGGATTTCCTATATTTAGTTTATTTACTGTACAAGGATGGCCCTTTCTACAGGGAGCGAAGATTTATTTGACTGTATTCTCATGGCGGACGACAAGTAAGCTTAACCTCATATCGAACATGACTAGTGATCGCATTTTAAGCTAACGTTAGCCTCAATTGTTAGCCCAACATTGTGCCCTTGTTGCCCTTTAACCTCTCACTGTGAACTGTGAACGTGACGTGTTCAGGTTCCACGTGGAGGGTTACCACGAGGGCTTTGATGAGGGCACGAGACAAGGGATAACAGAAGGTCGCGTGCACGGGGCGACGCACGGTGCCAAGCTTTCAACAGAGGTAAGAGAACAGGGGCAAGTCTACTGTAACCTGCAACCCAAAGTATTCTGATTTCTGAATGCAGAATATTACTTGAATCATTTCTTATAAAGTTCTGATGAATGTTTTGTGGCAGGTCTCTTTCTACCATGGCTTCTCGGTCACCTGGAAGAGTCTCCTTCAGAACAGCACAGATCCCAAAGCCAGGTTAGTCCACTTCCTGTGGGCGTCACAGCCTCTGTTTACTGGGATTTGTAGTTTAGTTGTGTTTCTGTAGCTGTAGACAAACTGTAAACAGAAGGTGTCTGTGCTGATCAGGAAGAGGCTGAAAGCTCTGGAGGTTCTGCTTGTGTTGCTGGAGAGGTTCCCCAGCGATAACCCTCAATATGAGAACCTTCAGGAGGACATGGAGAAGCTTCGTGCCAAGTTCAGACAGGTGGGACAGTCTCCATGAAATATCATAGACACACTGAAGCCACATGGGCAGAACTACCTGCAGATCACATGTAACATGACATCTCTGACTCTCTCTCTCTCTCTCTCTCTCTCTCTCTCTGACTCTCTCTCTCTGACTATCTCTATCTCTCTGACTCTCTCTATCTCTCTCTCTCCAGGTCTGCTCCCTACTGAATGTACCCACAGACTTCAGTCAGTATGTTCGTGTCTCTGGAGGAATCACTTTCTGAGGGTTGATCCCTTCTACGAAGTGCAGGAAGGGCCAAGATGGCCGACCTCTGTGTAAGCGGGTCAGAGTGCCCCCCCCCCGCCCCTCCTCAGAGGTGGACAGACAGGCCAGGTGTAACATGCTGCTCTGCTGTGGTCTGCAGGTGTGAGAAGACTTGGTGTGTTCTGATTGGCTGTTGCTGAGACGATGATGTCTGTGTTCTCAGATTGAGGTGAGGTGATAGTGGGGTGTGGCTGGTGAAGTATTAAACTGGTGAAGTATTGTGCTGGTACTAATTGTACTGGCGGTGTGTTTGTGGGAGCATTTGGAGCGATGACCAAAAGACTAGACTCCTGCTTTTGGTATAAAAGGCAGTCTGATGGAGTTAATAAAATATATTATTAAACATTGTGAAGCTGTGAAGGCGTCTGTGTTTATTTACCTTTGGGTGGATGTCTTTTCCTGTTCAGGCGTTGTACTAATGGCGCTTTTCCACCGCAAATGTAGCTTGACTCGACTCAACTCAAGAGACTGGAGAGCAAATACAACCTTCCAGAGTAGAGGACTGTCTGGCTGCTGAGGATGCTGCTCTGTCTGACGGGGGGGGGGGGGGGGTTGGGATCTAGAAGGAGGACTAAGAAGAACCCAAATAACCTGAAGTATGCAGAACAGAATCTTAACTTAAGATGCTGCATTGTATTTCCACAGGTAATAAAGGCTGACGTTATCAAACATAACTATAATTTATGTCTATACGCATGTGACAGACTGTGACAGTGCATATTTGAGGTTGGTGCATGTAGTCATGACAGTTTGGTGGGGGGGGGGGCACATCGTAGCTCTTCAAGGTAAAGTGGCTAGGTTACCATGGTGATGGGTACAGGGGTCACAGCGTGGGTGGAAGAGGTTCTGTGATTGGTGCTTCTGTTTGTCTCCCAATACACAGACCTGTCACTCTATCTATTCACCTCTCTTGCCCCCCCCCCCCCCTCCCTCCCTTTGGAGGTCTTAATGAAGACTGGCTGGTCCAGCAGATATAATATGTGAAAACACACTTCAGTCTTTCAGAGAAAAAACAACTAGTCAGACACACAATGACCAATCAGGCGAGGGCATAAAGAGCAGGCTGGATGTTTAAGCATCTTCACTACAGTCACTGAATAATAAAGTAATGTTTGACGATGTGTGTTTTAATGAGATGTTGTTAGTTGTAGTGGATGTCATGGTCTCCGGCGAGAGGGGGTGGGGGGGGGGACATCACACACACACACACACACACAACCTCTTAAAGCTGTCCCAGAAACACCTGGCCCTTGAACTCTTTTCTACACAAATACACTCTCACACAGGACCCTGGGAACAGGGTCTGGGTCACCCTCACCATCATAGTTCAGTGGTAATGGAACAAAGACATCAATAACTTGTTGTTAATTATGTACTCTAACCCTTAACTAGCTATCATCTGGATCTTAGTCCAGCCTCGATGTTCTGCAGCAGGAGGTAGGCGTTAGTAGTCCAAAGGTTAAGGTGTGTGTTTGAGGTCCTGAGGTGAAGTTGTGAGTCTGTGGGTGTGGAAAGCAAATGACCCATCAGTCTCATCACCCAGGTTAAAACAACCTCCCTATGGAAAATAGTGAGGAGAGTGTGTAGGTGTGTGTGCGCCTCCAAATGTTACCGAGCCGCACCTGTTATGAGTACCTCCCCCTGCTTTTCCACAACAAGTGGACAGATATAATGATCTCCTGAGCCCCTTCCCAGTCCCCAGCCCTTCCCACACTCCCCCAGCCAGCCCAGTGCTCAGGGGGCTGGGGGTTTCGGTAACAAGTGCATCACATAGTATTCATGCAGTCTGTGTCAGCGAGGCCCAGAGATATTTATACATGCCAAACCACACACTGTGGAAAATATTCTGTAAATCTGAGTGGCTGCAAGGATGAGCGGAGGTCGTTTACCAAAATACCCCCCAGGGCAGATAGCATCCGCTGGAGGGGCTAATAATAGCCCCAGTGTGTCTGGGCAGAGCTAAAAGTGGCATCAGGGGTAGTATTACTCTGCCACTTTGCCACATAGCAGGGTCTCAGCTGAGAATAAACTGCCTGAGCTTTATTAATAGTCCTGAGAGTTTATATTAGTCTTCCGAGAGGCATGATCCTGGCCTGGCCTAGACTTGCTACAGGATGAACACACATTTCTCTTGCCTTGCCCTCTCATTTGTCACCTTGTTGAAGCATGAGTTTTTCCGTGTATCAAGCCCCAGGTCAAGCGACACCACACACACACACACGCACACTGGCAAAACAATCTTCAATCAGCTATAGGGGAACGTTCACTTGACCACACTCAACAGCACTCTGGACCACAGTTATCCAAGGCTCAGAACAATCTGTGCATCAAATAAAAGAATGATAGGTGTTGACTCTTACTAGGGGAACATGTAGCAGATTTGAACATGTTTTCTCGGTACTTTGACATCTTCAAGAGAAAAGTTAGGGAGGCTTAATATTACTGTCCATGGGTGTCTGTTATGTAGCTGGAAACTCTTTGAATTCCAGTGTGGGGGGGGGGGGGGGGGGGGGGGGGGGGGGGGTGCGGCGTAGTACACTGGGCCAGGAATAGAACCTCTGCCTCTATTTCGAACCCTTCTGCTTTTGTTCTGGGACCAGCCCGGTCCTCCCTCCCTCCCTCCCTCCCTCCCTCCCTCCCTCCCTCCCTCCCTCCCTCCCTCCCTCCCTCCCTCCCTCCCTCCCTCCCTCCCTCCCTCCCTCCCTCCCTCCCTCCCTCCCTCCCTCCCTCCCTGGCTCCAGTCAGCCCAGCAGAATAAATATAAACACAGGCCTGTTTTGTGGAGTCACAGGGGCTAAAGTTAGCAAGAGTCAGGTGACATCATGGAGAATGGTGACAGCGGGTCAAGATCACGTCTACCATTGGGTCTGGAGCTTCCTGGGTTTGGCAGCTACGAGGTCCAGGCTGTAATCAAGCACATTCTAATATATTTCTCACATAATTAACTGCATTGTTAGAAGCTAAGTAATTGTCTAATTTAGAATAGAGTCATTGCATCTCAATCTCCACCAAAAATATGTTGTGTATGTGTGAATACGTGTTCTGTGCAGTATTTCTTTTACTATGCATGAGCATGTGTGTGTCAGAGGTGAAGGATTGGTTGATTGATTGAGATTGGCTCCAGCCAGGATCTGCTGAGGAATGCGTCTACCATGTGTCCTCTATGTCAGTCTCCACTGGAATGTCCTCTGGGGCCGGAGCTCGGCAGGGTGCCTTCATGCTTGGGCAGGTGTGGGAAGGAAAGAGGGCTCGGGTGGGGTAGATGTGTGGGGAACAGGGACCAAGGTGGGGGTGTGGATGTGTGGGGAACAGGGACCAAGGTGGGGGTGTGGATGTGTGGGGAACAGGGACCAAGGTGGGGGTGTGGATGTGTGGGGAACAGGGACCAAGGTGGGGGTGTGGATGTGTGGGGAACAGGGACCAAGGTGGGGGTGTGGATGTGTGGGGAACAGGGACCAAGGTGGGGGTGTGGATGTGTGGGGAACAGGGACCAAGGTGGGGGTGTGGATGTGTGGGGAACAGGGACCAAGGTGGGGGTGTGGATGTGTGGGGAACAGGGACCAAGGTGGGGGTAATGTCTGACAGCGTTCTGGTGTTAAAGAAGGACTGAAATATGACAGTCCACAATCCAGTTTCCTAGGATTAGCATGAATGAAACTTGCATCGACATCTCCTCATGCTCCCCACCCCCCCCACCCCCCCCCCCCCCCTCTCAACACCTCGGCTCCTTCATGTCTGTCAGACGGCAAAGTGGCTCCGACCTGCACGTGCCTTGAGTGCCAGGGGTGCCTGGGAAAGATGCCAGGCATGGTCGGCATTCTGGATCGGGGAAAAGTTGCGTTTCTCTTGGCCAGCGAGAGAATGAACAGACAGGAGGACAGTGGAGGATCTGGGGAGCTCTCAGCTGCTTCACTTGTGTTGAGCAACTGGAAAGAATTGACTCCCCCCCCCCCTCCGCCCCACACTATCACACACACACACACACTCATATTCAACTCCCCTCTCTTAAACGCGTCAACCCCCTCCCCCTTTGTACACTCTCACTCACTCACTCACCCACACACTCACTCACTCACACATGCCAGCTTTGGCATGGCGCCATGCAGGGCCTTCTGCTGGTCCGCTCCACCTGCTTAGGAGCAGATATATCAAATAAGAATTTTCCATGCACCATTACAGATGGGAAACATCACAGTTCTTATTTAGACACGTAAACCCCCCCCCCCCCCCCCCCCACACACACTTTACCACCAGCTGCCTTACAAACAGACATTTTAATCATCTGAAGAAAAACAAGGGTATGACTGAGCTGGCCCCGGGTCGACCTGGAGCTATGCCTGTTATAAGACACACACATAGACACACACACACACACATACACACACACACACACATACACACACACATACATCAGTTTTACACAGATGCTCCTTGTTTTCCACCTGTGTGTCCTTTCTGAAATTGTACAGAGCTTCGATATCATGGATGAGTTATGGGATGGAGAGGGTTTAAAGAATGACAGATCTAACTGAACCACAGGTCTGCACTCTCTAGTAATGTATCAAGTGATGATAATGTGGAAGAGGATGATAATGTGGAAGAGGGTTCTGAGCAAGAACCTGCTTTAATTGGCTCCTCCATTGTGTCTGTGTGAATACTATTGGTAACAGCACTAACATGCTGAGCAGATCTCAACCGTGACATCTCACTGGCCTCATTACAACATCAACAAACTGAATACATTCTTATTCAGATACTCGTACAAAAATAGGTATTTATTAAATCTCCCAAAAACGCTTTGCAGTTATACAAATCTTTACAAGACACCGACAGCTCAGCCTCTGAACAGTCAGTAGATAATAGTCATTCAAGTATTTCTGTTAGCATGCGGCAAATGTACCCTCAATTCTGTCAAATCAAGCACCAATCGTATCAGCAGGTTGAGGAGAGAAGTCCTTGTCATCTTCACGGCACCCAGACCACACATCATCCCTGATAATGAGGCTCGTCTCTATGGAGCCCTACGATCACAGTTCAGTGTTACTGAGTCTTTGGTGGAGCTGGAGATGGTCTTGGAGCAACCTAGTTTGGAGTAAGTAGGATATAAAGTCAGCCCCGGTGAGGTAGGGCAGTGTAGCCCAGGATAGGACCAGGGTAGGAGCAGGGTAGGACCAGTGTAGCCCAGGGTAGGACCAGGGCAGGACCAGGGTAGGACCAGGGTAGGACAAGGGTAGGACATAGTGGAGCAGAGTAGACCAGGTTCTGATATAGTTGAGCAGGGTAGACAAGCCAAGGTAGGACATGGTAGACCAGGGTAGGCATGGGCAGGCCCACGGCCCTCCAGTCAGTGGAGCAGGCAGCCAGCCTCCTGGTGTTTGGCCAACAGAGAAATCCTGGAGAAAGTCTTGGAGCAGCTGCTGCACTGGTACTTCTTGACGTCTGAGTGTGTTTGCAGATGGGCGCGTAGGTTGGAGCGGTCAGCGAAGGCTCGACTGCAGTGAGGGCAGGAGAAAGGCTTCTCACCTGCAAACACAAGCAGAAGGGCAGTCAGAACCACAAAGCAATAGAAGGCAGGAGAACACACAAGACGCCAGGGTGAACCTGCTGTGTCTCACCTGTGTGTGTTCGTATGTGTCCCTGCAGCAGCCAGGGTCTGGAGAAGGCCTTGCCACAGAGTCTGCAGACACAGGGCAGCGTGTGCGTGCGGATGTGCATCTTCAGAGCCCCCAGACTGACATACTCCTTGTCGCAGTACTTGCAGCTGAAGTACTTGTGGCACTGCCAGTCACAGTGCAGCTGTCTGTGCTTGGCCAGGCCTGAGAAGGTAAAGTAGGCCTTGTGGCAGTCAAAGCACTCAAATCGCTCTTGTCCAACCCCAGGGAGGAAGCCCAGACCAGGGCCAAGGCCAGGGGGGAGGCCAGGAGGTCGGCCAGGAGTAGGGGGCAGACAAGGTGTAAGGAGGGGTGGAGGGAGAAAGTTATGGTGTTTCAGAGTTTTTAAGGGTTCTATGGTTCCTTGGGGTTCTACAACAGAGTGTGAGTCACTGAGGGAGCCAGGGGCGGGAGACAGGGGACTTTCCTGCTCCAGGCTTCCCAGGGAGGAGACACCAGGCCTAGGGGGCTGACCAGCCAGGTGTATGCAGCAGGATGAGAGAAATCCAGGTAAACCACACTGTGGCTGGGGAGGAGAGTTGTGGATGAGACAGGGTGGCTCATGGAGGGACACAGTGGCCTGGACACCTGTAAAGGATGCTTGGACACACACACAGACACACACAGAGAGAGAGACACACACACACAGACACACACACACACACACACACACACACACACACACACACACACACACACACACACACAGACACACACACCCTAATTAATTTGGGTGTGTGCATAGGTAACCTATTTGACAAGACTTGGCCAGAAAAAAAGGTAACAGGTAAACTTTTCTGTAAACTTGCATTTCACATCCTTTAATAGAAGCTGGTAATTGTCTGCATTTTGATTTGGCTTAAACACGTTGGCAATAGACTGTTTTATATCTTTGCCATTCAAGTTATTTCTTTCTAAATGAAAACTCTCACATCACAAAGACCTACAGTTTTCCTACTTTTCTGATGGTAATCTTGACAGTGGATCAATACGGAGTCTAGCTCTCTTTAAAAGGCTGAATTGGAACAAAAACACAGATTGAAGGCAGCTTTGTGGATCCTGGGAGCCGCGGCCAGGGCTACATTAGCCTCTTGAAGGGGCTAAAGAGGGGGCTTCAGATCCCCTGAAGGAGGGGAACAATACCAGCCTCTTTTGTGTGTTGGATTTTGCACCTGCTAAACTCCAATCCTGCGTGGTTTGAGTCCAACGCAAGGTATCATGCACTTCACAAGTATTTACTTAACCGACAAAAAACAACTAGCTTAACTATCAAGAGTAGGTCTGTGTAATTACAGCATAAGTAGTAAGAAGGCCAGTTATTCAGTCAATGATAGAAATGTGTCTTTATAGTCTCACCTAAATACAAAACGTCAAACAACAGCACATAGTGATAGACTAAACACCTGCAGCCAAAAACTTGACTGTTTTTAAATGATTTATACTTGTTTCCTAAATCATTCCTAAAGAATATCTGCCTGCAATCGAACGAAGTGCATTCATAAATATGAGTTTGAAACAGTCTATAGCTTGTTGGTAGCTTATATGGCATAACCCACCAGTTTGAACCAGTATAAAAAAATCATATCAATTTATTATCAGTTTAAAAAAATACTTAAAAGCGTGACATACCATTTGTTTTGGAGTCCAGCACCCCATAGTTTGGTTTCTTGTTTGTGAGGTTTTTTTTAATCAAGAAAGACCGTGGCATCTTATTTGATACGAACTATGATACAGCGCTGACTCTGCAGGGCACGTGCGGACTGTCTTATCACCGCGAGCTCTCAGAAAGTTGTAGGGGTTGTCTGTCTCGCGCACCTTCTCCAGCCGCGCGGACAGAGTCAGGTGCATGGGGCAGACCGCTCTGGCAGGAGGTCTATGCAGGGGGTCTCCGGGAATCTGCATACACACTGTCCAGCCAATCAGAGTGAACAGACAAGTGCAGGGGGCAGAACCTCCAACATACCCCAACTGAACAGGTGCATCTAACAGGCAGAAGTTTGATGTATGCACCAAGCACCATGTAGGCTTAGGTTGACGTGACATGCATAATTGTTTTAATATATATATATATATATATATATATATATATATCTGTCTTAACAATAGCATATGTAATGTCCTTAAAGGACGTTAGGATCTGGCAGCTTTTAAGCCTCACTAACTAGATTAAAGAAATAGCCCTCAGAAATCTCACCATCGCCTCGCATCCAACCCACGCATATTTTTTTACGGTAAATTGAAAGTTTACAGCCATTATGCCCACTTCCTTTACCATATGGAAGCCATTCAAAGCCTCCAGCTTTAACAGGACAATACGGAGGTCTATAGAGGTCTGAGACAGCGGCTCCCCTCCACCCCTGCCCAGAGGCAGAGGAGGGGAGCAGGGAGACGGAGAAGGGTGAGGAAGGATGGGGGGGTGGAGAGAATGGAAGGGAAGAAGTAGAGAAGAAAACAGCTGCAATACAAGTTTATTAAGCAGGCTTAAGAAGCCAGCCCAGGTGAACACAGGCAGACCAAGATGCTGAAAGAGACTTGTAGTTTCAGGGATTTGTTTTGTCTTACAAACGTGATGATAAATGTGCTGTTGGTTGAAATGTCTTTATTTGTATGCATTAGCAAGTCTTCATATATTTTTTAATGTGCTTTGTCTGTTTGAGGGACATTGCATGAACTGTTCATGGTTTTTGGTGACTACGCTGGTGTCCAATGAGATCCAAACGCCATCTAGTGTTCAGACAAGGACACTGCCAGAGGTAAGACCACAACCACCATTAACTGAGCTGGATTCTTATTTTCTTCAAACCAAGGAGATTGTTGATTTTGTACAAGATGTCTGATTTGGTATTGCTAAACACCAAATTTAGCTTTTGAATTGAAGTTTTACTCTACATAACTTTCATACAAACTGACACTTAGGTTAGTCCAATATATTTAATTAAACTATTCACATCAATTTGACCATTGTACATTAGATACATCCATCATGGTATAAAAAGAAAAATCATAACTTTTGCATCTCCAAATGCACATGCCACATTCAATCAGGGTTAAAAAAGATGAACAAAAAAGACAATTCTTAGGAAAATGCTGCTTTACAAACCTTAAAAAAACAAAACATTTATTGAGCAACTTGATGGGTTTGAAACCTCCCAATATTCACATCAATGTTAGAATTTGTATAAACTTTGGTAAGATTAACATATATAGAACGCAATACAAATTCATCAACTGGGCCAAGTTGTACAGTACAGTATGGGCTGAGGTTTAGAATGCTTTTCTGGCCACTGAACCGTCCAATCACAGCTCTAAGCCTCCCTCAGTCTCTAAATCACCCACCTCATCAGCAATTCATCCCTCAACAGGCCTATCTGAAGAACAGGCACTCTGAACTTACAGCAAATAGATGGGTTTCCATGACATTTGCCCAGACTACATACGCCTCATGTCCCGTCCCAGGGAGTGATGTAGAGGACGGAAGCAGAACAAGAAAGCAAGACAGTGTGTTTATACAGTAGGCAGAATGTGTGTGTGCGCATACGTCTTCAGCAATGTATGTGCCATGTACCAGCCCACATTTGGTTGTACGTGTGTGTGTGTGTGTTAGTAACTAAAGCAATTCTTCTTCCCCTCCTCCGTACATATCAGCCAGCTTCTTGAAGCGCGGGCCCCACTCCTGCATGAGGTCGTAGTCATAGTCTCCGTCAGAGGACGAGGAGTTGAGGGAGGAGAGAGACCCAGCCTCTGAACCTCCACCTTCATAGTCAAACACCAGGAGAGAGTCATAGGGAGGGGCTGTGGGGTCATTGTCTGCTGCCTTCAGGTTCTGGAAGGAGAGAGAGAGGGAGAGGTCAGGGGACAGGGAGAGGTCAGGGTAAAAGATGTATACTGGGTAGACTTCCTTTACTAGTGGACATCTTATTTAAAATTGTCATTCTAAAATATCAAGAGCTCTTCAAGTTTTTTCTTATAGCCCAGAAAACACTGTATTATTGTTTAGATCCAGCGTGAACTCAGTTCTGGAGTCAACTGCAGAACTGTCCCCTTTAGGAGCAGTGAGAAGCAGCAAAGAGGTTCAGGAGGAACTCACATCCACAATGAAGTTGCCAATGTCTTCAGGGTTGGCAGGACGGGGCCGGTACGTCGGGGCTGGCAGGAAGGTGGGCTCCACATCGTTCCGGAACACGTCGGGCCGGTTGTCAAGGCCACGGTGGAGCACGCTCAGATCATAGTCCTGGGAGAGGAGAGTTAAGGGCAAAAATGTAAGAGGCGTATTTACACAGAGGAGAACCAGGCTGTGTACACACACACACACACACACACACACACACACACACACACACACACACACACACACACACACACACACACACACACACACACACACACACACACACACACACACACACACACACACACACACACACACACACACACACACACACACACACACACACACACACACACACACACACACACACACACACACACACACACACACACACACACACACACACACACACACACACACACACACACACACACACACACACACACACACACACACACACACACACACACACACACACACACACACACACACACACACACACACACACACACACACACACACACACACACACACACACACACACACACACACACACACACACACACAGCTGTGTGTCTGTGCCTACCTGATCATCCTCTCCACCTCCCTCCTCATCGTAGTAGTAAATGTTGTCTCTGATGTCATCCTCTGGCAGGAGGGGCTCCTTCTTCTCTCCTTTCCTTCTCCTCATGAACATCAGCAGTAACAGCACCAGCACTGAAACACCGACAGACGTACTTATAGATTTGATATTTTATTCACTTAGCATCAGCAGTAACAGCAGACACTTTTATCCAAAGCCACTTCCAAACATTGCAGGTAGTCAGAACATGAAGCATACATTGTGAGGAACCAAATAAGTGCCAAAGGGAAGAACCACAAGAGCATTCAGTTTAACAAGTTACAATTAAACAACATGAACCTCAATAAAAGTGAAAGAGTGGACCTGTAGGAAATAGAGCAACAATAATACTGTAATATACCTCACAGTACATGTCCAGAAATCAGTAGCCACATAGGCTTCCCTACATGTCTGAACACAAGGCATCTTGTGCCCACAGGTCCCAGGTCAGTTATCTAGTCAGTTCACTCACACAGCAGCAGCAGTATGGCTCCTAGGATCCCCAGGATGCCTGGAAGGCCCACAGCAGCCTCTCTGAGGAGGGAACACTGCACATCAGGCCCAGAGCAGTCACACACTGTGGCTGTAAGAGTGCT
Organism: Neosalanx taihuensis; assembly: GCA_030340665.1. Lineage (NCBI taxonomy): Eukaryota > Metazoa > Chordata > Actinopteri > Osmeriformes > Salangidae > Neosalanx > Neosalanx taihuensis. Next base: position 759,328 of record CM059295.1, read on the forward strand.
GTCCTGCTCCAGACCCTGGTTGTCTGCCACCCTCATAACCACTGTGTAGTCGCCCTGTGCAAGAGAGGTGGTCAGGGACAGGATGATGCCCGTCTCTGCAACAACAAAAAAGAAACACACAAAAGATAGTGTTGGTAATGTTGTTGAGAAACACCTTCACTTGCACTCACTGTATTATTCCATTCAAGTACTGTTTGTAGAGCTGGACAGGCTTGATCATACATGGACTTGCTGTTTCTATATAGCAGCAGAAAAACCCCTTACAGCAGTGGTTCTCAACCCTGGTCCTCAGGGCTCCACTGTCCTGCATGTTTGAGATGTTTCCCTGCTCCAACACACCTGATTCAAACGAATGAGTCATTATGAAGCTCAGCAGAAGCCTGATAATGACAATTCATTTGAATCAGGTGTGTTGGAAGGGGAACACATCTAGGACAGTAGACCCTGAGAACCACTGCCTTACAGCACAGGTGTCAAAACCTGCTCCTCAAGAGCCACTGTCCTGAAAGTTTGAGCTGTTTCCCTGCTCCAGCACACCTGACTAATGCATGGGTTGTGGATGCAGGCAGTGGGTTGTGGATGTGTGGAGGGTGAGAGTTATTTCATGATACGTACGGGTGTCATTCATGCTTGCAGTCCAGTTGTCTTTAGATTGTCCCTGCAGGGCCACTTTGAAGGGGGCAGCAAAGTTGGGTCCGTCCTTGTCAGTGACAGAGAGCACCTGGGGAACAGAGTTCTTGTTGCAGATCCTGATGGAGCGCTCCACGATGATGGGGCCGTTGTCATTCACGTCCTCCAGCTGGATCAGCAGTGTGCCTGTTCCTGTGGCTGGGATATCATCTGAGGAAGGAGGCATTACATGAATGGAGGGCATTCATAACATGTACATTCTTAATTCATCATAGTCTAGGACCATCTTCTGTTCCATCCTAACACTGCTGTTTCCATCTTGGCCCATGTGCTTCAGTGAACAGTCCTACCGTTGTCAACGGCCACGATGAGTGCTGTGTATTTGCCATCGACCACGAAATGCGACTCCCGGTCCAGGGTGTTCTTCACTAGGATCTGACCGCTGTCCTTGTTGATGCTGAGCCAGCCGGCTAGGTCGTTCTGGACCTTATACCTGTGGAGGGAGGGCAAGACAGGGCATCACTGAGCAGCCATCAGTAAGGAAGGTGGCAGGGGTATCCCCTCAAGGAGAACTGACATGACTTCAGAGCTGTGGCAGGTCAGAGGGGCTTACGTGACGGTCTGCTTGCGGGCTGTGTCTGGGTCAGTGGCTGTGTAGACGGTCAGTTCACTGCCTTTTTCAAGGTCCTCCTTCTTCACCACCAGCTTCTTCGCTGGGTTGAAGACGGGAGCCTCATTCACATCCTTCACAGTCACCACCACCGTGGCCGTCGCCGTGATCATGGGAATGGCGAAGGGCACCGCGTTCACCACGGAAACCAGCAGGGTGTAACGGTTGACCCTCTCGAAGTCCAGCTCCTGCCAAGACAATCCAGGTTAGACAGACTTGTGTACACTGGCGGATGGACGCGACAAGTCATGTCCAGTCCAACTTTATCCAGTGAGTTCCAAAGGTCCTACCTTGATTGTTGTTATAATCCCCTCCTGATTGCTGGGTCCGGTTGAGACATTGAAGCGGTTTTCGGGGTCTCCGTCTACGATCCGGAACACAGCAGTCCAGGCCTCAGAGTGTGGATCGTCCTGGTCGGTTACCTGCATCTTCACCACCTGGACACCCACTGCGTTCTCTGACACCTCACCAGTGTACTGGGGTTACAGGAAAAACAAACATGAACCTCTACTCCCAAAGCCATTCCAACATAACGATCTCCATACATTATTCTCTCACACGCACGCGTACATACAGAGGTTTGCTCAAACTGAGGTGCGTTGTCGTTGCTATCGGTGACAGTGATGATGGCTTTGCCTCGACCTATCTGCCCTTGCCCCTCCAGGTCAGCAGCCTCGATCTCCAGCGTGTACTTGGGGTATTTCTGGAAGACAGAGCAGATGTTAAAAGGGGTGTCAGGTGAAGGTGTTGCCCTGTCTGTTATTGGCCAATACATGTTGGCCTTTATTAGCCAATGAGGAACTCCAGCAGACCTGCAGTGGAGAGCTCACAGCCCATTGGAGGCTCCACTGACTGGCTGGATAACAGGCCTCAGTGGCAGACAGTGACCCAGCACTCACCTCTCTGTCCAGGCCTTGAGCCTGGACTCTGATGTGTCCAGTCACAGGGTTGATGTCAAACATGTTGGAGTTGGGTAGAGCAGGGTCTTGGTTAACGATTTTGTAGCGGATGTCTGAGTTGGCATTGCCAGGCTCATCTGCATCTGTAGCCACCACCTGCATGAACTCAAAGCCTGTGTTGGGGGAAAGGAAAAGAAATGAGATCTGATTTGCTTCTTTCTCCCAGCCTCACACAGCCAGCTGTTGCTTTAGATTCAGTGGGAGTCTCACTGTGACGTAGTGTAAACTGGGTTCACCTGTACTGGAAGACTCAGGGACGTTTCCTAGGAAGGGTTCTGGAGGGAACACTGGTTTGTTGTCGTTCTGGTCTATGACATAGATGATGATATCCATGGGGGCTTCAGCCGGACGATCTCCAGTTTTGGCAATAGCTTTAAGCTGCGCACACACACACGTTAATCACCTAGACAAACTTGATCTTTGATGGTCAATATAAATGAGGATGCGTGTCTAGCCAGTAAGGCATGTATCCCTAGACCCCTACCATGTACTTGTCCTGCTTCTCTCTGTCCAGAGGCTTGGTCACATACATCCATCCATTGTTCTTATCGATGGTGAACAGTTTCTCAGGGGGCTTATCTGCTCCGGGGCCTTCAATCTGGTATTGAACAATTGCTTCCACATCGCTGTCTGACCGGATCTAAAACACAGATACGTCAGAATGAGCCCTCAGAGAGAGATTTCAGCAGGTAAATTAATCAAGTGCACCAACGTATTGAAGCAGTACGGCAACATATGATCTGCTATGAGGTCTAACCATCTTACCTGCACCATCTTCTTAGGGAAAGGTCCTCTGTCGTTCTCAGGGAAGTTGATGGGAGGGATGACCCAGGCCCTCTTCTGCCTTTTCAGGCCTGGACTGGCCTTGGGGAAGATCAGCACAGGCAGGTCGGTGCTCTCTGGAGCCTGGTGGGGAAAAAGTACACAGTATCATTAGCCACACCCACATAAACTGAAAGTGCCATTACACCCAGCAGGGGGAGGTATTGGGTAAGACATGATAGCAATATTTAGACAAGTGTTGAAAAAGTTCCTGTAATGCTCTAAAAACAAGCCACATTTTCAGGGAAACCCTTTAGTCCAACAGTTTGTACACTAGCAGGTTATACTAATGTCTTTGTGAAACTAATTGCTAAGTACTTGTTTATACAACTAAGCAAATACATAAATTATGCATAGCTCAAGCTCCTGTACCTGAGTGGCAGAAGCCAACTCGATGGGCTGCACCTCCTCAAGGCTTGGATTCAGATGAACAGCACGACTGTTGGTGTGATTCTTGTGATGATTCTTGTGACCATGATGTTCCTGGTGACTATGATGTTCCTGGTGACCGTGGCGGTCCTGGTGACCATGGTGTTCTTGTGGACCGTGGTGTTCCTTCTGACCATGACGTTCTTGGTGACCATGGTGTTCTTGGTGACCGTGGTGTTCTTGGTGACCGTGGTGATGCTCCCTGTTCTGCAGCATCACTCTAGCTGTGACGGTCATCTTCCTGCCCAGAGAGTCCCAGACATGGATGGAGAAATCCTTGTGTCCACTGTGAAGAGTCACATGTCGCTTCACCTTCACAGTGCCATCCGACTCCACCCAGAAGCGCTTGTCCTCCGTGTTAAACCAGAAACGCTTCCGGTCTGTGCAGTCGTCAAACCCCACTGGAAAACACACAGAGGGGTACAGGAGTTAGAGCACACAGAACACCTTACAAAACAAAAATTGAAATACTTTTTACCATTGGTGGACTCAACTCCCCACCTCCATCAGAAGCACAGACTGCCTTCTCACCTTCAAAAGAAGGCTTAAAACTCACTTATTTTGAGAATTTAATGGCACTTTGGAATAGTATGGCACTTCACATAATTTAATGTTGTTTAGAACTATTTGTTGGTCCCCATATGGTGACTTGCTAGTATCGTTTTTGCATCTCTTGCTTTATGTTCACAATCGTTGTGTTACGCATTTATAGTTCTTCTCTTGGCACTTATTGGTTCTCATGATGTATGATTCACGATCTAAAAACCCCACTGTGTTCGGGGTCTATCACGTTGCTATGCTCAATGACTGATGCTCTTTGTAAAAGCTCTCTTGTAAGTCGCTTTGGATAAAAGCATCTGCCAAATGATTAAATTTAAATTAACGTTGCCATCAACGTTTAGGCTTTTTGAAAGTTGTCTTGCACTGCACCTTGACAAACCTGTTTGACTAATCTCAACTAGTGAATTTAGGGATGGACGTCTTAAAAAAACAGTGAGGTAAGTGTCAGAGCTAGGATCATACAGCTGTCACAAACATCACTCTCTAAAAGAAGTAGGTCTGACTGTCACAACAATCATCCTCCTCCCTTTCTGCAGTTCCACAGTCCAGTCATAACTGCTGGGAATCCAACTCATCTCCCACAAGAGTGATCAGCTGAACTCAGCCCTGCCCATTAGAAACCTCTGGACAGGAAGGAATCAACCACAGACATCAGTTAATGGTAGGACTGCAGGTCAGGATACAACCTGAGGTTGAGAGCTCAAATAGCTTTTACACACAACTGTAAACCATAATCGCTTCATGGTCAGTCATATAAGGCTGGTCTGTTGGTAGGCTGGTTAGACAACTAGCCTGGTCAGGTAGAGAGTGTGTTAAGGTGTACAGGTCCGGATCTGTTTCTTACATCTAAAACAGACAAGATCGATCCACCAAGTATACTAACATTTTACACCCTCTGTCTCACGAGACTTCAGACGCACATCTTGGTGTGTCATGTGCTCTGACACACATGAATATGGCCTCTGCTTCGTTGCTACAGGGGACGTTTGTTCTTGTGAAACAGCACACATGGAGGAACCGACTGTGGGGGAACCAAGCGCTTCCAGCAGACTGCAGAGGGGGGGAACACCCCCAAAGCCCTCTGATATGGATGAGTCTGAGAGTCAGAAGTGAAACCAAACCAGAAGTAATGTGCCACCCTGGCAGGCCTCATCAGGGGAAGTACCCAATGACCCGCTCTGTCACACAGAGCAGAAAACCAGGAAGGTGTACTTTCTGGGAACCAGGAGGGCTGATTATGGCTGCTTATCAGCCTTAGATATCCTCAGTAACACCTACAGACAGACTGCACAACTTAGAGGAAGTTGACGCAGTCTGACTAAAAGAGGCATCTGTACCAACACGCATTATAAAGGACTTACTCAGCCTCTCGATGGTGACATCACCATTCCATTAATTACAAGTTGCTGACCAGTTCACACACCAATGACTATGCAAGGTATTGGTATTATTTTTATTGGGTGACTTGATCTCTAAACCCACGGCTGAGATATGGCTGAAGGAGAGACCACCCACACAGGAGACCAGAAATCTGACCAAGTGTAACTGCTGGACAGAGACAAGATAAGGCTAACTACCAACACCAACTGAATTGCCTTTGACATGTTGTAGAGCTGCACCTCTATACACACACACGCGCACACACACACACACACACACACACACACCTCTCAGAGGGAGTTAGCTACTGGAGAGCTCTGAAGGCACAGCAGAACACTTGAGATGCCCAGAAAACACAGGCTTGGTTGTGTCTCTTTAATACCCTCTGACCAAACAGCTGACACCCATGAACAAATACACACACGCACCCATGAAGCCACCACACTTCCACATTGACAGTGACGAGGCATGTTGCAACAAGGTTTCATTTTCTAATAATAATTGATGGTAATTTAGTGGCACGTCACTAGACTGCCTTGTGCTGAGATTATCAGGCTAGGGAGCCAGAGCTGGTGTTGTGACTAGAACAGCTTCACAACCAGTCCTGAAGGCCATTAGACAAGACGAACACCAAACACCAACCCTGTAACTTAGTAGACACCGAAGTATGTGTCAAAACAAATGATGATCTTGGATTCCTTTTTCATAAGGACTGAACAAACTGGGCAGAATATTTAATTAATAGATAGGCTACATAAACACATTCATTCAATGTAAGAGTACAAAAAATTATTTCCATTTCTGACATGGGGATCACATTTGAGTGTATTAGAATTCAAAGGGGGGGGGGGAATCACGAGCTGAATTGTACCTCATAACATTGTGAGCGTCACACAGGAAGGCCCTTACCTTTGCCCAGGACTCTGCCCTGCTGGAGATGCATTCGCTCCACTTTGAAAATCAACATGTCTGCCTGGAAACCTGGCCGACATGCCGACTCCTCTGATGACCCAGGAGAAAAAGCCTGACAAAACACCACACACACTTAGAAAATATAGGGACCATCTCTTACATTACAAATGAATCATTGGCTGTATTAAGAACTTTCAAAAGGTTAAAAAAAACATTACATATGAAAATGTTTACTGCAATAACATCAAAAGAGCTTAAGTTCATGGGAGGGAAAAACTAGGGCTTGCTATAAAATTGGGTGATGTCAATGACATTTAATATAAAAGTAATTACTATCAAGATTCGCAGTGTATTCAATCATTTTTTTGAATTTCCCCCTTTCCTTGCACGACTGAAAGTTTCAGATTGTGGGATTCTGATAATAATATCACGGATTTTTTAAACAAATCTCAATAAACAACATAGTCAATGACTTGACAATATAAAAAGTCCGACTTTTTCCACATTAACCACTACCGCAAAAACCAACAAACACTAAGCTGAAAACTACACATCTGCTAAGTGAAAGCATAGATAAACGTCTTACCTGGAGACAAAATAACACGCCCAAAAGCGTGAATTTAAAGATCCTCATTTGATATTATCCTTAGTGTAACACAATAGTAGAAAAGGGTTTCAGGAAAATAAAAGTATTCCTGTGTCGCTCCGCTTGTACAGCAGTATCTTCCTAGTTCAGCAGCTCTCTGCAGCTAAATCACTGAGATGGCTTTCAGCAGGTACAGCTGAGTGACGTCACGGGCAGGTGGCCTCGCCCATCCGCCAAATGCCAAATATGGTCATGAGAGAGCTCCAGCACCTAGGAACACAGGTAGATCAGAAATACTGAACACACGGACATGCTTATCCAACCTAAAACTTGCTTAAACCAAGGTTCCTGCTATTAAAAAAAAAACCCACACAAATCAAGAAAGGGATTGGATGCATTAATTCAGGAACACAACCAATAAAACTGACAGATATTCTGCATTATAGGATTTGCAAAACAAGTTATATGTTACACTAGACTATAAAACATTTGTAGTCTTTGACCAAATATTTAAGATCCGTTTTTAATGTTATCCATATTATAGTGAGTAGATACTTACTTCTGATGTAAAATAATCTGTATTTGGATTACAATCTCTACAGAGCTAGAAGGAAGGTATTCCTTCAGACTATTTCCTCTGTCAGCTATGAGCCATTATACTAGAAGAGATATCCTACCCTGCGGTTCCACTGCTCTCAAAGGAGCAATTTAGATGACTCCTCTACTGTACCACAGACTAGCACAAAGACTGCTCTTCTCAGACGAAGACCATTTGATGTTAACAGCTGGTTTTAAAGTATTAAAACTAAGAGGCCCCACAACCCACTCGTGATACTTTGTTTTCTGAACTATGCATGAATAGTCAGCCTGTTAATATGTCAGAAGTGATATGTACTGAACAGAATGTAATGTATGCTAGATGAATCACCAGTGTCCATTAACGAGAGACAGAGACAGTTTTAATAGATAAATGAAAAGTCGTCCAGATTCAAGGACAGAGGAAAGTGTCTCTGACAGTCAGATGCCAAGATGCCGAAGGCCGGTGTGTCTCAATCCAGGGCAAATAAGCAGGAACAAGCTGCTTTCTTCATGAATCTTTACGAATCTGACCTGGACCACAGCCAGGCAGACAGCCAGACAGACAGCCAGACAGGCAGACAGACAGACAGACAGGCAGACAGCCAGACAGCCAGACAGACAGACAGACAGGCAGACAGACAACCAGCCAGCCAGCCAGCCAGCCAGGCAGACAGACAGTGGTGCTTTAGTTAGCTGACTAGAAGTGCCTGAAGCTAATGTTAAGCTATTGATAGCATAGTCACACATTACAGCAGTGTATCATCTTAAGTTACAACTTCAATGACCTTAGACTTCACAGAGTTCTTTAGACCATGAGTTTAAAAATGTGATGATGATAACTAGAAAGTTCAGGACTGGCTCTGGATAAGTTACTAAATAAACTAATAAACTAATAAATTACTAAATATGGTGGAGTGGAAGGGCTCCTTAGGTGTGCAGACCATAGACATAAAGATATATATATATATTTATGTATTTATTTATTTATAAAGTGTAATTGTGCAGTACTGCGGTTACTGTAGAAGAGCTAGCAACAGCACCAAGAACCAAGAACCCAACCCTGCTGTGTACATTAACCTCAAAACATTCAGTATCAGTCCTTCAAAATCGAGTATTTTTTTTTAATTGAATGTCATTTTTTATATATACGTGGCTCTATGTTTTATAACTTACCACTGTGACTCTTGAATAACTTGTCTGTTAGATTAATGTCGTTAGGCAGAAATATTCAACCGTTTGTCACTGATTTGGGCGCGCGCTGGCAGTGTGGTCTGGAAGCGCGTGCAACACAACAAACTGGTGCAAATCTAAGAAATGACGTGCGAAATGCAACTCCTTTTCCCCACACCCTCTCCCTTTGATGGATAAGTTATCAGATTCCAATGGCACTTAGCTTGCTAGCATGAAATGCGATTTTTTTTTCTGGCAATTTAAAGATTTTATCTTCTCTTCCGTCGAAGTAGCATTTGAGCTGGAACAGAGAACGTTTCTTCCGACCTCATCAATGGACAATGAACATGCTTTTGTGTAAATATGTGGCAAAAATGAACGGTGAAGGTTAGCACGTATGCAGGGGCTATATTGTGATAAAAATCTAATGTTGGGACCAGGGTGCAAAGAATATGTGTTGGCTGTGGCTTTGTCAGCAGTAGGTGAAGCTATTTTTGAGTTATATACTGATTAGACATATTGGACCAGTCATGATGCATAAATTAAACTGTAGGCCTATGCCCCTTCTAGCCACTGTCAGTGTTTGTAGTTTAAGGTTACATTTGTGTCCAGCGTGTGAAACTTGTCTTCACACAGTAGGCCTAATGTCCTTCAGAATGTTACCCTCCATGAAGAACTGTTTGGTCCTCCTCTTATCCAGACAGGAATGTATAACAATCTCCCTGTGCCTTTCCTCATAGCCACCTACTCACTCTGCTCACTGAACCCCTTTAACCTCAGAGCTAAACTTGACTTGAACTAATTAAGAGAAAATGACTCCCCCAAGCCAGGCCATGAGGGGAGGATGAGGAGTGGAGGTCAGAGGGGAGGAAGGGGTGAAGAGAATATGAAAAGGAAGAATGGAGAGAGTGAGTAAAAGAAAGGCTGAGGGGTTTGGTGAAGAGGGAAGCTTAGACTGAGATCAAGGTGGAGGTGAATGAAAAGAAGGATGGAGAAAGGTTTTGAGGAACGGAGGAAGAGATACAAACAAACTGGTAGGGGAGTAGGAGTTAATCATTTACGTTTGTGAGTCTATCTATGTAAGTAGATTAACCTTCGCCAGAGTTTAAACTTCAAACAGGAAGTTGAGCACAGCGTAGAATTAGCCAGAATTCAACTTTACTCTTGCGATACATGAGTCAGTGAATGACTTTATCACTATCACCAAGCCCAATCCCATCAACAAACAGTCATCTGCACAGTTACAGCACCTGACGTTCAATGTTATAAAAGCTCAAACTCGATAACTGTGTCTGTAAACACATTCAACATTTTGCAGGCTACCTGACAGCAACAGCATGAAATACAAGGGTAGTTTTAGGAGTTTCCCACACCAGTGGTTCTCTCCTTTGTCATTGAAAACAGCAGATTGTCATCTGTAAAACTAGGCTTGTCATTTATATTATATACATAATGTCTATATTAAATAATAGAAGTGTTGTTCTTCTTCCAGAGAATAGCTGTCAAGGCCACAGACTGCCACAGTTTATGGCTCAGTCATTCATTAACCACTCTGTCAATGTTTAAAGCATCTGTGGTCTCTGGTTTCGGCTTCTCTGTCCCTGACTAAAAAGACAGGGAGGTTTAGACAGGGAGACGTGTTTAGGCAAGAGTGGGATAAACTCTTATCTTGACACAAACGATACCAGCCATGGAACACTACAACGGTGCATTATTCATGATGCTGTGTTTTGTGGTTTTCAAGAACTGAAAGAGAAGCTCTTCCTGGGTAATAGCAGCAAGGTGAGGCCTGTACAGCTGGGGGAGGGGTTAGAGATCGAAAGGGAGACAAACCGGTTTGCTGTAATACCGTGACTACATTACTGTCTGTTTCCAGACTCACCAGTACCCCCCCCCCCTCCCTCCCTCCCTCCCTCCCTCTTCTTGCCTCATACAGATACTGAAGGTCTCTGTTCATTTCTGTTTTCCTCTCAGCTAGATAGGACCCATTCATCTGTAAGGCTGTTCAAGCTGGTCCTCCCTCTGTCCAGTGCCATAGTGCTCCAGTAGGTCTTATGAGCTCATCCATGTTGCTGAAGTGCTGTGATCAGCCAATTTCAAGAGTCCTCCATGATGGACTTCCTTTTAGCACCCACAGCCCTAAAAGCCCATCAAGCAAAGCAGAGTGGGGCTTTTAGATGCCATAAAATGTTTATGCATGCATAACCAGTGCTGTCTTATTAGGTTAAGACATTGTAGGTTTGTCCAGCCAATGAGCTGAACTTTAAGACGTGTTTGGACATGAGGTCTTGAGTTCTGACTGGGTTAGACAGAGAGACAAGCGATAGGGTAAGAGAGAAGGAGAGACAAGTCCCATCTTGTGTTGATGCTGATGTGGGTTTTTGTTTTCCTGGAATGTGAGGTGGTTTCTCCAGGCTTCTGGAAAGTCTCATCAGAGCTCCCATCCCCCAGGCAGGAGAGTGCAGGGGTCTGTGTTCCTCCACCCTTCACACCTGGCTCTGGGGCTTCAGCACCAGAAACTGCTCAGACAACTGGTCTGCCTAGTTTACTAACCTGCCTGTCCTCCTATTCACAGATCTCACAAAGTACATATTCTCAACACTGACACTGAGTCCAGAGGTGCTGTGGTGTTGTAGTCCTGGTGTAATGTCTGTCAGTGGGGTTGTGAGTGTTGTAGTGACATGGTCATCTCATAATCAATCTCAGTGTTTCTGTGGCACCTTGGCCCAAAGACTAACCAGGGGTTTCTGCCATCTGTGGCTCCCTGAGGCTTTCTCATGGCTGTTGTGATGTCAGCGGCGACAGTCGCCCTGAGAGTGTCTGTTTACTGTGAGGAGGGCTGGAGTTTCACACTGATAAACCCTCAGTCATGTCACCTGACTCCACATTCCTATGCTGGGTGAGTTACAGGTGGCTGGCATTTAAATTCACATCCTGTCCTTGTCTGTGTGTGTGTGTGTGCGCGTTTGTGTGTCTGTGTGTGTGTGCGTGTGCGTCTGTGTCTTTGTGTGTAATGGGGCCTCTCCTGTGTTATCATCACGTTCAGAGCACACAAAGGTTGCTCACAATGTTGACAGTAAACACATCCACTTACCTGAATCTATAAACCACAGTTGGTTGCAGAGGAACCTAAAGGAAGAGATCCCCTTGGTCTGGCTCAAGCAGTGAACACTGGTTATTTGGCCCTGAGGGAAGTCCAGAGCAAATCAGCCACACCCAGCTCAGCCACTGCCCTTTATACCTAACGATCATTGTTGACACACAATGTGGGTGTGCCTGCCATTTTAAATTGCAGGCCTTAAACTATGCACCCTGTGGAACTAATCTTGGTGACAAGAGTTGATGCGAGATGTCTAAGAGAGAAGAGAAAGAAGGATAGTATTACATAGGAAGTGCAGGATTTAGATTACTTACAAATTCTGGTAAAGAAAGAAAAAAATGTGGTAAAGCTGCATGACATACCTGTCAGGTTCTCACCTGGTCATGTATAAAGAACATCATGATGCACACTGAACACAGCAAAGGAAAAATAAATGCATGAAATAATTTGGGATTGTTGTATAAGGAATTCATTATTTTGCTATTATTTTCTAGTGTATGTAGAAGACTCTTTCTGCTAACCCTCATGCTAATGCTTTGAGGAAGTTGAGCTGCAGCTTTTTGAACAGGTATTTCAGGCTGTGACTTGGTAATGCTGCAGGAACAATGGAGTATTTAGTGAGACAAGCAGAACAGATGAGGGTCAGGAGGCAGAATACAGAGAGACTCCTACAGGATGTATAACATCATGAAACAGCTGCAAGCTGTGAGGTGTTCCTGAGTGTGACAGTGACTCATATTAGTGTGGAAATAATTACATAAAAATGAGGCCTGACTTCTGTGTTCAAAGGGTTCTGTCACGGCAGACAGGGCAGGTCACCACATGTAGACTCAGGTGAGGAGTCAGGAATTAGGTATTTATAAAAATACATTGAAATCTGAAAGTTTAGGGAAAAGGAGGCCAGGGTAACCTCAGGTGGGTGTCATGGAAACAAAACTGGAAGGGGAGCAGGGGCAGGGTAAGAAGGTCTTAATATAGACGTGTAGGGACAGACAGGTAGGGACAGACAGGTAGGGACAGACAGGTAGGGACAGACAGGTAGAGACAGACAGGTAGGGACAGACAGGTAGGGACAGACAGGTAGGGACAGACAGGTAGGGACAGACAGGTAGAGACAGACAGGTAGGGACAGACAGGTAGGGACAGACAGGTAGGGACAGACAGGTAGGGACAGACAGGTAGGGACAGACAGGTAGGGACAGACAGGTAGGGACAGACAGGTAGGGACAGACAGGTAGGGACAGACATGTAGGGACAGACAGGTAGGGACAGACAGGTAGGGACATGTAGGGCCAGACAGGTAGGGACAGACAGGTAGGGGCAGACATGTAGGGACAGACAGGTAGGGGCAGGAGCAGATGTTGTAAAAGGTTTAGGGCAGTAATCATAGGCTGGTAGATTATTCATCATCTGTGCAGACACTGGCAGTGCTCACTTTTGATAATTGACTAATAAAATATTTCAGTTTTCGCCGACTTCTTAATGAATAGAGAAGGACGACTTTCATGAACCACTATGAGATATACAGTACATGCGCTGCATGCACTTTCATAGTTAAACATGTTCTGCCTCCTGCTGGACAACTCAAATAATTACTAAACAGCAAACCTGTTTCTGAATCTATGGCTTTCCGTACTGTTCCAGGAAGTATTTCCCTTGTGGGGAAAAAGAACAGTCAAAGAGAGTAGAAGTAGGAGTTCTTTGGTAGAGTAGAAAATAATTATACGTATATTAGAACATAAAATGTCAGGGGCACTTAAGTTAGAGAACGCAAATCCTTTAATATTTCAACGTTCTGGTGTAAGACTTCTGACAGCGAATGACGAGGACGAAGATGTTGTGGACCCTATCGACGACAGGGAAATCTTTGATATCCTTTAATTTGTGTGATTTGTGGAAAATATTCGGCATATATCATTAAGTTATATTTTTAAATATTGGTTTAAATATTGGTTGGTTTGCAGACGCTGTAAAAAAAAAGAAGACAAGGTAATGTGTTCTGGCTACAAACCAATTAACCAATTAAACCTTGACAGAAGGTGTGTTAACATCTCATAAGGTCAATCAATGACCCCGAGCACCCGCTGTCTCTTGAGGAACTCAACGTTGTGGAGCAAGTGCGCGTGCGCGTGAGTAACCTCCATGATGTGGAAAAAGATAGGCTTGTACTTCTCTATACGTATTTCTCAACGAGTCTTTCAACAGACATTAAGTCTTTTTTAAAGCCAAACGACAACTGATTAATACAAGCAGTTTGCTGCTTTCTTCAGGTAAACGACCAGGAGAACACAGTGGGTGTGGAGTTTACCCCCACTATCCCTCACTGCAGCATGGCAACCCTTATCGGCCTGTCAATCAAAGTCAAACTGCTGCGCTCGCTACCGGATAGGTTCAAGGTGGGTTAGGTTGCCTTGGCTACAGAAAGATGAGCCTCAATAACACAGACACCTCAGTCTTAGGTTGAGAGTACTGTAAACATGCAAACATAACCTGTATAGCTTACTCATGTATTGATATCATACCTAATCCTCAGATTGATGTTTGTATCACTCCTGGGACCCACGCTTCAGAAGAAGCAGGTAACACACTGTACAATAAGTATTTGAATGACAGTGATACACACCTAGTTTTTAAGATAATAGTGCATGGACGTTACAAAATGTGTAGGTATACTTGTAAATTCTAAACATGAGTCCTAAATTATTAGTGAGTTTTTCAAGTGTCTGCCCAAATATTCTCTTCTCCCTACACCAGGGGTTTCCAATCCTGGTCCTGGAGGGCTGCTGTCCTGATGGTTTTAGATGTTTCCCTGCTCCAGCACACCTGATTCTAATGAAGCGTCGTCCAGCTCTGTGGAGGTGTGCTGGAGCAGGGAAACATCTAAAACCGTCAGGACAGCGGCCCTCGAGGACCAGGATTGGAGACCCCTGCCCTACACCCTTACTCCCGTGTGCATTGACTGCGAGCCGTTGTTACTAAAGAGTTTCCCTTCGGGGATCAACAAAGTAATTCTGCTCTCTTTTACAGTCAACAAACAGCTTGCAGATAAGGAGAGAGTGGCAGCAGCACTGGAGAATGCTCAGCTTCTGGAGGTGGTCAACCAATGTCTGGCCACCAGAACCCTCTAGAACGAAGCACGGCTGAATGCTGAGGGTTCTGGTACTATTAGCAAGTCCTCATCCACCAGTGCTGCCTGGACAACCTGAGGAACCACCTGCTCAGAGCAATGATAGAACAGTATTCTGAAGCACTTGCTACTAGTGATTCTGATCTAGTAGACAGTGTATAATCTGATTGTACAATGTAACATTTTAAATGATAACAGAGGCAAACTTGCAGTTTTATCTGCAATATTGCATAATTTTGCTGACATTAAATGCTGATTTTTTTTAATTATACGTTGTGAATAAACATGTAATAAATGGAAGGCCCTTGTGTGTCATTATCTAAAGGCTCTACGAAAGATTATTGTTGAATAATATTAACTTAAGCTTCATCCAGTTTCCCTCGGGATAAATAAAGTATTCTGAATCAGAATCTCTCCTCCCCAAGCCTCCTATACCTTGACAATAAGTATCCTCTGCTTGATCTTATTCAGCCGGCAGCAGAGTGGCGCAGCGGAAGCGTGCTGGGCCCATAACCCAGAGGTCGATGGATCGAAACCATCCTCTGCTAAAGGATTTTTTTCCACTTAACGCATAATGATGAGACGAGGTAAAAATGGCAGAACATTGTGATTGTAACATGAAAGACAAAATAATCCTTTATTTGTCCCGCTGTGCGGAAATAAAGTAAAGTTTGCAACAGCAAGCTACAGTGCAGCACTCTATTGAGTAACAATACAAATAAATAAAAAACAACATACAGGAATACATATGAAAATATGTTAAATTTAGGCATTTAGACTGAACCAAATGGAACTAAATAGGGTTAGGGTTAGGTATAAAACCAATTTATATATGTTGTGCTTGAAAACCACGTGCATATTGCATCAGTATCTCGCAGTTAATCCTTTGAGTTTTTATTACCTCCTACTGGACAAAGGTAAATATTGCAGCTTGTAGCTCCCCGGGAACATGCTGTACACTACACTCCTTATATTGTATTAAAACTCCATTATCATTACACTGCCTGAAATGTTATACTGCGTATCTAAGTCTTCTCGTGTGTGTGCGTGTGTATTTGTGTGTGTGTGTGTGCGGGTAGAGGATTATCATTCCATGATATACATTTGATACCTGAATAAAGAGGATCATCAGGCTGTATCGTTTGCCACCTGGAGCTTGTTTGACCAGAAACAAGTTTTGGAAGATACACTACAACTTTTGCCTTGCATTTAAATTGATTAGAAATTATTTTCCTTCCATATGATAACACACTATTGTTTTCATGAAGTTCTCTTTTAAAGGGTGTAGAGCTAACAAGACAATCTGGACTCAGGTCAACATGAACTGTTTTAGTACAGCCCTCAATCAGTATGGTTATTCAGCACCTACTTAATCCCATAGAGATTATAAAAGTATTTATCTCTTAGGTAATCCTATTTTACAATCCTCAATATTGATGTAAGATTTCTAAATAATTTTGCATGAAATGAGTAGAACAAAACTACGGTCACTTGAACTTTGTGATTAGAATGATAGATGAAAGATGACCCAATGTTGTCTGTCCACATGTTGCAGCTGGTGCTTTGGTAACAGTATCTAGGTAACAGTATCTGGCAACTGACGCTGGTAACTGACATTCGAATGTTTCCTTCTCTGTTACCATTGACAACCGTTGATTAAATTCTAACATCCAATCACAGCTAAGGTTTACGGAATATCAACCAATGAGATACCTTTATATTCTGATTGACGTATTTTTCAACCAATTGGAGTCGTTATTGTTGTCGCCAACGTTTATATTTAATGCCCGAGTCTTTGAATTTCATTTAGTTCGCCGCCGTTATAACTTGAGTTTCAGTTGTTTTTTTTTTACCAGTTCGTTGAATTTACAACGTAAAACAGCCAGAATGAGGGAAATTGTGCATTTGCAGGCTGGGCAATGCGGAAACCAAATTGGAGCGAAGGTTTGGGATATTTCCTTGTTTAAATATTACAGTAGGCTACCAAGATGGCAAAGTAGTTGGAGCTAAGTCTAGCTTGCCGAACATGCTCGAGCTAATAGCTAACTAACTGCATTTTCAATAAATTACCTCAAGTAATTTACCTTAGCTCAGTATTACTGTACTGTGCTTATTTTTTGAGTGACGTTAGTTAACTAGCTCTTAGTTAGTATTTCGGTGCCACTTGACTCTGCTTGTTGAGTTTAAGAGTTTAGAAATGCTTTTCTCCCGCCTTAGTTCTGGGAAGTGATAAGTGACGAACATGGCATCGACCCCACCGGGACCTACCACGGCGACAGCGACCTGCAACTGGAGAGGATTAACGTGTATTACAATGAAGCTACAGGTGAACAAACCTTCTATTTCCTTTGGAATAAAATTAATCTTCGACGAAGACTCAGTTAATAATAGACAGATGGTCGAGTGTAACAGGTGGTTAACGATTAACAGATGGCTATCTCTTGTTAAATCCGTAACTTAATGCGAATAATCTTGCTAATTCGATCATACAATGCTCTGTTCATTTGTTCCTATACATTTCCAGGAGGTAAGTATGTCCCTCGGGCAGTGTTGGTGGACTTGGAGCCTGGAACTATGGACTCCGTGAGATCAGGTCCATTTGGCCAAATCTTCAGACCAGACAATTTTGTCTTCGGTAAATATGATACGTTTATAAATTAAGCAAGTGAGTTTGTTTGTTTATTTACCTTGTGTTTTTGCACAGAGTTGAATAACTTGTTACGCATTTCGTTGTTTTCTCTAGGTCAGAGTGGTGCAGGTAACAACTGGGCCAAGGGCCACTACACAGAGGGGGCTGAGCTTGTGGACTCAGTCCTAGATGTGGTGAGGAAGGAGGCAGAGAGCTGCGACTGCCTTCAGGGCTTCCAGCTCACCCACTCCCTGGGAGGAGGCACCGGGTCAGGCATGGGAACCCTGCTCATCAGCAAGATCCGTGAGGAGTACCCTGACCGCATCATGAACACCTTCAGTGTGGTGCCCTCTCCCAAGGTGTCAGACACTGTTGTGGAGCCCTATAATGCCACCCTGTCTGTGCACCAGTTAGTAGAGAACACCGACGAGACCTACTGCATTGACAACGAGGCGCTCTATGACATCTGCTTCCGCACGCTCAAACTGACCACGCCCACCTACGGTGATCTGAACCACCTGGTCTCTGCTACCATGAGTGGAGTCACAACTTGCCTGCGTTTCCCAGGCCAGCTCAATGCAGATCTCCGCAAGCTGGCGGTCAACATGGTCCCCTTCCCCCGCCTGCACTTCTTCATGCCTGGGTTTGCCCCTCTCACCAGCAGGGGGAGCCAGCAGTACCGAGCCCTGACGGTGCCTGAACTCACCCAGCAAATGTTCGACGCCAAGAACATGATGGCAGCCTGCGACCCTCGCCACGGCCGCTACCTCACCGTGGCTGCCATCTTCAGGGGCCGCATGTCCATGAAGGAGGTGGACGAGCAGATGTTGAACGTGCAGAACAAGAACAGCAGCTACTTCGTGGAGTGGATCCCCAACAACGTGAAGACGGCCGTGTGTGACATCCCGCCACGAGGCCTCAAGATGGCCGCCACCTTCATAGGGAACAGCACGGCCATCCAGGAGCTGTTCAAGCGCATCTCTGAGCAGTTCACCGCCATGTTCCGCCGCAAGGCCTTCCTGCACTGGTACACAGGAGAGGGCATGGATGAGATGGAGTTCACTGAGGCGGAGAGCAACATGAACGACCTGGTGTCTGAATACCAGCAGTACCAGGACGCCACCGCTGAGGAGGAGGGGGAATTTGAAGAGGAGGGAGATGAGGAGCTGGGTTAAAAAGGCTGCCCCCACAAAATGCTTATTACCACCCTGTTTGTCTCTTTTTATTGTTCACATTAAAGTTATCAAAGTTTGTCCTCAAGTTCTATTAAAGGCATACATTTGATAGCAATACCATCGTTTGTCTTGCATGATTTTTTTCTTTTTAAATGCACCTAAACATTATTATTAAGATTGTTTATCTGAAGTTTTCTCATCTTTAAATTTGAAGTAGATAGTGAGTTTAGTCAAACAGACACATCTGCTTTAGAGTTGCTGGCTTGGAAGTAACCAGACCCATGTCATGTGACAGGAGTAACCAGACTAATGTCATGTGACAGGAGTAACCAGACCCATGTCATGTGACAGGAGTAACCAGACCAATGTCATGTGACAGGAGTAACCAGACCCATGTCATGTGACAGGAGTAACCAGACCAATGTCATGTGACAGGAGTAACCAGACCCATGTCATGTGACAGGAGTAACCAGACCAATGTCATGTGACAGGAGTAACCAGGGGTAAATGTAATGTTTTCAGAAGAAAGTGAACCATGCTGCATTCATTTTATAATCAGTGTTTTTTTCTATGATGAAATCTTGTTTCAGGAGTTTTCACGTATTAACTTGGACATTTAGGTCACGTCTGCTACTATAACTTGCACATTATTCACTTACTACTCAGCTACTGGTTTCCAGTTGCCTAAGGCTGGAAAGCTTAATAAATGCTGAACACTAAATTCCTAGCTGTGAGCTCAATCTACACAGAAGCGACCGCACAGAAAATGTTAATCTGTAGACAACAACATGGAGTCAAAGCATGACTGGCCTTTGTTTTACATTCCTGATTTTATTCAAATGTGCAGAAGAGTGGAGAAGCTTCATTTAATTAGGGAGATGGTTCGTTAACGTTTAATTTAATGTTATGCCTATATTGATGCATGCTACAAAGAGCTAATGATCTCAGTGGTTCATGACCTCGGTGGCTTCTATAGAACTATTGACACGTGCATCTCCACAGGCGGTTGTGACAGGAACACATGGAATGTTAGGGTTTAAATAAATATCCATATCCAGTGTTATTCATGAGAAAAATTAGGCCAAGTGTCCACAGCTGACATAAGCCGTATACGACCTACATTTGTACTTTGATACAACCTGTGAAAGTGTAATTTATGCTCTGAGTAGTTAGACTTAAACAAGCCTGTTGGTGAACACTTGTAGAAGCACCATTATTCCGCTAGATGGCGCCAGTGACACATGTTCATCAGTCTAATATCACAGCTGCTGGCTGGTCAGCTTTCAGTGCCTAAAGGTTACCTGTACTCCAGGGTAGAAGACTGACCGAGTAGGTAAAAGTTACTACAGTTAATCACTCGTCAACTCTGTTAGACTCGGCCTGCAATGTACTGTGTCTATAGACGTGCAATACTAGAATAACGAGAAGACGATGTTCTGGTCAAACAGTGTGTGTTAAGTAGTGTGTGTCAAGCAGTGTGTGTCAAGCAGTGTCTAGTTATAGGCTTTTATTGTCCAGGTATTTTGATTTAAAGCTACACGCACCCACTTCATCTGAAGATGGAGAGGGAGATTCCTCGGCCTCCCACGCTGCACTGGAATCACGCTTTCCTCTTCGCACCCTCCTCTTCCTCCCCTTGGCTGTGTGATGCTCTGGTTACTATAATAAGCAGATCCACCCAGCTCTGACGTCACTACCCACGGGTGGATAAATAGGGGGATCCGCACCGTGATCCGCACCGTCTACCGGAGTCGAACCGAAACTTCTCTGAAATAAACTACACCAGGAAGGAGAGGAGCTTTATTACAACAGTTTTGGACCCACTTTTGGATTTTACGCTTCGGAAGTGCTTCTTCAGGCGCTCATAAAACGTGAGTCCATATGGATTTATTTGACTTTATCGCTCTTCATATGTTATATAAGATCGTAAAATGATTTATATATTTCTTAATCCTATCGTGGCCAAAATAAATGAGAAATATTTCAGAAGAATATGACATTTTTTTATTCCATTAGGCTACAGTTAATATTGTTGTTTTGTGTCTGTATTTGTGTCTTTTATACTAATGAAGGAATGTCTTCGATTCACAGACAGTTAAAGTCGTCATGACTTTGAATAAAGGAGACAAGTTGCGCAATATGGACAAGCGCAGAGGCAGCATGCCTTTCCCCATGCACCTCCAGAACATCCACAGAAGGAGCATGCCTGTGGATGACCGCGAGAGGCGAGCTTCCATGACCCCGGGGGGTCAACCGGGTGAGCTGACCAACCTCATGCGCTGCACCTCCTACTCCCCCGGGGAGCCCCACCGGGACAGCTGCGTGTCAGACTCGTCAGACTCCGTGATTTCGTCTGGCAGTGACTCTGAGAGTCAGGTGTACAAGGTGGTGCTCCTGGGGGAGCACGGGGTGGGCAAGTCCAGCCTGGCCAGGATCTTCGGAGGTGTGGAGGATGGTCACGACTGCGACGAAGCAGGTGAGTCACGAGATGATTCCTAGTGATGATGATGATCATGTTGAGGCTTCTGTGAATATTTTCACGTGATGATGAGATTAAATGTAAACGACATAGACTACTTCTGAATCAAAAGAGCCACAGTTCATTCCAAGGGTGTAGGTTTGGTCTTAGTGGTTTTAATAGGGGACAGTCCCTTACACTATTTACCCTTTACTTAGCAGCAGCACAAAGGAGTTCGCTAAGATATTGATGGGGACAATTTTGTCATCTTAAAATATTGGTGGGCACTAGTACCTAGTGTTCCCCCCTAAACCTACACCCATGGTTCATCTACTGTCTGCCATGTCTCTACCAGTCAGCTGGGAAACACAGAGACCTATTGATAGAGAGAAAATTAGGACAACGGAGAGACAAACCATTATCCAGGCTCAATGTGAGTTTGTGGAGAACCAGTCTGATAGAGCAAGCATGTAGTGTCTGTTACATGTCTGTAGTGAGGATGGGAAAAAAGGAAGGGATGAAGGAAGGAGGGAAGGAAGGAATAGGGATGACATCATCATGGCTGTAGGCTTATGGGCTAGCACTGACATTGATCTCATTCTCTGTCCTCCTAGGAAACACGTATGACAGATCCATCGAGGTGGATGAGGAGGAAGCCTCCATCCTTCTCTATGACATCTGGGAGCAGGTGAGAGCGCCTTCATCTGACTCAAAGTATCAACGAGGAACAATGCTTTAGTCCCAAAACAATGGCCTGACCTAATAGGCCTACTTTTTTAGTTGAATATGTGTTCCTAGCATATTTAGAATGTGCCATCCTTGGAGGTTGTTTACTAAAATAAAAATAATATTCCTGAGAACGATCTTTAACACAGATCTTGAGGAATACAATTATTTTCTGGATACATTTAAAATGTTAGTGAATCAAACTTCAGTTTGTAGCTGAAAACATTTTTCATGCCTCTACTCAGCCAGGGAACCTGCATTGGAAGGGTTGTATTGCATCACTAATCAATTTGTCAATTCTCCCCTTCCAGGATAACAGCCAATGGCTGAAGGAGCAGTGCATGAAGCTGGGCGATGCCTACATCATAGTTTACTCAGTAACAGACAAGGCCAGCTTTGAGAAGGCATCTGAGCTCAGGATCCAGCTCCGCAGAGCTCGTCAGTCTGAGAACATTCCCATCATCCTAGTGGGCAACAAGAGTGACCTCGTACGGTCCAGAGAGGTGTCTGTCGATGGTGAGTCACTGATTCAACCTCTTCTTTAGTGAGACGGTGACACTAGACTTCAAGGGGTCGACCATTTGTAAGACGAGAATCAATGTCTAACCTGAACTCTCTCTCTCTTTCCATCTCCCTCCTCTCCTCCTGACTCCTGCCCCCCCCTGCAGAGGGCAGTGCCTGTGCCGTGGTGTTCGACTGTAAGTTCATCGAGACGTCGGCCTCGCTGCATCACAATGTGCGGGACTTGTTTGAGGGCATCGTGCGTCAGATCAGGCTGAGGAAGGACAGCAAGGAGGAGAACGCTCGACGGATGGCCAGCTGCAAGCGGAGGGAGAGCATCGGCAAAAAAGCCAAACGCTTCCTGGGACGCATGGTGGCTCGCAAGAACAAGAAGATGGCCTTCAGGCAGAAGTCCAAATCCTGTCATGATCTGTCTGTACTCTGAGAAAGCAAAAGCTGGGAATGACGTTGTTCTCTATAGCCTGTGAAGACCAGACGCTGTGTGTTTCAACACTAACCCCAAGGACTAAGCATAGAGTTGTACAGAAATATATTTTAATTTTGTAAAAAAAAGAAGATTTAGGAGGGGAATCTGATCTGTAGAAAAGAACCAAATTGTTGACCTGCATGATGCTTTTGTTTTGGAAGATTCAGTTTTATTATTTTGACGCTTTTTATTGCCTTAAATGTACAGATAATGTTTGTCATTTTTCATTTAGCTTACATGCAACCCACTGAGGCTTGTTATTTTATAAATGGGAATTGTGAAGACATTTGAACAGGAAGACTTGCTTCTCAAGGGGTTCTGTTTTGGGTAAGAATACTGCATCTCTACATGGTTCATGACAGGAAGTGTTTCTTTCAGCACTGACCCGAGGCTGTGTCTCTAGTTCATGCTGTTCTGAGCTTGTATCTCAACGATTCATACTGCTGGCCTGATCTGAGTTTGTGTCTCCATGGTTCATATACTCTGGGCCTGGTCTGAGCTCATATCTCTACGGTTAACACCGTAGAAACGGTTTAATCTTGTAAATATGGTTCATATTGTAGGACTGGTTGTATTTCAATGGTTTAATTGAGCCTGATCAGTGGTTTTATCTGAGGCTGCAGGACGTCCTGGTCTCAGTACAGAACTACCTGGTTTCAGCATCGGCAGGAATCTGGAGTCACACTAACTTGAAATAAGAGTACGCAGGTTCGTACTGGGGATTTAGGGAGGTGGGTTGGAAGAGATTTAAGGGGACAGAAAACACATAAAAAGTCCCATACTCTTCAATCCAGTCATGACTGTGTTGAGACAAGCAATAAAGTATACCTGTTGGGATTTAAACATTGTTTTGGTTGATTGCGGTTGATTTGCACTTACATATTATTTAATGAGGATTTTGTTTAATGTTTACAGTTGAACTTTTGCAATAAAACTTGAAATGCAACCATCATGGTAATCTTTGTCTTGAAAAGCATAAAATCTGTAAACTGGACAACATTCTACTGGACTTAGATGCACAGTCACAGAATGCTCTTTGAGTCCATGAGTATGAATATTCATGCTTCAGATGATAGCATCAGAGGCACAGCACTTGTGCTGCTCTGCAGCAGGATAGGGAGGAAACACAGCAGTTAACAGCTTCAGGGAGTTAATTTTGAAATGTTAAACATTAAGCGGATGAAGTAGTACAGCCATGCATGTTGTTTCCACTCCAGTTGAACCATTCTGCCACCTTGGTGAAGAAACAGGCGCGGGTCAAGACAAGGTAAGTGAGGGAACAATTTAGAACATTATAGAACCTGCAAGTCGATATTTGTAAGATATCAAAGACTTTTTGTACATGTGGAAGATGAGAGACTGAGTAGATAAAGTGTTTTGTCATGAGCAGACCGAAGACTTGGAAGGTTTTGACATTTGTCTTCTCACTCCTGTATGTCATGGAAGCTCCAAAGCTCCTGAAGGGTTCAGCCAGGCAGGAGGTTTTTTCTTTGGTTGCATTAAACAAGTATGATTAAGATGTTTTGCCTTGAGAGCTTGAAAATAGCTTGAAAATAGTTACTTACTTTCAAAGAAAACATTCTTAACATTTAGATTAGCAAGCCATGCATATGTCATTCTGTCTCTCTCTGTCTTTCTCTGTCTATCTCTGTGTGACTGACTGAATCAATCAATAACAAGACAGCAATGACAATAACTGTTCGTCAGGTAAAGGATAAACTGTGTTTGTGTGCTCATGTTGTGGTCACAGGCCAGATACAGAGAGCCATGGAGGAGAGAGGAGTTATCACAGCACTCACTGTAAGAGAACCTCATGAGAACACCAGCACAGGACACAAACATATCATGAATATAGACTGTGCCATTGTACATTGTCAGCATGTGTGTCTGTAAATAAGCTAGCTGTTTGAGATTGTGTTGTCTTTGTCATTGGACAGTTAGCATTTCTCCAAGTGCTTGCCCCATGTTCAGCTGCCAACGTCAAGATAGGAGTCCCTGAGAACTACGACGGAATCTTCCCTTGGTACCTGGCCAAGGTAAGGAGGGTAGAAAAAAGGGGGAGGTGGACGGAGGGAGCAGAGGGAAGATGGGATTAAATGGACAGGGGGGAGAAGAGGGAAATAGAAGGTAGGAGGGTAGAAGGGGAGAGAGTAGGTGGAAATAAGGTGGTATGAGTGAGGAGAGGAGGCTAGGAGGAAAAAGGGGAAAGAGGGTAGTAATGTCTACCTGAACATGCCCTATGGGACCAGGCCCAGGGGCCAACAGGGGCCAAGGTGGGCCCTAAAATAGAGCCTCTGCACTGAAAAGCCTGTATTGTTGAGAAACAGTGCTGTTTCTGTGCTGTTTCTGTGCTGTTGAGATGCAGGAGATTATGTCTTGTTAAGCGTTAAATGTGGGGCCACTGTGTTCATCTTTTTCAGGTAGGCTACAGGTGAATTTAGTTTGTTACTTAAGGGGGAGGTCTTTTACATGTCAGTGTTCAGAAGCCCATTATCCATTAATGTGACCCCCTGATGGCAGTTACTGAAAGGTGTTTGAATGGGGGTTTGAAGGGTCCTTTGTGATTAAATAAGTCTTTCTTTTTACAGCGTGACAGTAAAGGTCAGTAGTCGATTTTGCTTTGTGGTTGCATACGTGATCAGATTTTACTCATATTTATAGACACCAGCTTTAACTGGGGTCTGATTTGCTTTTCTCTGTGAGAACGTGTCAGGATGCAGTATTGAATGTGAAGACTGATTAGATGAATGAGCAGGTATACTGCTGTTAAAATGGGCTAACATTAAGTTATTCAGGGCTGACTGTAATTATGCAGCTTGTGACTTGTTCTCATCACTACACTCAAAAATGACTACCCTGCTTTCTGCTCGTCAACTCTGCATAAGTGATGGCAGCTATTCACAGCAGAGGGGCTTTGAGTCGTAATTGAGGCAATTTGAGTTCTGTTTGAAGACATGCGTTTCTCCTCAGTCGCTGAACCGTTCTTTACGTCAACCCCCAGTGCCGGGCGTCAAACGCTACTTATGGAAGTGAAATGGCGTAGGAAGGATAATTACCCCTTTGCCCCGTGCACACTGAGGCAGAGGGGTTTGGACAGCCTGTTTTACCGGCTGGGTGGTGAGTCAGATACATTATGATTCCTCTCGCAGCTTCACCGTTTGACTGATGTGGAAACTTTTGTATCAAATTCTGGACACTGGATTCACAGAAGAGTGATTAAGAACCTTTTTAACACGAGACAGACCTGATCCTGGTGCGATATTCGCCTGCCGCTTGATTCACACACTCCCCACTCATCCCCCTTCAGTGTGGAAGAGTAATGCTGGCAGATTGGACGGTAAATAAACAGCAGGTTAAACTGTCTGCACCAGCAGGAGGTAGCGCTCCATAGGGAGGCATCACATCATCAAGGCTTATCCTCTTGTCAGCCGACCAACATAGACCTGTCACACACACACAGCCTCTATATAGAGATCAGGGCAGTGGACGCTAAAGTTAGCATGCTGGCATGCTCATAAACAATCTTTAGCAAAAACAAGAATAACCTTAACGTCAGCCATGAGCCAGAAGTGAAGGGGGGGGGGGGGGGGGGTGTATGTGTGTGCTGGGGTGGTGGGGGCGTGGGGGTTATGGGGACAGGTGCTGCCATGTCTGCCATGGAGGGCATGCTATGTAAACTGACGATGTGCTACAAATCACGCTGTTGGATCGCAACACCAGACTAGTATGTCATGCTTTCCATCTGGTCACATGTCATGGGCAAGACTCAGACCTGACAGATATACTGTGGTTAGATAGAGCTTCACATGGACAAGGTTTTCCTGCTAGAACATATCTTTACCAGCCTGTACCTTCAGGTCTGTCTTCTCTCACCTGTACCTGCAGGTTTCTCTTTAACTAAGCGGCTGTACTCTGTAGAGTGAACACACTCATGTCATAGTAAAACTGTCACTAGAGCACATAGTTCCAAAATACCCAGCAGTCTAGATTTGAGCAGGGGAAAATGTGTGAATAAATGTTCTTATATTTACATTTAGCAAACAGTCTTATACAGAGCGACTTACAGCAAGTACAGGAACATTCCCCCCCTGAGGCAAGTAGGGTGAAGTGCCTTGCCCAAGGACACAATATAATGTAGCCACAGCCGGAAATCAAATTCGCAATTTTCCGATCACAAGTCCATTGCCTTAACCCCTGAGCCAAGAAACCCCCCCTTCTTCCACCTCCTCCTCTCCACTCCTCCTCCTGGCTTGTTCATGGCTCTTGACTCTTCCTTTCCTCTCCCCTTCTTGTCCTTTCCTCCTCTCCTCTCCTCCTCTCCTCCTCTCCTCCTCTCCTCTCCTCCTCTCCTCCTCTCCTCCTCTCCTCCTCTCCTCTCCTACCCATCTCTCCTCCTCTCCTTTCGTCCTCTCCTCCTCTCCTCTCCTGGTTCCCAGCTGCCAAACCTGCCAACAGTCTACAGTGACCTGCAGGTGTCAGGGGACGACGAGGGCATCTTTGGTGTCGAGGCTGGTTTCCTGTTCGCTCTGAAACCCCTGGACAGAGAGAAGCAGCCATCTTACTCTCTTCAGGTGGGAAACACCAACACTGATAATAGAACATGGAAAACCTATGGGTTCAATACTTCCATGTGTTTTTTTAATTGGAAGACAACTCAAAGCCTCTGGTTTTCGTTTGGTCGTATTGATTATATGGCATAGAGAGATATTGATTTTGTGTTTTTGTTTGCCTGTTCGTGTCTCACAGGTGTCGTACACATCGTCGGTACATCCTGAGAGCTTTAACGTTGAGGTGTGTGTGATCGATAAGAACGACAATGTCCCAACCTTCATCGAGGGGAGCATGAGAGGCAGCGTGCAGCTCGGCCTTCTGAAAGGTGACGTACTGTGTGTGTGTGTGTGTGTGTGCGGTTTACTGTGGGGGATGTTCTGCGTCAGAAGGATGATGCGTAACCTTGTACTGTATTTCTGTGTAATATGCTTTTTGCTTGTGTCAGAGGAGACTCAGTGCTCAGGATATATCTGTTAGAGGTGGTTAGGAACATACTGTATGTGTGTGTCAGGGGATAGAAACACCACAATGTCATTGCTATGGATCCTTCAGTGTATATGTTGTGTGTGTGTGTGTGTGTGTGTGGTAGGGATCCCCTTCATGCAGGTTGGGGCGTCGGACCGTGACGACAGGAACACGGCTCATGCAGAGCTGAGGTTCAGCCTGATGGATCAGACCCCCAGGATCCCCTCCCCTCACATGTTCTTCATCGACTCTGTCTCTGGGGAGGTCTCCCTCACCGAGGATGGTCAGCACACACGCACACACACACGCACACACACACACACACACACACACACACACACACACGCACACATGCACACACACATACACACACACACACACATGCACACACGCACACATGTTAACCACGCAGACCACATTCCTGAGGCGTGTTTTCATTGGTGGTTAGGAGCGTCTACTCTGGACCCAGAGATGTGTGGCCGCTACAAGCTGTCCATCATGGTGAAGGACATGGCTGGGAGGGCCAACGCCTTCTTCTCCTCCGGCCTGGTCACTGTTGAGGTGACAGGAAACAGCTGGGCGTCGCCTGACCCCGTGCGCCTGCAGGAGAACCTTCCGGGACCCTACCCCATTCCCATCTCCAAGGTAACCATCCTCCCAATAAGTTTTCTTCATGTACCTCCTGATGTTGCCTCCAAATGCTTTATTCATGGAGGGTAAATACCAACACAAGCTAACGAAGGTCTAATTTCTGTGTGTGTTTCTGACATTTACTTTGATATTCTTTATTCATAACAACAGAAATGGGACCACTGTTTCATTACCAGATGGGAAAAGAAAGAGTGAGATACAGATTGGGGGTTAGGGCTAAGGACAGACGCAAGTGACAGATGAAACACAGAGAGGAGAGATGGAGAAGGAGTGAGAGAGAGAGTGAGAAAGAGAGTTTGAGAGAGAGTGGGTCGAGAGTGGGTTGAGGGAGAGATATTCATCAGTCTTGTGTGTGTTGGTGTGTGACACCAGCATCATATAGGGACAATGGAGACTAACTGGGAGTGAAAAAGGGTTTTTCTTTGAGCACTTCTGAATATGACTCGTTGGATTCTCTCTCATTTCTTCCCTCCTCCTCCTCCTCCTCCTCTCATCATCCTCTTCGAATTTCCCTCCTCCTCCTTTCTCTCGCCTGCTCCATCCTCCCACTGACAGTGTGTGGACACAGAATGTGGGCAGACCGAATCTCCTTCTTCCCGTTTTCTTTCCCAGATCCTCTTTTAACAAATCTGTCTGGTCCTGCTGAAGCTGGTTCTTTTGTCTGCCATGACACCCTGCGTCACTCTCACTATCTGACATCAGATGGGATTGGAGATGAATATTCTCTCAGTTTATTTTCTTTTTCTGTCCATCCCTTTTATCCTCAACAGTTCCCCTGATTTGGAGGTTTATTTGAAATCTAAATATAATACATTTTCATCTTAATTTAAATAGCCTATTACTAGCAAGCAAGATGTTACAGTGTATCGTTTTAATATTGTACTAGTAGTAGTGTGGTAGATCAAGAAGGAGGTAGTTGTCCTGATTGTATTGTTGATGTAGTGTAGTTGTGTTATTGTAGCGATTGTGTTGTTGGTTTTTCCTACGGTCCTAATCATAACCATAATGCAACAATCACTTCACCCTGTATCTAATTCACCCTCTAGGTGTTGAGTTAGCATGATCATTTTTCCGTACTTGTTCTAATAACAGTTACTTTGACGTACTTGTTGCTAACTTGCAGTTAGCTTTCATTCAAGTCACGTTGAGTCGTCTGTGTCGTCATTATTGGCCATCTTGTCCTCTTTCCCCTGGATGAAGATCAGAGCAGTCTACCCCTCCACACAGCCTCTGTATCAGGGCTGTGGTCTGGCTCCAGCACACCCTGGGAGATAGAGCAGACGCCCCCAGGTCAGGCAGGGCAACACAGGGGGAAAACACACACCCAGACACACACACATGCCAACTGACAGTGGGACAGACTATTGGCTGACAGAACGTGGTGGATGACATCACCGTTGTCTCTTTCTAGAGGAGCTGTGTTTATACACATGGGCCTGTTGGGAGAGGAGAGGGACAAGAGTAGAGGAGGGAATGAGGAAAGGAGAGATGAGAGACTGGGATCTCTCCTTGTTGGGTGCTGGTCTCTAAGAACCTTTCCTCTCCTCGATCCTGCTCTCAGTGGAAAATCCCTCCCTCCCCCCGGGTGTGTCTGCGTGTGTGTGTGTGTGTGTGTTAGGGCTGGTGTCTGGCCCACATCAGAGCTGGTCCATTAGCTCCTTCATCCATCATGTGCTCTGCGCCGGGACTTCCCAGCTTCTCAAACAGCTGCCTGCTCTTCCATGGCCTCACAGTGTGGGTGTGTTGCGTCCACGTGTGAGCGGGTGCACGTGTGCGCGGGTGCACGTGTGCGCTGGTGCACGTGTGTGCGGGTGCACGTGTGTGCGGGTGCACGTGTGAGCGGGTGCACGTGTGTGCGGGTGCACGTGTGTGTTGGTGCACGTGTGTGCGGGTGCACGTGTGTGCGGGTGCACGTGTGTGCAGATGTGTGTCTGGTGACTTCTTTCCAAAACTTGCCTTTTTGAACTTTGTCACTTCTTTTGACACTTTCGGGTTTGTGTGTGTGTGTGTGTGTGTGTGTGTGTGTGTGTGTGTGTGTGCAGGTGAAGTGGAGTGGTGGTCATGTAGAGTACAGCCTAGAGGGAGAGTTTCCAGAGATGCTGTTCACTATCAGCAGGGAGGGGGTGATCTTCCTCAACGCCCCCCTGGACAGAGAGACCCAGGACCAGGTAAGACCTCGTGCCCACCTGGTCTGACAGACATGACATCATGTTTCTGCTTCTTGCAGCTCCTTCAGGCTCTTTTGGTACGATTTGATTCCAAGCAAAACGTTTGAAGTCTTAGAACTGTAACAGTTTAATTGTCCAGTGACACATCCAGCGAAAAGGTATTAGCTGACCTTAATATCGCATCTTACTTCAGATATGGGCAAAGAGGAAATGATGATGAGTGAATAAGCTCATGAGGTCTTACTTTCCCTCTGTTTCCCTGCCAAAGTGTGAGTAGGTCTGGAGAAGTTCAACACTAATGAGGACATGTGGTGGGCTGGTAATCAGCTAGTACCCAGTTCAAAGCCAAGCTGTGTCAACAAGACGATGTGTCCTTGGACAAGGCACTTCACCCTACTTGCCTCAGGGGGGAATGTCCCTGTACTTGACTAAATGATGTGTGTCTGGTTGAGACGGCCTGGTTCCTGTTTACTGGAGTTGGCTGGCATAGAATCCCTTTCATAGATGAGTGTTAGCCGGCTCTATAGCACCGGTGTGTTGTTGAGCTGAAAGTAACCTATTGGAGATGAAAGTACAAAATCTCACTTATGACACACACAAACACACACACAAACACACAGACAAACACACCTCTTGTAGTCAAACCTGTCAATTACAGTCCTAACTGTGTGTGTGTGTGTTCAGTTCCAGATCAGTATTGTGGTGGAGCGACCAGACGGCCGGGCGATAGCCAAACCAGTGGAGTTGCGGGTCATGGTGGGGGATGCAAACGACAACAGACCCACCTTCCCCCAGACTCAGTACCACACTGTGGTGAAGGAGCTGGCCCCCCGTGGTAACACGCACCCTCTTTCACCACTCTTTCTCACACCTGCATTTTGATCTTCTCCATTTTTTCTCCATCAAACCTCATCGTTTCATTTTCCCTCTCATCTTCTCCTGCTCTTCTCTTCTCTTCTCCTCCTTCTTCTCTTCCTTTCTCCTGTTCTCTCCTGGCCTTTCCTTTTCCTACAACTGCGACTTTCCAACATGATGGAATATATGGAGTTTCTCCATCTACCGGATGTCAGGCTTGATCCCTGAGGATCGCTGTTTCCCAGAAGAACAAGGAGGAAATAGAACTTCATGATTCCCAGATGAGGATCTGAAGAAAAACATGTTTGTTTGTTTGTTTCCACACAGATACTCTAATCTGTTAGGACTGACCTTTCACCCTCCCTCTTCACTTCCTTCCTCTCTCTCTCCCCCATCCTTCCTCCATCTACCCTCTCTCTCTCCCCATCCTTCCTCCATCTACCCTCTCTCTCTCCCCCATCCTTCCTCCATCTACCCTCTCTCTCTCCCCATCTTTCCTCCATCTACCCTCTCTCTCTCCCCATCCTTCCTCTATCTACCCTCTCTCTCTCCCCATCCTTCCTCTATCTACCCTCTCTCTCTCCCCATCCTTCCTCCATCTACCCTCTCTCTCTCTCCCCATCCTTCCTCCATCTACCCTCTCTCTCTCCCCATCCTTCCTCCATCTACCCTCTCTCTCTCTCCCCATCTTTCCTCCATCTACCCTCTCTCTCTCTCCCCATCCTTCCCTCTTCTGCCATCGTCCTCTTTCCCAGGGACGGAGATCCTGACCGTTCAGGCGGCTGACAACGATGACCCAAAGACGGACAATGTCAGGATCTTCTACCGCCTGGTGGGCCAGGTCCCTGAGAGCCCCCGCGCTCTCTTCAGGGTGGACAGGGACTCTGGGGTCATCTCAGTCCAGGCTGACAGCATGGAGGGCACCGCTCCACAGTATACACTCACCATCACCGCTGAGGATGCCAAGGGTACTTACTATACCCACTCCATTCAAGTGCTAACTAGTGCTAACCACTGCTAACTTTACTACCAAACTGCTAACCTTACTACTGTTTAACTTCCTGTGGTGATGTCATATCCATCCTGTGGTGATGTCATATCCAGGTCTGAACAGTTCCTGTACGGTTGTTGTCATGGTTCAGGATGAGAACAACAACCCACCAGTTTTTTCTCAACATGAGGTACACACAAACACACACACAAACACACACACAAACACACACAAACATTACATTACATTTAGTCATTTATCAGACGCTCTTATCCAGAGTGACTTACAGCAAGCACAGGAACATTCCCCCCTGAGGCAAGTAGAGTGAACTAGGGTGAAGTGCCAGGATGTTGACACAGCCGGGGTTCGAACCAGTTACTTTCTGATCACATCTTCACTAACTGCGCCACATGACTCCCAAATAACAGTTGAATCTCAGGTTGTACTCTGCCTGTGTGCTCGAAATAAATTGGGACACAATGCTGTGTGTTAATCTGAGCAGGCCTGGATCACTTAGGTTAAAACTCAATTGATATCCTGGGGGGGGATCAGCCATGAGGAGGACGAGCCAGGCTGGCCGGGTCAAGCTAGGCCATGCACACAGCTGGACCTGCTGTCCTGTTCTCTGGCTGATTTGCAAAGAACACACAACCCTCTGGTATTATGTGCAGAGCAACACTGAGAGAATGAGTCCAGTATCCAGTAACTCAGGGCTCCAGCGTTATCAGTACCACTGCTACACAACAACCCTGTGGACCCTTTGCACACCTCTCAAACACCATCTTTCAAACAGATCCCCCCCCCCCCACACACACACAATCATTCTCTCCCCCTTCTCTCTCTCTCTCTCTCTCTCTCTCTTTCTCTCTCTCTCTCTCTCTCTCACTCTCACACACTGAAGTGGAAAAAGCTCTTGAGTAGGTCATGTTAGGGTGCGTCAGTTTTTTCCGTTGATGGATGAAGAGGTGGTGGGATGGAGCCTCAGGGAGGGGGGGGTGATGGAGGGGGTGGAGAGGGGTGATGGAGGGGGGGGTGATGGAGGTGGGGGGGGATAGGAGGCTGGAGCTGATGTGTGCAGCTGACTGCTGACAAGGCTGGGAACACAGACCCCATGTGCCTTCGACGGCTGGGAGAGAGAGACCAGAGGCCAGATCACTGGGACTGCAGGCCTGTCCAGCACACTGATAGGAGAGTGTTGGATCGAACACAGCTTGGGATGCAGGAGAGAAACACACACACACACACACACAGATTCACACACACACAGATTCACACACACACAGATTCACACAGTTCACTGGAATACTCTTAAACACATGCAAAATGACTTACACATGACCCCCCCCCCCCCCCCCCCCCCCCCCCCCTCAGTACGGCCCCTTCCACATGTCAGAGGATGCTGCTGTGGGTGCCACGGTAACAGCGGTGTCGGCGTGGGATGCAGATGAGCGTGGAGGAGACAGCTGGCAGGTGGACTACAGACTGGAGTCTGGTAACGAAGAGGACGTCTTCTCTCTCCTCACAGACACTCAGACCAATGAGGTCTCTCTCATCCTGTCCAAGGTATCTCCTCTCTCCTACCCTGCAGTCCCTGCTCTCCTCCTCCACTGTCCTCTCAGGATTATATTTCAGTTTTAGTCAGGGCCCGTATGGAATGAACAGCCATTTAAAAAGACGAACCACCAGATGGTTCATTCCCTGATAGATCCCAAATCTCTCTCTCGATGACTCACAGACACACACACAGACATTTCAACTGCACGTGCCTAAAAAATAAATAAACTGTGACAACAAAACATTTTAGTCGGAAATAATCTAGTTCATCCCCAGGGAGGTCTGACCTTTGCTGTTCGTAATCCACGCCCCTCCCTCACACACACATGGACACAGTCTGACTCATGCTGAGGTGGAGGGAGGGAGGACAGCTGGGGCCGGGGGAGAGAGGCTGCTGTAGAGAAGAGGCTAGGGCCCGGGCAGAGAGGCTGCTGTAGAGAAGTTAGGGAGGAGAGCTGGGGCCGGGGGAGAGAGAGCTGGTTGGAGTTGAAGCAGAAAAGTTGGTAGAGAGACTGGGATCAGTGCAGGTCAGAGTGGCTCGATGCTGGTGGAAGTTCAGAGGTCAGGGCTGGACCAGAGAGGCTGGTGGAGGTTCAGAGGTCAGGGCTGGACCAGAGATGCTGGTGGAGGTTCAGAGGTCAGGGCTGGACCAGAGAGGCTGGTGGAGGTTCAGAGGTCAGGGCTGGACCAGAGAGGCTGGTGGAGGTTCAGAGGTCAGGGCTGGACCAGAGAGGCTGGTGGAGGTTCAGAGGTCAGGGCTGGACCAGAGAGGCTGGGACTCATTCACACAGCAACATCAGTCCACAGAAACTGTCCTGCACGTTCATTTATACTGAAGATGCTGGAGGTATGGATCAGATAAAGACATCCATCCATTTATTCATTCATTCATTCATTTTTATGACAGGTTTCTTAATAGAGACGATTGTACAATGAAGCGAGGACCTCGTGCTCTGAGCCAGGTGTCCTCTCTGCCCCCCCCCCCCTTCCCAGAGATAAGCCTGCTGAACACCGGGAATAAATACATGCACACTCACAGACATGCACGCTCACAGACATGCACACTCACAGACATGCACGCTCACAGACATGCACGCTCACAGACATGCACGCTCACAGACATGCACGCTCACAGACATGCACACTCACAGACATGCACGCTCACAGACATGCACGCTCACAGACATGCACACTCACAGACATGCACACTCACAGACATGCACACTCACAGACATGCACGCTCACAGACATGCACGCTGACAGACACAGAAATCCAGACTGTTTGGGTTGTGGTTCTGCTCTGGTCCTGCTGCTGGACAGCATGTGCACGGCCATGCTCATCATTTACAGTCAGTTTTCTAAATCACCACCTGGTTTACCAACACCCCCCCCCCCCCACCCCAAGGTCTTCCCTTACAGTTATAAATTTAAATTTAGCTAGTCGGTTTTGTAACTTCCAGTCAGCCGTCTCCATTAGTCACTCTTAACTGCCAGCTCTGCTCGTACTCCCCAGCAGCAGACCAACGTCTGTCACCCCCCACCCACACCCTCACCCCCCCACCCCCTTCCCCACCCCCTCAACACAGATGCACTATTCTGCAGTCCCTCGTGTGTCGACAACAAACCGCCCCCTAACCACATCATGGCCCATATACCCTCCGCCCCCTCTCCTGGAGCCCTGGACAGGCCTCAGACTGGCTGTCCAACCTGGCCGAACAGTTCGAGAACCAGCTGGTGCCACAGGTGGCTGTGTAGACATAGTAACAGTGTGTAGACATATTAACAGTGTGTAGCCATAGTAACAGTGTGCTGTCGGCAACCTACCTACCTGCTGGTAAAATATTAGTGATATTAGTGTTATTTCTCCCTGGCTGTGGCTAGACTAGCAGTTGTAATAAAAAAAATTGAATCTTGAATCTTTTTCCGGTGAGCAGCTGTTGGTTTCTCTGGAGGTTTCCAAGGTTGTGTATCTCCTCATTCAGCCCTCAAGGAGAGACCGAAAGGACTTGGATGTGCGTGTGAACAGAAATAGCTGTGAAGGTTTCTGGGAAGTGATGATCATGCTCCTTGATGAGATGTTTCCATAGTGATGGTTCCTATGCATCTCAGGAGTGTTCCACCCCAGAGGCAACACTGGCTCTCCAGAGCTTCTCCAGGCTCACATCCAGAAGAAGCTCCACTCATTGACCTCCACACTTTTTCCATATTGAAAGTCCAGTGGTAACTAAACCGCTCTGCTCTGCCCCAGGCTTGAGCACCCAGGGCCTTTACAGTCCTGTTTCTATAGCGATGTGTGTGTGTCTGTGTGTGCAGGTGCTGGACTTTGAGCGGGAAAGTGAGTATATTCTGGTCATCAGTGCTCAGAACCCGGTTGCTCTGGTCCGTGGTCGCTACGGGCCCGCTTCCACGGCAACAGTCTCAATTTACGTGGATGACGTGAACGAGGGACCAATCCTGTCACAGAGCCACTATGAGGTCAATGTCCGGGAGGGGGAGGAGCCAGGGCGGGTTATTGCCACCATCAGAGGGTATGACCCTGACTCTCATCCAATCAGGTGAGGCTGGTGGAGTTCTCCCATTTATTTGAGAATTGTTCTGTATTTGAATATGAGCTGATCAGTGTGTGTGTGTGTGTGTGTGTGTGTGTGTGTGTGTGACCAGGTACTCCCTGAGAGGAGATACTAAACGTTACTTCTCCATTGGAAAGTACTCTGGTGAGCTGAAGACAGTCCAGGCTCTGGACCGAGAGGAGAACAGCACCTACACTATGGAGGTCATAGCTGAGGACGGACGTAAGACAATGTTCTAGATGTTACAGTCTCATACAGCATAGACCAAACACATCCCTCCCTTCCAACAATAGAATACAGTATGTGGTAACAAACCCAACATGCTTCAGGAGGCTGAGTGGTGAGGGTGTTGGGCTGGTAATCAGAAGATACCTGGTTCAAATTCCGGTTGTGCCAATATGACATTGTGTCGTTGGGCAAGGCACTTCACCCTACTTGCCTCTGGGGCAAATGTCCCTGTACTTGCTTTAAGTTGCACTGGATAAGAGCGTCTGATAAATTACTAAATAGTAACATAGTTTGTGCATCAGTATTTACACAGTGAGTTTGATTATTATCTGATTGTGATACATGGGAAGTTTAATTTTGATGCATTTTATTACGATCTTACGGAACCCAAACACCTCCCTACAGGTAACTCATCGCTCTCTGCCTCCACCTTGGTCACGGTCCAGATCCTGGATGTAAATGACAATAGTCCAGTCCTGGTGGGCGATTACTCCTGGAAGTACCTGTGTACGCCTCGCTGGGAGGAACAGGCTCTGGTTCTGGCGTCAAGGGACAGCGACACGCCACAGCATGGCGGCCGACTCAACTTCTCACTCCGAAGCGACGCCACTGTCAGGCGCAACTGGAAGCTCACGCCCATCAACGGTGAGTGAAGGGAGTTGTGGGCGACATCTGTCAGATCTGAAGCAGTATAGACTCAGAAAGACCTGGGGACTGAACACTAGCACACAGCGTAGCCATGGAAACAGGTGACGTTTATTTCAACCTCACAGGAAGTCTTTTTTCATTGAGGCAGACGATTGGCTGAGTCACGTCCATTAGTGTAGATACACCTTTAAACACCACCCTTCTCTCTCACAACGTCATCATCCAGATATACCATTTGTACGATTGGAGGAGAGGCAGTGTTGATGTCAGACTTCAGTGTAGTGATGTCACCAGGACAGGATAAACTAAGGAAATGAAGAGCTGAGAGTATAAATGAATCCAATACGTTTGTTGGAAGGACAGAAGACGTCACAGCCAGATTTATTTTTCTTTGTGATGTTTTCTTCCTCTGAAAGCCCACTTGTGACTGAAACATCAGACCAAAGAGCTCCATCATAAAGAACACCACTCCCCTCCTCTCTTCTCCCCTGCCCTCACCACCCCCCCCTCCTTCTTGTGCATGTGTTTAGGCTGTAATCGTGGTAATAGTTCTCATCTTTCTTCCTCTAAGTGACAGTAATGGGGCAGATTGAGCCTCTCTTGAGTGACTGACACCACATTACTGCTGGATCCCAGACAAACCTTTTACCTTCTCGTTCGCATCTTCCTCCTCATCTCCTCTCTCAGCATCGCTGTTATTATTGGCAACCGTGCCGTGTGCTGTAATTATATTTCCCCTCTAATTGGTGTGATGTCACCAGCTGGATCCTCACCGGTAGAGGGTCTAAAAAAAGGATGGCTCCCAGTATGCCTGGTAGAGCAGCTGTAAAGGTACTGGCAGTAAGAGTTGCAGTTACAGACCTCCCAAGTTGTACCTCCTCTCTGCCAGCGTCCTCCACCCTCTGGAGTCTGGATGGATGAGTCTGCTGTGTGTCACTGCACCTGTTTGCTCCCTTGTTATTTTCTTTTGCCAACTTAAGACACGCCAGACTGGTGAATAAATCTGTGACAGTTATTCTAAGGAGTCATCACACACTGACTTCTGTATCGGAGTTACCTCAACACAGATTTGCAGAGGACACCAACGCTGTGTGTTCTGCTTGTGGAATGTGACGTGTGTGTGTGTCTGTGTGTGTGTGTGTCTGTGTGTGTGTCTGTGTGTGTGTCTGTGTGTGTGTGTGTGTTAATGTCCCCTGTTTAGACACACACACCAACCTTTCCTTAAACACTCCATACTTGTCTCCGGAGATCTACACCGTCCCCTTCACCATCTCAGACAGCAGCTCCCCCCCCAGGAGCACATTCATCAACCTGCCAGGTAAAACACACACACACACACACACACACACATACACACACACATACACACATTGTTACTCACATCTTATGCTGATCTCAACAGACTGACACAATACCAGACAGAGTGGGCCACAGGTGCAGCCACCCCCTCGTATACACACTGACACACACACACAGTCTCATTCACAAAGATAAACACAAGAGATGCTTACACACACACACACACAGGCATGAGTCAGTTAAACTGACTCAGTGATAAGTGTCCTTGTGCCTCAGTCTCCATAGTAACAGTTTGTCTCTGTCTCTATAGTGACAGTGTGTCCTTGTAATGTCAGAGGTAACTGCAAGATGGCCGCCAAGCAGCTGCAGGGTATGCCCACCATCCAGTCCACTGTGGGCATCCTGCTGGGCACTCTGGGGGTCATAGGTAAAGATCCAAGCAGCACAGGTCACTTCCTGCAGATAATCAACGTGATCTAACCACCATTTCCTTTTGATTTGAATTCCAGGAACGATCTTGACTGTGGTTTTTGTGAGGCTGTCATACCAGAACCCCAAACCTCCAAGCAAGACTAATCAGGAGAGAGTTCCCCTCAGAATCTCCCTGTAGCAGAGTCCCATGCAGGAGCCACCTCCTCTGCTGAGGTGATGTAGTCTAAGACCTGAAGAGTAGCCAATTGGATAGAGGTAATGAAATACATGCTACTTTCAGCAGGACTAGATTAACTACAGTAGTTGAACAAAAGTCAGTTTAGTCTCCTCCAGTTCTTTGTAGCAATATATACATATTTTATTACATAACTAGCTATATTTTGTTCTATACGTAGCCAGAGTTATCACCTGCTGTAGACTTGTAGCTTCATTGTGCACTAAGTATTTTGCGTTCCATGTTATTTATTTCTTGTAGCATTCATTAAACAATATAATGTTAATTCACTCATCCAACCTAATTACAATAATAAATTGATCTTGTGTAAATAAATATGGATGTTAAACGCCCATAACTCTGTCCTCTATAAATAATCCCATGTTGTCATAGGGTCAAATTTGAGTGCATCAGTTGTTAGTAGATTAGCCAGCAGATGATTTGGTTATGAAGATGACCCATCCTTGTTGTCTCTGAACATGCTGTGAACTTTTGTGTGTTCTTTAACAGTTTATATGATAGGACAATCCTATAAGCATATCCATACACATTTAAAGGTTTTCTTATCTTAATAAATAAAGGTTTTCTTAGATGATGTTAATTAACAGGTGCTATTCCTCCACACAACATACTAATAGTGCATGGACTGCAGTTAATGAAGCAGATGAAACAAAAACCTAATGGGCTCAGTATTGATGTGGTTAGAGCCTGAAGCTGGTCTTTGTTTTAACCAGACCAGTGGAGAGGTGTGTGAAGGAGACACAGAGTATAAACCATATAGGACTGAAAGCCATAGCGATACATATTCAGGGTTATTGGGAGGTCAGAGAATCAAGGTTAATGAGGAAAGTGAGGAGCTTCAACAGCAGCAGTATAGTTGACCTGGCTGCTGTGACCTCTTTACCCACAACACCCCGCTGGAGCAAGATAGGAAAATGTATAAATAGACACGGTTTCAAGCTATAAATGAACCAGTCTTGAATGCCTGCTATTTTAATGGCACTCAGCAAACAGCCAAACCCCTTTTACAATTTCTAATGAGATGTCAAGTTGATGCATTATCAAGCTAAAGTCCCTCCCCTGGGCCAACCATCCACTCACAAACCAGGAACACACTGGGCTTGGACATGCCAGATATAAAGAGCTGTCAACAAGATTTAGAGAAAATCGTATAATAATGAGCTTATTTTTACAGTATTTTATAAATAAATAACATGAGTATATTCTAGCCTAGAACTTCCAATCACAGAGTATTATACTGAGTATTACTGGCATGTCCTGCCTAACATAGCCTTGCATAGCACATTCTAGCCGGGTGTATCCTAGCCTGGCGTACCCTAGCCTGGCGTACCCTAGCCTGGCGTACCCTAGCCTGGCGCTAGCTTTGGGCATGTTACCAGATGGGACCCTAATCTTTCAAGCTGAGCTGCTTGTGCTGCTGAGTATAAATCATCACATCATCATGGCATGGGCTCAGGTTTTGTAATGCTTTAAAAGGGATGTAGAGCCAGAACAACAAGGGAACATGAAGCATTAGGGTCAGACAGATCCAGATTTAGACCGCAGTCTAAATATAGACGTTGGAAAATGCTCCCTCAACCTCATATTTCTGAAATGATAAATGACGTTAAAGACAAACATATTGAGCCTACAAAATAACATGGCCTCACACTATTCAAGCACCAATGTGTGAAGTTTACCCTAGAGGTTAAATAATAGAACATTTACAGCATGGTTATAGTGTACTATGTGAAAGGATATCATTTCAGTTCAGTCAAGGTCACCTTAACATGTTCAGGTCATTTTGTCTCGGAGGGGTTTTCCCACAAAGAGGGAGCAGACAATCATTAGTAGGAGACCCTTCATATCCACTAGGTTCAGTCCTGATTAGAGCACCTTTTGACCTCTCGGCAGACCTTGTGTTCCGTTACATGAGTAGTATGACCCCCTGCCTCCCCAAGTCTAACAACACTCACATAGAACAGGGACACTCGCACTTGGAAGGAATTCAGCCTGCCACCTCCTCCTGCACTTGCTAAACACTGGTTTTAAACACCTAATGAGAGCGAAATGTTTTCTTGATTAGTTGGATACAACCATGGCCCCTCACCCGCACCGCACCTCCTCTGCTGTCCTCTGACTGCCCTCCAAGACTACAGAAGGCCAGTGAAGGTCAGGTGACAATGCTGAAAGTGGCTTTTCTCTGCCAGGAATCCTATCAGGGTCCAATCTGATGCATATTTAATAGCTTTCCTGTTTCCGTGAAATAACAAAGAAGCTCTCTTACCCCGATCATAACCTCTTGAGATGATCGGTATTGGTTGGAACCATTGTGATATTTCCCAGAGAAATACTGAAGCACAATTACTAAACTTGGCGCTGCAATGGAATCATATGACCTTTTCTAAGCCGGAAGGGTTTGTAAGCTCTTCACATCAGCATCTGGTGTGACAAAGAAATAAGTATTAATCATATTATTATCTCTCCATAATGTTGTTCACTGTCTTTGTTTATTGTTTCTTTATTGTTGTTTGTTTAAAGTTAACTTTAACTTTCTCATACTATGCATTTTTCCTTCTCAGTTCTCTGGGTTTTGCATGTGTCAGTGTGTTCTACCCTTTATCCACAGCTGCAGAGTCTCCTATTCTCCAGGGGATCAGGTGTGTAGCACAGAGAGACACAGCTGGACGACTTCTGTAGTGCAGGGAACCAGAGGCTTCATACAGAACTGAAAGCTTCTGCGTTCAATGTGGCACTTTAAAACGTTGTGGCCTATATTGAGCT
Organism: Neosalanx taihuensis; assembly: GCA_030340665.1. Lineage (NCBI taxonomy): Eukaryota > Metazoa > Chordata > Actinopteri > Osmeriformes > Salangidae > Neosalanx > Neosalanx taihuensis. The sequence continues at coordinate 801,639 of CM059295.1, forward strand.
TTTCTTTTTTACTCTCTTTTTATTCTCTTTGTCCACATTAGAACTAGAGCATAACCCTTAATGGACAGAGCCAGGATTTCTGTGTGCTTTTCACATTGTACGTCGTACCTTGCGTCACTCACATGCTATTTCTAGTGTTGCCGAGGATAATGCTGTTTGATTTAAATCACCATGGCTACAGACACATCCAACATTATAACACATTTAATGAAAGATAGGTAAATGTGCCAGTTAATGGGATTCACTCACACGCACACACGCTCCAGGACAGACATAGTACATCCACCAATACAAGCAAGCACTCTCTCTGCATTTAATGAATTTGTCATTTGTAAAGGCAAATAATTTTTCTTGCATGAGTAAATGCTTTGGCAAAACCTAAAGCCTTGCATCTCCATGTTAACATAGCCAGCCCATCTTTTTAAACTGAGCTTATCCATCATAGTCAGAAAATCTGTTGGAATGATTGTCTTTGAATATTTAAAGCAATTGGGGCAAGTTGAAGGCACATTACGCTAGTAGTGAGTTCCCAGATGAAGAAAAACGTAGCCTTTTGGCAGAAAAACATTACTGAGTCTTGCATTTACTCTGCAATGAAACGTAAATGTAAATACAAGCAAGGAAGCAGGACGAACATTTTGACATGGGTGTTGTGTGTCTAGTCCAAATATTGAGGAAGCTTGAAGGGTGGGAAAAAAATGAATATGTGAGATTACAACAGTTTGTTGTCTTGCCAAGAACACCCTAATTATGCACTAATGGACCTCAGAAAAAACATGAACAATATTGTGTTGGTGTGTTACACACCCTGTTGGTGGGTGGGTGGGGGGGGGTATGACCATGTGGCAGGTCTTTTCAGAAGAGTGAATCAGCAGCACTCAGCACTCAGGCAGGAACACAGACAAAGGTTCCATCCAATCAAGCAGCTCCATCAGGCTGCTAGGCAGCTTTCTGCAATAGAACAAAAGAACCCGGAACAATCCAGAACCAGATGTGACTTTACACTGTCGCAATCAATAGAGGAACAGGAAGACAAGCTCAAACATGGATATCACTCGCTGCTCGTTGAAGCGATGACACACACACACACACACAAACACACACAGTGAAAGTGGGAGACATGATGTGTCAAAAATTATTTTCAAATCAATACAGTCATTCTTCTGATGATCTTCTGGCTTCCATCCTCCTCTATTAGTTCATATGGTAACAGAGAGAGAGAGAGAGAGAGAGAGAGCGAGAGAGAGAACACTGATAGTTTTCCAGTGGTAGAAGGATAACAATTTTCACTTTAAAAGCCACAACTCCAATGGTTTTAGCTGGAAACTTGAGGCGTCTTTTATTATTATTATCATACATTATCTTACTAATACCTGTGAGGACCCTTTTCTCAACTGGCTCACCTCCTTCTCTCCTTCCTCTCTCTCTCCTTCATACCATACTGTGAATGGAGAAGAGCAACAGTTATTCATTCTCCTCAACATGGCCACCCACACACACTCACTCACTAATTAACTGTGAAAGTAGAGTAACACCTCTTGCTACCTAGGCAACGCTACAGTCACAAGCTCAAAAACATGCTCTGATAGAAGCACATAGCAACAGAAAGAGATACAGTAGAGTAAGAGAGAGAGAGAGAGAGAGAGAGAGAGAGAGAGAGAGAGAGAGAGTGAGAGAGAGAGAGAGAGAGTGAGAGAGAGGAGAAGAGAAACCAAGCGGCAGTCGTTTTATTTGACACACAACAAATTGCTTTTACTCAGTTTTTCCATGACTACACTGCCTTCACTTTGATGGTGTCTCCCTCTTACCCTTGATCCCTTTCCAACTGAAGGGGATCAGGAAACTCTCTTTACTGCAGTAACACAGGCTGTGAAGTACTGTACTGACTCAATACCGCAGCACACCAGTGTCGTCTTTGGATAGTTGGACTGGAACGCTGGTCTAAGTCCAACATGTCAGCCTATTGTGTTGGAAACCATCCACGATGTCATGTTAGTCTCAGCCTAGCATGTTAGCCTAGCAGTGAAGTATTTGGTTTGATGAACGTCAGCAGTTGCTTCTTAACTCCAGCAAATCCTTATTTCTCTCCATTGACCATCCCAGAATGTCCTTATATTTATACACACACATTCACAGGTATTGCATATACATGCATTTGCTGTCACAATGTCGTTTATGATATTAGCAAGAGGTCTGGAAATCCTGAAGTGTTAGCCAGTAATGAACACCTTTGCAAAGTCTTACAGTTTCTAACATCTTGTGTCTTGTCTTTTCTGACCAACTCGCACACACTCACGCTTAAAGCAAACACACACACACACACACACACACACACACACACACACACACACACTCACACTGGTCAGTTGACCTGTCAGACTGTTACCATGGAAATGAAGCATCAACACAACATATCCCATAATACCAATGGTGTTTAGAGCTTTGCTTGCTGGATACTCTTACCGCTTGGCTGGTTTAGAGTCTGTACATGCCACTGAAGGATCTGGTCATCATCACTCACATCCAGCATGACTGGAGGGCACATTTATTCATTTAATGCTTTTATCCAAAGTGACTTACAAGAGAGAGCAGGTTGTTGCTGCTTGTTAGTTTTTTATTATTTATTATTAGTTATTCCAGTGTAGTATTTATGACAGTGGTTATCAGTAGTAATTAAAAAAATCCATCTGTAGTTTGCTATTTTTTATTTATTTATTTTTGCTACTTTTTTTTACTTTTTGAAAAAATCCATCTGTAGTTTGCTACTTTGATAGTATTTCAGTATTTTGGTTTAAAGTGAGGGCTGTTACTCCGCCTGCCTTGGACTGCTGGGCCGGTCCATCTGGTCCAGACCCATGAGGGAAAGTCATAAATGCTGAGACCATGGAAAGAATCTGGGAGCAGATCACTACCGCCCCAGAGCACTGCTCTTAGTGGACTTTAATGGAGTTTAATGGAGGGTTTCAGGATGAGTGGGGGGCTGGCGGCTGGATGGCTGGCTAGATAGTTGACTGACTAACTAAAGGACAAACTGGACCATTTACAGTCTGGCTAGCCAGTCTGGCTAACTGATGACTGACTGACTGATTTCACTAGCTGGCTGGCTGATTATCTCTGATTATCTCTATCTCTGTTTTACTTTGATGTTGCTTTCCAGTAACAGTGAAGCCAGGGCACCTTCAGACACGTGACCCAGTGAGGGGTGTTTAGGAGGCCCCGGAGTGGATCTGTCATCAGCAGGACATAAATACAGCTAAAGATAGGAGCCTTCTGGTCCACCAGGCCACAAATACACACTCCCTGTTATAACGGGCATGGAGAGTTGTGTGGGGTGGGGGGGATGGGGGGGGGACGGGGCTATTTTCGACACCCAGGTCTTGGAAAATAGGGACTGGTCTTTATGAGGCATGACTGACCTGAGGGTGGTGGGCCAGAGAAGATGGTGTTGGAGTAAGGGGGAGGTGTGTCTGTGAGCAGGGGTGGAGGGAGGAGAAGAGAGTGTGTGTGTGTGTGTGTGTGTGTGTATGTGTGTGTGTGTGTGTGTGTGAGAAAGAGAAACACAAAAGGAGTGAGAGATACTGAGAGAGAAAGTGAACAGACTAGAAGATCATAAGGGAGAGAGAGGGGGGGGGGGTACATCAGGCCAGCAGGGGTGTTATGCAACCCTGTCAGAGAAGGCGGTGGGAGTGTTGATGTTGGGGGTCAAGGGTCAAAGTGTTGGCATGTTCTGGAGGTACCCTGAGCTAATGTGAATCTGGAGCAGAACACCGCTGTGAACTCACAGCTCTGCAGCGCTCTGTTAACATAAATAAATACTGAAAACTCTCAGAGAGGAAAGATAAAGAGAGGCTGGCGTCAGACGAGGATGGAAAGAGGGAGAGAATCTGAGGAGACATTAGAGGAAGAGTAGAGCAGGAGAGCACACAAAAAGAGGACAGGAAGAAGGGGGAAGCCCTTAGCAGGAAATGTAAATACCACCTCCATCTTATCGGAAACTCTCTGAAGTACAGCCATCAAACGTGCTCGCACAAACTACACAATCTTACAGATACACACACAGATTTTGTATAACCTGCTATGGAATAAGCTCACATATAAAAAAAACCCTCAATAATAGGAATACAATGTGGCAGGGTGTATTTCTGGAAAAGAGAGAGGGATATTTTGGGGATGGCCAGGTTTATTTTTTGGCTTGGTGACGGGCGACGGATGTCCACAAGACAAGAGGGGAGATAGAAGGCTGTGATGTGTTGTGTTGTTTGTCTCCACGGCAACAGCGGCATGTCAGCTGATGCAGTGCAGATAGTGAGCAGTAGAGGCTGGCCTTCAGAGAGGGCCTGACTGCAGGGTGAGTGCATTGTGACTAACCCAACATGATTTAGGAGCAGAGACGGATTTTCCACCAGGGGCGTGTGCTTCTGCAGAAACATTAGACTTGGTGTGTGAACACTGTGTCCATCTACGGTTTAGGTGTGCACATGATCAGATGGTCTGCTTGTGTGTTTGAGTGTGAGTGGATTGTCATGTGACCTTAAGGTCAGATAGTTGATAGCACACACTGACTGAAAACTTGCACATGGGCACATTAGCAGAAACTGGTTATAAAAATAAATAAATCTGAATCTAAAAACTCAAGAAACTCGAGATATGATTCTATTTTCGTCCGATTGTATATTTCAGACTGTGTCTATTTCTGAGGCTGTGGACCGGTGTCGCATTACACGGTGCATCGATCTGAGGCCTCCTCCTTCCTGAATGATGCTCTGGCTCAGGTGTCTTGCTTGTGGATGGGATTGTCAGACAGCTATCTTAAGCCCTGCGATTTCACTGCAGGTTAAATATACCCCACACCTCAGTCCCCTTCATGCATCATTCATGAAGCTCTAAACAGCAGACTCCACAGTTTGGAAGACAACGGCGGGAAACACACACTCCCCGCGGGACGCCAAGCAGAATCAGAATGTCTGTATTACTTCTTATAACGCAGCACTAATCTGATATTCTGTTTTTCTGGACGGAACGCAGTCTGGGGAAATATGACCCCCTCCTGCAGGACTGGTGACCTTGGGATCGGTCATTTTGAAGACATACCCCAAGGTTAACAATTTGTCAAAGTTGCTGAGATTTCCTTGAACTTTAATGTCACATATAATACATGTATTTTTTTGTAGATGCTACCAGTAGATTTTTACATTTAAGGACACAACGTCATGTTGGCACAGCATGTTTTGATGCTGCCTCAAAAAAGGTTCTGTCACCTTTAGACTGAGCGAAGCGTAAGGCTGCATTAGCTCCCTTAGATAAGGTGGGCCCATGAAGTGAAGACATTTATACACAATCAATGCAAACTCTTACTCTTAATTAAACACGGAGCCAGTGCAGGTTACACAGAATAGGCGTGATGTTGGGGCGATGACGGGGAGTCAGATTGCTCAATGGTTAAGGAGTTGGCCTCATTATCATAAGGTTGTGAGATCGAGCCCCGGCTGTGGCTATATGACGTTGTGTCCTTGGGCAAGGCACTTCACCCTACTTGCCTCAGGGAGAATGTCCCTGTACTTACTGTGAGTCTCTTTGGATAAAAGCATGTGCTAAATGAATAAATGTAAATGTGCTCTCGTCTCTCAGTGTGTAAAAAGATGAGCTGCATCATTCTGCTTGTTCTGTTAGCGCTGCAGGGAGCCCTGGTCTAACCCAACATACAAGGAATTATAATAATCCAGACGCAATGTCATAAAAGCATGGATAGCTTTTTTCTAAATCCGCCAGCGAAAGATAGGGCTTTATTTTCGCCATCAGCCTCAGCTTAAAAAAACTTGATCATGTATGTATAGGATCACAAAATGTTCTTAATGTGGCTGGATTACTTGGATTGGGGACGAGTTTCTAATATTTCTGCAGTGACTGCAGCCCTCTAGTGGATATTAGTAACACATGCTTTCTAGTGGGGTAAGATAAAGGAAAAGGAGTTTTGATTTTGGCATGATGTTGGTGAACAGTCCCTTTAAATAATCATGACCAGAGAGTCATGTGACGCAGGCGGTTAGGGCACAGGGTCAAACTCGTGCCATGGCGGGCCAAGAGGGTGCAGGTTTTCGTGTTAACCAAGCCACTACACCAGCTGATTTCAATAACGAGTTTGATTTTACTAAGGGGAGAAACTCGTCAGTGAAATCAGCTGGTGTAGTGGCCTGGTTAACACGACAACCTGCACCCACTTGGCCCACGATGGCACGAGTTTGACACCACTGGGTTAGGGGTTAGTAACTGGGTCCCAGATTTGAATCCCCGTCTGTGTTAACATGACGTTGTGTCTCTGTTGGGCAAGGCACTTCACCCTACTTGCTTCAGGAGGAATGTCTCTATACTTGATGGTAAATCGCTCTGGATAAAAGCGTCTGCAGAATGACTAAAAGGTAAATCACCACAACACAAATGGCCTGAAGTGGAGAAGGTGACACTGAGGGAGTTTTTAGACGGGAGAGACAGTCAAGAGGTGTTTATATTTGAGGGGCCGTTCAAGAAATAATTTAGATTTTACATGAACACAAACACATTCACATGAAATGTTCACACGAATTCATACTTGTGTGCACCTGCATGCGTTTACAGTCTCTCCGCCACAAGATGGCGATAAAGTGTAAGTTTTAGAAGCTGCGTTAACGTTTTTAAAGTTCTACACAGTGAGCACACAACGTACACATGTACAGTTTACAAACACACACACACACAACATTGTGATGCCTTGTAATAAAAACACAACCATTTAATATTTCACTCACACTTTAATTTCAATATAAAATTGTTATATTTTTTTTATCCAACAGATAGAAAACAGTACTTCAGTCAGTGATGCATGAATAAATAATTCAAAGCGTATTCAAGGTCATTCAAATGCAGACCCAAATATAACCAAAATATTTAAGCTAATAGCATATTTCCCCTGTTATGAGGACATACAGTATAGACTTTCCGGCACCAGTGTTTATGGTCCAGGCCCATCATTGTCCCAGGTCCAGCAGCAGTCCAGCAGCAGTGTCTGTAGTCTAGTCCCCCACTACTCTGTCTTGTCGTCTGGGTGTGAGGGTGTGCATGTTTGTGTGAAATCTCCTGCCTAACTCTGGATCAAGCAGATTCAGTACAGCAGTGCTTTGGAACCACTCACAAACTGGACCACAGTGAGTCACATGACTTATGGATCATGGTGTCATCTTTCTCCAGCAGAGACAGAGGGTCTCCTAGCCCAGGACACAGGGACAGAGGGTCTCCTAGCCCAGGACACAGGGACAGAGGGTCTCCTAGCCCAGGACACAGGGACAGAGGGTCTCCTAGCCCAGGACACAGGGACAGAGGGTCTCCTAGCCCAGGACACAGAGACAGGGGGTCTCCTAGCCCAGGACACAGGGACAGAGGGTCTCCTAGCCCAGGACACAGGGACAGAGGGTCTCCTAGCCCAGGACACAGGGACAGAGGGTCTCCTAGCCCAGGACACAGGGACAGAGGGTCTCCTAGCCCAGGACACAGGGACAGAGGGTCTCCTAGCCCAGGACACAGGGACAGAGGGTCTCCTAGCCCAGGACACAGAGACAGGGGGTCTCCTAGCCCAGGACACAGGGACAGAGGGTCTCCTAGCCCAGGACACAGAGACAGGGGGTCTCCTGGTCTAGGACACAGAGACAGGGGGTCTCCTAGCCCAGGACACAGAGACAGGGGGTCTCCTGGTCTAGGACACAGAGACAGGGGGTCTCCTGGTCTAGGACACAGAGACAGGGGGTCTCCTAGCCCAGGACACAGAGACAGGGGGTCTCCTGGTCTAGGACACAGAGACAGACCCATACGCAGCCAGACAGAGAGTATACAAGTACAATAACACCACCTGGTATCCCCACAGTGTAGTGTTACCATAGTGACAACCTGCATGATTGGTCTTTGCCAAGTTGAACCATGTTTATGAGGTTAAAATTGTGCATTTCACTTATATCCTTATGTACACATCTGCTGAGCTTACTATATGGACTATATGGATGTCAGCCAAATAAATATAATATAAATATTTAATGTCCTGTTTTCCTAATATCCACACTCCTAGTTTGTAAAGCTACATTCCCTTCAGAATTATGTTGAGATGAGACCAAAATCCCAAACAGGAGAGGAGAACCTGGGTTCATCATCCTGTTCCTTCCTGTTTTCCACATCCTCCCACTCCACCTTCACCAAACTCCTCCTCTTCCTCGATGGACAGTCATTTCCTCAGGTTCTAGAACTGAGGTCACTGGAAGGAGGATCGGACTTTCCTGCCTTTCAGTGGCTGCGGAGGACGAAAGTTGTTCTCCATGCGCTTCCTGTCCTCCTCTTCCTCACTGCTGCTGAGGAGCATTCTGAACTTCCCCATCTAGGAAAGTGCCAGTGAGACAGGTGTTGTAAACATGTGATGTGAGCATGTGCAAAACTAATCCACATCTATTACATAACAAGGCTTTTCCAAGCAGAGTAGCCTGTACAGTTTCCTTCATTTCCAACACTGGAGTCTTACTGGGTCTCTCCATTCCACCCCCACCCCCCCGACAGGGTGCCACCCCCACGTCATCAGCTGGAAGGATCAAAGGCTTTTGGCTGGAGTCCAGCACAGAGACCAACTCTCACATATAGTCCTCTAGGTATGCAGACCCTCCAAATCCTTGACCGCTCTACACCAAGACCCTCCCCCAATGCAGTGGAGTTCCCAAGCTCAGCTAGTTGAGGCACACACAAACACGCACACACACACGGCTGGAGCTTAAAATGTGACCTTGAACTGGTCCTTGTGTGTCACAGAAAAAGTCATTCAACTGGGCAGCCTTTGCAGTAACGTTAGTAAAGGTGTTTGAATCAGGACTGTATGACACAACTCTTCTCAACACACACACACACACACACACACACACACACACACACACACACACACACACGTTTGCAGGAAACCAGTCACCAGACATTTCCCTCCCTAATGTGTGGTTTACTGTGTGGTGTCCCAATTGATCCCCCATATTTCCATAACAAAACAGATTTCCATGAGGTGAGACTCAAAGAATGAACAGGTGGAAGTCCTCCAGGTTTATAACCATTGTCCTCAGGTGCATTCAACCACCAGGACAGCCTAGGTCACCTCTTCCTGTTCCACCATCAACAACAAACAGCGCCATTATCCTTGCCGGCCATGAATCCTACAGTACACAGCTCAGCCTTGTCCACCACAGTTCCGTAGTACCTTATCTGATTCAACCCTGTTTAACCCAGCTGAGAATCCCCTACCTGTTTCTCTGACACTGTGATTGGCTCTTTCAGTACAATCCAGATGACACTCTCGTGCAGAGGGGGCGTGGTCAGCGAGCCCAGGTAGGTCCAGAAGTGAAGGTTGCTGGGTATTAAAAACTTGGGACTGAAGCCTTTGAAATCAGCCATACTGTCCTGAGAGACACGCATATTATATTAATTTAACTATATTGAACTTGTGAACACATTTTCCAGTTTAAAATTCTAAATTGTACGCAGCCTCACTTTGAATTTGACCATGTAGAGTGCGTCTGTAACCTGATGAAGCCCTCTGTGTTCCTCTCCTAACTACAAAATAATGCCAACAACAAAAATTGGTTTAAGAATTGAAGGAAGAAGTGGAGGTAGACGATGAGAAAGTAGTGACAGGAAGTGGAAGTAGGGACAGAGAAAGTGTAAAGCAGAGACTTCACCTCCAGAAAGATGCCAATTACAGCCAAGCCATCTGGTTTTTGGGCCGCCTCGCCAAAGGTCTTGTACTTTGCTGCATTCCAGTGGACCAGGTGCAGCTGAGGAGAAGAGGAGAGCTCATTTAGGTGACCAATCCCTGACCCTCTAGAGCCAACCCAGTCTCAAACATGCTCTTACACTTGATCTTTCACACACTGTCACTCATACATTACATTTCCGTCCTCACTTCATCTTTCAGTCACTATCTGTCTCACCTCAGACACGTAGGTTTTGCCCTCTACAGTGTGTTCGCTGCCATGACAACCCTTGCCCCCCCAGTGGAAATGGAACTGTTTAAGGCGGTAGGCATTGTCAAGTGGACCCCCCCTCAACACTAGAGAGAAGAGAGGGCAGATGCCAGTCAGCCAGGGCTAAACACACACGGACCCACAGACACAGTTCATTATACACACACACACACAAACAGCTGACATCCTCCCAAATGTGTTAGGCTATCAGCAAACCAGTGACATTAGTTTAATCACAGACCTCTGAGACTCACTTTTCATGTACGGTGCAATTGTTCAGTACAGCAGAGATGTGCTGTCTTCAACACACACACACACATCCACCCACCCACCCACACACACACACACACACACACACAGAGTTTATGGCTCAGCAGCAGTAGGGTTTACAGATGGACTTTGCACCAGACACTTTTCTCAGTCACTCAGACTGCACAGTACTTATTATTCACTGCTACATTCTTAAACAGTGGCCATCAATTTTTAATGGACACTTTATATCCAAGTATCTCTGGACATCTACTGTTGTCATGTTGCCCCAGAGACCATCTGATGTACAAGGGCGGCAGTCTAGATGCCTCAGAGTCAGCGTATTATAGTATTATAGTTCTAAGAGTCCGTCTGTCTCAATGTCAGTGTTCTATATCTCTGCCCATAGAGTCAGTCTGCTTCAGAGGCAGTGTCATGTAGATCAGCTGCCTCAGAGTCTGCCTCAGCAGCAGAGCCTCAGGTTGATCCGGTGGCTTTGTAAGTTAGCTTAATCTGATTGGCCAGGAGATCAGTGTGACATCCCTGGGAGAGACAACAACCTTCAACAGACAGAGTCAGAGTCACTGAGTGGCAATGTAGAGGTGACAGAGAGGGAGAATAGGAAGGAGAGAAGGATGAGTCGGGAAAGCCAGCATCAGTCATTCCAGATGGTTCCAAGAAATCCAGGTCAGTAAGAAACAAATCAATGTAATACCTGGTACCAGGCCAAGCCAGACACACATCCAAAGATACACACACTGACAAATACACAAAGGTGTGTCATTGCCCATGCCTCTGAAGTAACAAAGACTGTGAAATAGTTCATGGAAACATATTGTGTTTTGTCAGTAATTCCTCAAAAATAAATGTCATTGTACAAGTATGAAAAAGAAAAGCATTTTGCAGGTCATATGATCAAAGGTGGGATAGTGGCACATGCAGAAACCAATGCACACACACACACACACACACACACACACAAACACAGCACAGCACAGCTGGACAGGCATGATGGAGCTTCTCTCAGATGTTTGTTTTTACATGTTGACATCCACTTTTCCTCACACAAACAACCTTGTTTGTCTGTTGTGTACATACCAATTAACACGTTGTTTTGCACAACATAGCTGTCATGTTCTTAAAATAGTTACACAATCATACTGCTTTGTGTACAACCGGCTGTCGTAAGCAGTCAATCATGGCACCACAAACACAGACACACCCAGTGTTAACATGATGAGCAAGCGATGCATTTAAATCACAGAGACAGACAGACAGGCAGACAGACAGGCAGGCAGACAGGCAGGCAGGCAGACAGGCAGACAGACACACACTCCCTTTGCTAAATATCGGCCTCCATCCCTTGCTGTAAAGCCAGGCGATGATTATGATCATTATGTTGACCAGAGGCATCTTTTTCTCGTGATTGGAACTTAAACCTCACACTCATTATATACAACTGCTGGCAACAGACATAGTATGTGCCCTGCATGCTTTAGTGAAATCTGCGGTTTATGTAGAAAGTAAAAACATGATCACAGGCCAAAATACTGGACTAATATTGCCATATGTAATCTATCAGAAAACACAATTCTTTATCAACCTTTGACTCAAGTTATACAAATAAACAATGACAGCACTCAATCAGTGAACAATGGTAGTGTCAAGACTATCAGTCTCTAAATTAGACTTTGCTTTATTCTATGATTATTCTACCTCTTCTCTGATCCACCTTCTATACAGTACTCACCCGTCCTGTTATCTGAATCATCAAACTCCACCACTACAGAGTGTCCATTGTTAGAGATGCTGATGGAGGAGCCAACATCGTAAGACAGGAAGAGCGGAGGTAAGCTGGGGTCAAACTCTGCGTCTGCCGGCACAATGTTGATGGGAGACTGGCGGTCCCCCTCTGCCAGAGGGTAGGCCTTGTGCCAGGCAGAGGGTCCTGCACGGGAATCATTTAGTCAACATGGAGCCCGGCAATGGTTCATTTGAAAATAGGATCATTAATGTGAAACCAAATCAGGTTTTTCAAGGATTTGTTCAATGAGCATATTTGCCCACCTCACCTATTCTACTCAGTGGGCCTACAACTCTCCTGATGTATTTATATTTGTATATTTGAAAGAAAATGTGCTGTTAAGGCAAATTGAGGCATTCTGCCACCTGTTCCTGCATTTTTTGGTTTGGATGTATGCTAAGATGTACAGAATAATATTCTGGACTTTCTGAGAAACTTTCTTTTCGAAAGCCTGCATGCACAACATTCAGAAGAGCCTGGGTTCACTAGTCTAACATGCTACTTAAAGTTCACATCAAACTGTAGTGACAAAGCATCACCTTACAGATCTTTGAACCAACATTTCTCTGGTCGCCTGTCTGAGCCTGCTGGAGTAAACATGAACTTTCAGTCATCCCACTGGGATAAGAAGGCTAATCTCGCATTAACTTGGGCTTGGCTAAGAATGTCACGCACAGGATCCCTGTCTGGTTAACACAGTCAGATTCTGGCATGTCTCTATAGGGATACAGTTCACACCATACCACAGTGCAACTAGAAAACAGTTTAATAGCTTAATAATAAAAACGATATCACCAGCTATAAGTCATTTTAAAAATCAAACGTTTTGGTCCAATAGGCCCACTGCTTTCAGACAACCACCCTTACGGTCGGAGTGACTATATTCAACCAAAGAAACGTTTAAACACAAGAAGGCAGTGAACTTACCATCCTCCTCTCCATATCCCCAATGATGCCCGGTCATTTCGTATGACTTTCCTCAAATAACCAACAAGCACACCTTGTCCCGTATAAAACCTTGACTCCAGCAGCCTGGGCAGAACTGGGAGCAAAGAAATAAGCACTGCTGAGTGTTGAACCTGTGTTAAGTTGTGATCAGGTGGTGCTCAGTGGGGGGGCAGTAATGATCCCGGGGTGACACGCCCAGCTTGTCTATTCCCTATAGAGCTTTTATTATTGTAGGATATTGTGATGAACGGAATCAACCTTCTCGGTTGTCACAGAGATGACTGGCACACTTAAGGGTGATTTGGGGGAGGAATGAGGAGGAGGGAGAATTAGTATGTTTGGGTCAAGGAGAGAGGAGATCGATTGTGGCGCATTGACAGCACCTGTTTGTATGGGAGGAGAGGTGGACGGACAATTAAAACGAAAACACTTACAAACCTCATGAGCCAATATTTACATGTATTCATTTAGTAGACGCTTTTATCCAAAGCGACTTCCAAGAGAGAGAAACATTTAGCACTTTTATCCACTAAATGAGCTATTCTTAGTTGGGATGCATGGCACCGGTCTCAAAACTAGGACATCGCCAGTAATGAACTGAACTGGTAACAGGTCAACGTGATTAGAAGGGATCTGTTAGAGAGGAGAAGTCTGCAGGAGTAAGGATGGTCCACTATCAGCTGCTATGTGTCATGAAGATGAGTTTGGAAAGAGAGGCTTATGCAAAGGAGAGGAAGTTCCCAGCCACAAGTTGGCCACAACAGCCTCGTGCCCCAGAGAACAGCGTTCGAGCCCCAGAGAACAGCTCTCGAGTCCAAACAGACGTGGACAGCGCGCGGTGCTGAAATGTCCTCGCGCTACATATGAAAAGTGAACGAACATCGTTTTAAACACCAGATTTGAAAGATGTAGAAGTCTTTAATATTGTTATGAATTTATAAATATATAATAGAAGCTAGTAGGCTTTTTGATGATAAAATTGTGGCTGTTAGCTTTTTATTTCAGCCCAGTAACCTCTACATTTCTGAGTGAGCGTGTAGATTTCCAAATCAAAGGACTTTTTCAAATATTATTAAATAATATTAGCGCATTATATCCTTATACGAATCGTATTCTATGTTTTATATATCGACCTACACCTTAATATTTAAGTACTGTATCAACTTTTAGTCTTTTCAGAGGCGGAAACAGCAGGAATTAATCTACAATATCTCCCTCTTGTGGAGAGGGTTTGCTCCACACTTCATTGACACAAAAATAAACAATAGCACCAAAAAAGCACAAGACAGTGAGCGTTTTTGTATTTTCATTGAATTTTTTTATTGAAAAAATGCTGTGAAAAATGAAAAGGTTAAACAACAGGTTAGAGGACGGGGGGATAGGCGAAGACAATCTGGCAACCCTCGTTCTGGCAACCCGAATGAGAGCTAACAGCAACATGACAGCTACTAATACTTCAAAAGAACAGAAATACGATAGACAATTGAGGTATGAAACGGACAGAACTGCGACGTTTATCGCAATCTACACATTTATTTACATTCAAGACTACAGCTAGTTAATTTAGCTTAACATTATTATCCTTTAGAAATGAGAAATGAGAAACATTAGCATCGCCAAAGCTAACTAGCCAGATAATATTATATCTCTCTCCAAGTGTTTATGGAGCATTGATGGTTTTATCCACCAGCCAAATACACGAACTGATTTGCTAGACTTTGCTAGTTTGTGCTAAGTTGAAATGTCCAAATGATAATAGAAAAATGCATTGCAACTTAATCAAATACATCTTGCAAAACCTAGCTATGTGTTGAGGGTTTGGTGTGAATATTGACTCATTCATTCCTAGGCAGGACAGGCAGGACATGATGTCTGTTTTAACCTCCGGATGCTGTGTCCTCTCTGTCTGTCTCCTGTGTCTGTGTCCTGTGTCTGTGTCTTCTGTCTGTGTCCTCTTTGTCTGTCTTCTCTGTCTGTGTCCTCTCTGTCTGTGTCCTCTCTGTCTGTCCTCTCTGTCTGTGTCCTTTCTGTCTGTGTCCTCTCTGGCTGTGTCCTCTCTGTCTGTCCTCTCTGTCTGTGTCCTCTCTGTCTGTGTCCTCTCTGTCTGTGTCCTCTCTGTCTGTCCTCTCTGTCTGTGTCCTTTCTGTCTGTGTCCTCTTTGTCCTCTCTGTCTGTCCTCTCTGTCTGTGTCCTTTCTGTCTGTGTCCTCTCTGTCTGTGTCTTCTGTCTGTGTCCTCTTTGTCCTCTCTGTCTGTCCTCTCTGTCTGTGTCCTTTCTGTCTGTGTCCTCTCTGTCTGTGTCCTCTCTGTCTGTGTCCTCTGTCTGTGTCCTTTCTGTCTGTGTCCTCTCTGTCTGTGTCCTCTGTCTGTGTCCTCTGTCTGTGTCCTCTCTGTCTGTGTCCTCTCTGTCTGTCCTCTCTGTCTGTGTCCTTTCTGTCTGTGTCCTCTCTGTCTGTGTCCTCTCTGTCTGTGTCCTCTGTCTGTGTCCTCTGTCTGTGTCCTTTCTGTCTGTGTCCTATCTGTCTGTGTCCTCTGTCTGTGTCCTCTGTCTGTGTCCTCTCTGTCTGTGTCCTCTCTGTCTGTCTCCTCTGTCTGTGTCCTCTCTGTCTGTGTCCTCTCTGTCTGTGTCCTTTCTGTCTGTGTCCTCTCTGTCTGTGTCCTCTGTCTGTGTCCTCTCTGTCTGTGTCCTCTCTGTGTCCTCTCTGTCTGTCCTCTCTGTCTGTGTCCTCTCTGTGTCCTCTCTGTCTGTGTCCTCTCTGTCTGTCCTCTCTGTCTGTGTAATCTGTCTGTCCTCTCTGTCTGTGTCCTCTCTGTCTGTGTCCTCTCTGTGTCCTCTCTGTCTGTGTCCTCTCTGTCTGTGTCCTCTCTGTCTGTGTCCTCTCTGTCTGTGTCCTCTGTCTGTCCTCTCTGTCTGTGTCCTCTCTGTCTGTGTCCTCTCTGTCTGTGTCCTCTGTCTGTCCTCTCTGTCTGTGTCCTCTGTCTGTGTCCTCTGTCTGTGTCCTCTCTGTCTGTGTCCTCTCTCTGTCTCAGACTGTGGGGGGATCATGGGCAGGATGCCCTGGAAAACGCTCACGTCTGCCTCATAAACGCCACAGCTTCTGGAACAGAGATACTGAAGAACCTTGTGCTGCCAGGTAAACACAGGTATTTTAACCTATGATGTGGTGAATGTACTGTACTGTTAGTGACTCCAATCTTAAACTATAGTTATACTATAGTTCAATCTTAAACTATAGTAAACTATAGTATAGTCTAATACACAGTCCCTTGACAGTTTACCTAACCCACACCTGTTGTACCTGGACATGGCGTTGGCCCACAGCTAGTTTACTCATGACTAGTTGAGGTGGAAGTGAGCTCCTCTCTAACAGCCTGACATGCGGTGCTCTGTCACAGGTATTGGGGCGTTTACCATAGTAGATGGGAACCAAGTGTCTGGAGAAGATGTTGGAAACAAGTAAGATCCAGATTCAGAAGATGACTGTGTTATTGTGTGCGTGTCCATTACATGATCATCTCACTATGATGGATCTTTCTTCACAGCTTTTTTCTCAGCAACAACAACATCGGAAAGGTACTATGTAACTTCTCTCCTTATCCATCTCTGTTCTTGCATTCCTTACTGTCCACACACACACACACACACACACACACACACACACACACACACACACACACACACACACACACACACACACTGCCCTCTCTCTTCTACTATGACTCTGCCAGTCAGTTTATGTCTGTCTGGCCTGGATGTTGTGTTCAGCTGATCATGTGTGTTTCAGAAAAGAGCCCAGGTTGCTACAGAGCTGCTGCAGGAGCTGAACAGTGATGTATCTGGGAACTTTGTAGAAGAGGTTTGTCTAGAAGCCCAATCAAAAAAAGATTTCATGTATCTGCTTCTCCCTGCACACCTGTTTCATATTAACGTGTGTGTACGTGTTGTCTGTCTCTGTAGAGTCCAGACAAACTGCTGGACAACGACCCTGAGTTCTTTCACCGTTTCAACCTGGTTGTGGCCGTGCAGCTTCCAGAGAGGTAGGCTGCTGACTAACTAGCTAACCATGCTAGCCTCACGCATGAAAAAGCTTTATAGCTGTTAACCATCCATAGTCCAGCCTTATAGAAGGAGCCACAGTGAGCACATTCATGTACACTGGATGGATTTCCACATGCATTTTCCTGATGTTGTTTTCCCAGCACCAGCCTGAGGCTGGGAGCCGTCCTATGGAGCGCTAACGTCCCCTTTATCCTGTGTCGTACGTACGGCCTGATTGGTTACATGAGGCTGGTGGTGAAGGAACACACAGGTGAAGCAGCTGAACACACACACACCTGCTCACATGAACACACACAGATCCAGTCATGATGTTCAGCCTGTGACCTCTGAACCCCTCTCTGTGACCTCTGAACCCCTCTGTGACCTCTGAACCCCTCTCTGTGACCCCTGAACCCCTCTGTGACCTCTGAACCCCTCTCTGTGACCCCTGAACCCTCTCTGTGACCTCTGAACCCCTCTCTGTGACCCCTGAACCCCTCTGTGACCTCTGAACCCCTCTCTGTGACCCCTGAACCCTCTCTGTGACCTCTGAACCCCTCTCTGTGACCCCTGAACCCCTCTGTGACCTCTGAACCCCTCTCTGTGACCCCTGAACCCCTCTGTGACCTCTGAACCCCTCTCTGTGACCCCTGAACCCCTCTGTGACCTTTGAACCCCTCTCTGTGACCCCTGAACCCTCTCTCCAGTGGTGGAGTCCCACCCAGACAACGCTCTAGAGGACCTGAGGTTGGACCAGCCCTTTCCTGAGCTCAGTCATCACATCCAGTCCTACGACCTCCACACCATGGACAAAAAGGCGAGTGTGTGTGCGTGTGTGTGTGTGCACGTGTGTGTTTCAGACACTGAGTCATGGTACACCTTCAGCATTCTCACATTGCAGCCCGGGCTTCCCTGTTCCCTCAATCCAGGATCACAGTCACACACCCTGGATAATCATCGTTGCCAAGTACCTGGAGACATGGATGAATGAGGTAGGACTGTAGAGATGACTTGGCTGAACAAGGTTCTGTAGAGATCATCAGGTGAGGGTGTAACTGTGTTTGTGAGGGTCTCAAACTGCATGTGTCATGTTTTATTTCACAGCACAACCAGCAGCTACCGAAGAACTACCAGGAGAAGGAAGCCTTCAGGCAGCTCATCAGAGAAGGTGACCCAGTGTGGTGCTTCTGAGCTCAGCTGATCTGTATGTCTTCACACCCCCCACTCATGATCCCATCTGGTGCTCTTCAGGGATCTTGAAGAAGGAGAACGGAGGTCTAGAGGATGAGGAGAACTTTGAGGAAGCCATCAAGAACGTCAACACGGCTCTCAACCCTACCAAGGTAACATCAGACCTCCCTGTATGGGAGAGCAGACCTGCAGTCTGCTGTGACCCCTGACCTGTCCTCTGACCCCTGACCTGTCCTCTGACCCCTGACCTGTCCTCCCCCCTCTGACCCCTGACCTGTCCTCTGACCCCTGACCTGTCCTCCCCCCTCTGACCCCTGACCTGTCCTCCCCCCTCTGACCTGTCCTCCCCCCTCTGACCTCTGACCTGTCCTCCCCCCTCTGACCTCTGACCTGTCCTCCCCCCTCTGACCTGTCCTCCCCCCTCTGTCCTCCCCCTCCTGCATGAAGGTGCCCAGTGTGATCGAGGACTTCTTCAATGGAGAGCAGTGCAACAACATCACTTCACAGGTGAGGTCCTCAGTCAGAGGCCCCTGACCTTTGACCCTCCAAGGTCAGTTAGAGCCAGTCATCTGATGCTTGGCAAAAGGAATTAAAACATGTTTTTTCTTCTATTTGCATTTGTGTGTGTGTGTGTGTGTGTGTGTGTGTGTGTGTGTGTGTGTGTGTGGGTATATGTGTGTGTGTGTGTGTTCAGAGCCCAGCCTTCTGGGTACTGATGCGTGCTCTGAAGGAGTTTGTGCAGCAGGAAGGTGGCGGCCATCTTCCTGTCAGAGGATCCATTCCAGACATGATCGCCGACTCTCAGAAGTTCATTAACCTGCAGAATGTGTAAGCACACACACACACACACACATAGACACACACACACACACAGACACACACACAGTCAGACTCATACACACTGAAATGCAAACATAACGTGCGTGCACACACACACACACAAGGAGATCTCAGGTCTCAGAAGTTAGGAGAAAGAGGTTAGGACAGAGGAAACAAGGAGAGGGAATGTAATTATTCCATAAGGAGTCACAGGGTCATTCCAGACATGATGGAGAAGCATTCACCAGATCATATGACCACCCTGTTGCTGAAGAACTCATCTGGGCTTCGGTCTAATGTTGGTATATATTAATGGTGTAGTGACTTGCATTAAGGGTGTGTGTGTGTGTGTGTGTGTGTGTGTGTGTGTGGTGTGTGGTGTGTGGTGTGTGTGTGTGTGGTGTGTGTGTGTGTGTGTGTGTAGTTACAGGGAGAAGGCTCTGCAAGATGCGTCTGTAGTGGCCAAGCATGTAGAGACTTTGCTGCAGAACGTGGGGAAGGTAGAACCTTCTATCTCTCTTTCTTCCTGTCCCTGCCTCTCTCCATCTTGTCACTGTCTCTCTCCCCCCCCATACTCTCTATGTCTCACAGTGTCTCTCTTTCACAGCCTCCAGAGAGCATCTCTGAACAGGACATTAGACTGTTCTGTAAGTACCAGCACTCTTACTTAGCTACACCTGCAGTTGAGCATGTGGAGTTGTGTTGACTCTGAGTGCATTTGTTTTGGTCTCCAGCTAAGAATGCAGCATTTCTCAGGGTGGTGCGCTGCAGGTCCTTGGCTGAGGAGTACAGCGTGGAGTCTGTCAACAAAGATGAGATCAGTAAGTAGTGTATCACATGGTCTTAAACCCAGCTAACCTTAACTACACAAATTACACATATATATATATATATATATAGATTAGCAATAAATATACAGATGAAGTTGGGACAAAATATCCAGATGTTCTATATATCCAGATGTTCTATATATATCCAGAAGTCTGGTCAGTTGCTGTTGTTGACGTCAGTCTTGTGCTTCTCTCCAGCCTCCTGTATGGACAGCTCAGACAGTGAGATGGTTCTTTACCTCATGCTGCGTTCAGTCGACCGATTCTACGAGCAGCACTCCCGTTACCCAGGTAACATACAAAAAAAAAAACACGCGTGCAGTCCCCCGTGCGTACTGCCGAAAAGTGCTGCAAAGTTCAGTGTGTGTCCCCAGGTGTGTCCAACTACCAGGTGGAGGAGGACATCAGCCGCCTGAAGCTGTGTGTCAACGCTGAAGGAGGAGACAGGGAGGAGGAGACAGGGAGGAGGAGACAGGGAGGAGGAGACAGGGAGGAGGAGACAGGGAGGATACCACAGATCTGTTAGGCTGGTAAAGATATCGCACGGTTGTTGGTTTCATTGAGGATGTCGGTTTACGCAACTTCCTTTTTTCTTCCATGACTTTTGGTTTATTTCTCAGTTTTGGTGTCTCTCTCTTTTGGACACTTTCTGATTGTAAGGACTTGGTGGGACGATGCTTGATTTGATTAAATGTGAAGTACAGAATACTTTGAGTTCAGCTGACTGGCCCTGATCAACACACAGACAATACACCAGACTTTGGATTGGGGACACGTCTCTCTCTCTGTTTCCCTCCTGAAGGATCCAGTGAAGAGCAGCTAAAGCAAGACAACAGAACAGGAAGTGTGTTTCAGCTGGGTAATGAGGTGGCAGTATGGTGGCACCAGGCCTGTGCCAGGCAAAGAGACACCCTATTGAAGGATAGAGGGCAGAGTGTTTTTGTTGCCAGGCGACAGGGGGCATAGTGTTGGTGTTGCCAGGCGATACAGCTAAGCACCTAAACTATGCAATGGCTAGCAGACAGGCTATATATCTATAGAGCGAGGAAACTATTGAAAAGGAGAAAGAGGAAAGGGGGAGAGCGATACAGAATGGAGAAAAGACAGAGAGAAAGAAAAGGTGCACGTGTTAAGCAACTTCCTCAAAAATAAGTTGTCATTTTGAAATATTTCGGTTAGCTATCCCTTTAACAAAGACTGGGTCTCTGTGTCCAACAAGCCCCTTTCTAAGCTGTCCTACTGGCTCTAGGTAAAGACAAACAGGCAGTTGTTTAATATCTGATGCGGTGAGTTTCCTGGCCCAGGTTACATAAGAGCAGGGTTTTAGAGGTTATTCCTGCTCTCCTCCCCCTTCAAAGGACTCATTGAGGGCAGGTTATTCAGGGGAGAAGGTAATTCTCAGGTCTAGTTTTTAGAAGCCTCAAACGTAAAGAGAGTTCTGTGTTCAGGAACCTGTAGAATGTTCTGGAGGGGGAGAAAACAGCATTTGAATAACACTGAGTTTCAACTTCTCTCAGTGAGAGAATGAGAATTCATAATTTAGAGTCTTCATACCAGCAGTGGTGACCCTGACCTGACACACACACACACACCTCTCCTCTCAACAACACAAGCCTGCTTTGTTGACCAACTTATATTCATCTACTTTGGAAACATCTGATAAAGAGAGAAAAGAGAGGGGGGTTGGTCCCACTAAATCCATGTGTCTCTCTCTCTCCCCCCCCACCCCCCACCCAAACCCCCTCCCAGCTGCCAGGGCCCTTTTCTTATTAGATGGGGAAAATGGGACCGGTATAATTTACTTAGAACAAAACTATGATACCCCCCCACCCACACACACATTCTCTCTAATTCCAAACCTCAACACAAATCATTTGACTCCTGCTCGCTAATGCATTTGCTTTGGCATCTATGTGGGAAGTATTGCCTCTCGTCTACGTGTGTGAAAGTGTGCATGTGTGTGTTTGTGTGTCATAATATGGTCCTGAGTGGTATTATTATACCCAGTCCCATTTTCTGTGTTACATCAAGACTTTTTCTTTTCTTTATCTCTTCTGCTTCTCCTCTCTCATCTCAAATCCCATCCCCCCATTCACATCCCTGCCTCCTGCTTGAATCACAGCCCTTCCCCCATCCCTTCACCTCTCCTCTCACCAGCTGGAAAATGTGTGGAGAATGTTCTGCTGCTTCTTGGGACCTGGGTGAGATGGGAGTTGGTGCTGGTGTCACAGGCAACAGTGTGTGTGTGTGTGTGTGTGTGTGAGCGTGTGTGTGTGTGTGTGTGTGTGTGGGGGGGGGGTGAGTGTGTCAAATATAACTTCCAATATCCCATGATCCTGTGGGTGGGGAAATCATCTGTTGACCACAGAAAAAAACTAAATTGAAGGTGGTAGGGAAGGAAGGAAGGAAGGAAGGAAGGAAGGAGGGAAGGAAGGAAGGAAGGAAGGAAGGAAGGAAGGAGGGAAGGAAGGAAGGAAGGAAGGAAGGAAGGAAGGAAGGAAGGAAGGAAGGAAGGAAGGAAGGAAGGAAGGAAGGAAGGAAGGAGGGAAGGAAGGAAGGAAGGAAGGAAGGAAGGAAGGAAGGAAGGAAGGAAGGAAGGAAGGAAGGAAGGAAGGAAGGAAGGAAGGAAGGAAGGAAGGAAGGAAGGAATTACTAGTACAGTACAGAGGAACGCCTGCCGATTGAAAGGATGGACGGATGATTAATGGAGAGTAGAACAGTCTTTATTCTCTCTGGCAACCGTCAGATTATCAGATTAACATTCCTCACAGTTTGCAAAGTATATAAAAGGCCAAAACATTTCATCTAGGATTTTTCATATAGTTATGGACAGAATATGACCAATTCTAAATTAGATTATATACTATGGAATGCTATTCCAATAAACCATGAATTATCGTCAGGCTCAGACACAGACAAGATTATTATTATTTTTTTCATAATTTCCATAGTTAAAATCCAGGCTGTTTCATTCTGCTGTCCAGAGGCTTCTGTCTCCACTCTTACATCTCATCTATCTCTTCATTAATCCAACTTGTATCCTAAAGGCTGCTCCTCAGAAACAGGGTAGGAGTCACATTCATCCCATCTTCCCTCTAAATATTGCACACTCTTTCTCTCTGTCTCTCTCTCTCTCTTTCTCTCTCTTTCTCTCTCTCTGTCTCTCTCTTTCTCTCTCTGTCTTTCTGTCTTTCTTTCTCTCTTACACATTGTCTCCCTTGAGTGGTTTGTGTTGTGTACATTTTTGGTTAACCAGAATGCTTCCATGCCCTGAGTCCTCAGAGTGGACGTTGCAGTGTTGGATCTTCAGCGCCTGTAGAGATGAGGAGGGATAGTCCTGTGGCTTCTCCTCAGACTAGGTCCACTGCCTGGCTGGCTGAAGTGCTGAGGGACTCCAAAACGCCTTCCGGGCCCTCAGGGGCCCCTCCTGACAGGGACAGCTCTTTTTTTAGTTCACAGTCACTCTGGAGGACCACCTGCTCTGCCGGAGGCTCGCCCCCTTTTGAAGACTCTTCTCCATTCACACTTTCCACCTCCCCATTTTCCAACTTGGCCTCCAATATCTCAGCTACAGGCTCTGGTAATTGGGGCTCAGGTATTGGGGCCTCAGCCTGGACCTCAACTGTAGCTACAGGCTCAGATGCTGTGGCGTCAGCCTGGACCTCAATTGTAGCTACAGGCTCAGGTGCTGGGGCCTCAGGTGCTGGGACCTCAGTAGAGATCTCGTTGGCAGAGGCTGATTCAGAGATGACTATCTCTGGGATGGATTCTGCCTCGCTGGAGGCTTCTGGGGCCTCAGCCGGGACCTCTGCTGCTGCTGGGGCCTCAGGAGCTGGAGTAACAGGCTCAGGCTCAGCTGCTGGTTCTGGTTCAGGTTCTGCTGGTGCAGCCTCTACTGCGGGGGCCAGCTCTTCTTCAGCACCAGGCTCAGGTGAAGGAACATCCAGTGTGACCTCAGGCTCAGTAACAGTCTCTAGTTGTGGCTCTGCTGGGGGTTGTGGGGATTCAGGCTCAGTAACAGTCTCTGGTGTGGGCTCTGGCTCTGTGACCTGTTCAGGCTCCGGGGCAGCAGGTTCTGGAGAAGGAGCTTCTGGCTCCTCAGGAACCTCTGATGCAGCAGGCTCTGACTCAGCAACTGTAGTGGCAGGTTCATCTGGGATATCAGCTGGGGCTGGTTCCTCTGGGGCAGCGGGTTCCTCTGGGGCAGCGGGTTTCTCTGGGGCAGCGGGTTCCTCTGGGGCAGCGGCTGGTTCCTCTGGGGCAGCGGGTTCCTCTGGGGCAGCAGCAGTGGCTGGTTCCTCTGGGGCAGCAGCAGGGGCAGGCTCCTCTGGGGCAGCGGGTTCCTCTGGGGCAGCAGCAGGGGCCTGTTCCTCTGGGGCAGCGGGTTCCTCTGGGGCAGCGGCTGGTTCCTCTGGGGCAGCGGGTTCCTCTGGGGCAGCGGGTTCCTCTGGGGCAGCGGGTTCCTCTGGGGCAGCGGGTTCCTCTGGGGCAGCTGGTTCCTCTGGGGCAGCTGGTTCCTCTGGGGCAGCTGGTTCCTCTGGGGCAGCGGCTGGTTCCTCTGGGGCAGCAGGTTCCTCTGGGGCAGCAGCAGGGGCAGGCTCCTCTGGGGCAGCAGGTTCCTCTGGGGCAGCAGGTTCCTCTGGGGCAGCAGGTTCCTCTGGGGCAGCAGGCTCCTCTGGGGCAGCAGGTTCCTCAGGGGCAGCCTCAGGTTCTGCTGGCCCCTTCCCTCCAGTGACAGCTTCCTGTACTGCTTTCACAGCTTCCTGTGCAGCCTCCTCCACCGCCGCAACAGCCGACACCACTGCCGACTCAGCCGCTGTGGCTGCAGCTGTAGCAGCCTGCTCAGTCACCTCAGCAATGGGTGCTGGGGCAGCGTTCACCACGGCAGCCTTGACAGACTCCACGGCACTGACTGCTGCCGCCGTGATTTCATCTTTTGTATCCTTTGGGTCGCTGACGTCATATCCCTTCTTCTTCTTGCTCAGCTTGCCTCCCATACCGACTCCTGGGGAGAGAGGAATAACTGCAAGGTTAGAAACAACTCTAGACTAGTGTCAGACTAGAATCATCTATTATAAGTCTAGTACAAGTCTAGTACCAGTTTGGTGTCTTATACAGGCGAGTATCTGGGGGGAACACAGAAAGAGAGAGAAAGAAAGAGACTGAGAGAAAGAGAGCAAGAAAGCTTCTACCGTCATTTAG
The DNA here is from genome assembly GCA_030340665.1 of Neosalanx taihuensis. Classification (NCBI taxonomy): domain Eukaryota; kingdom Metazoa; phylum Chordata; class Actinopteri; order Osmeriformes; family Salangidae; genus Neosalanx; species Neosalanx taihuensis. Next base: position 826,730 of record CM059295.1, read on the forward strand.
ACATATTGGACCTGTTAAACCAGCCCGATCACCTACAGAGTTATTCACAGTATGCTTCAAGTGTTCAGTCAATATGAACTTGGACCCTGATAATGCTTTTGTTTCTCTGGATCTGGTTAGTAGAAAGATTTAGATAAGACCTAGAGAAGGTTTGGATAAAAAATATTGTGTTGTTAGCTGCTGCACAAGCTTAATTCATGCATTCTGGTAGTGTCACTGAAGTCACCTTCACACTACACTGTATGATGACACATACGCTCACCCACCAACATACTTGCACACACACATATGTGCTCGCACACACGTACACACATAAGTGATGTAAGCCTCCAAAAGTAGAGGGGTGGGTTGTTAGGGAGGCATTTTAGTACAACAGCTCACAGTTGTATCTAGTTGAAAGTAGATTGTATTGTTGAACAAACCTCAACATATGATAACCTCAATATATGATTATACAATTATTATAATTTTTTCCCAAAGCCATTCAGGTACCAAGGTCATTCACTTCTCACTCATTCACTCGTTGACTTCTCACTCATTCACTGACTCGCTTACTCATTTCACCAACTCACAAACTGGTGCATTCCACCAACTGTTTTGCATTTCTGAGGAAGGAACCATTTTGACAGAGCAAAACTTTCCACAGAGGCCAGAGAACTGTGAATTCAGTTTCAACAGAGGCTTATATGAGGGTCACAGTGTCTTAGAGCTTAACTGTCCTACCTTCACTGTTCTGTCAAATATTTGCAGTTGCAGACACAGTATACCTACGAAACACTGTTTACCAATCTACCATGAAACACTGTTTGATTGCAGTAGACCTCCTGGTCTTTATGCGTAAATAAGAAAACATCTCTAAACTGCCTCAAGACACGATACTAGACCTTGACAGTTTGATTTGCAATATATATTACCAAGCCATCTGTCGAGAGAGAGGTTTCAACAACAGCCCTGACCGGTCTCTAGCTGACTGTCATCACCCCGTTAACGGTGAAGGGGTGGGGAGGGGGGGTGGGGGGGGGGGGTGAGGTGGGGGGGGGGGTGAGGTGGGGGGGGGGTGAGGTGGGGGGGGGGGGGTGAGGTGGGGGGGGGGGGGTGAGGTGGGGGGGGGGGGGTGAGGTGGGGGGTGGGGTGAGGTGGGGGGGTGATGTGAATACAACTGCAGCAAACGGGCTCTAAGCTCTAGGCGGATCCTCTAGAATAGATCAAGAGGCAACAGTAGCGATTGCATGGATGTCCTAGTGGTGATAGTGATTTTGGCAACTAGAGGATCCTTCACTGCAGTGTGGTAGTGGGTTAAACTGCAGAGTCACCGTACAGCATGGCCAATTATCCTGCTTCCGTCAGCGGCTTGAGCTTCTTTAATTCAATGCTCTTGTTTATGGTGGAGGAAATGTGCACTTACTGCAAAATAAACTGTATCCTATAAAGTCATGCTCTTGATTACACTGCACAAAAGAACAAAGGACTGAACACCCAACAGGCCTACTGAGGCGACATGCTTCACTGTCTCAGGGTTTATCTAGAGAAGAGCCCATTAGGCAGGTTTCCACGGGATCAATGACCGTAGGTGCAGAAACGGATCAGTGGATCTAAACATTACTGTGCTTTCTGTAACTCAAAAGTCAATTACAGTAAAGCCAATAGATTCGTTACAGTCGAAACTTAACAGAGCTGTTACCGATACCTGAGCTACAGACCTCCTTTTAACCTCCAGTAACGTCTCTACATGTTTTAACAGGTTAGGTTACTGGTGGGATCGTCTGCTGGTGTAACATTTTAAAACAAGTTGGTGTAACAGGTCAGTAAAAACAGACGTTTTCCATCCTAAACTAACCTTCCTTCAGCTGCCTAGCGCAGCTTTTCCTATTTTTTCTTTTCTTCTACAGATCACAACCATTGCAAAATAACAATTCGCTTTTTACAGAATTATTCTTTGAAAACATCTAACCTCAATGCTTAGGTTATCTGACAGCTGAACCTCCTTTGATTCATGATGACTGCAAAGAATCCGCAATCCTCCTCCTGTGATAACTGATCTCTCTCTTTTTTTCATATTTCAGCCTGTCCACTTGTAATTAGTTATATATTGTTTGTACATATTGTTAGTGTGAAATTCAAGCCTCATAATCATTTCATTTATTTATCAATAATTAGCTCAGTTATGTCCACGTCCTCCTATTAATTTAAGAGAAAAAAATTGGACTGAATCCACATTCACAACTGATCTCTGTACAATATTTGAGTGAAATGGAGAGTTTACTAACCTGGATAACTGCCCGCAGAAGGAGATCTGGTTCTTATTTATTCCTGTGTTAGACCGAGCAGCAACTAACAATAGAATGAAAGTTCGAGTCTGACAGCTGCTTTAAATCCTCTGAGGCTCCCTGAGGTACAATCACAGCCCTCCTGCTCCTAAGAGTGTCTCCAAATGCAGTAAGACATCTGTCCCTATCACAGCCTCTCCTACCCAGCCTCTCTAAACCCCCTCCCAGCCTCTCTATACCCTCCCAGCCTCTAACCCCTCCTCCCTGAGCCGCGTCCCTCGAAACACAACTCCCTAGATTGCATGCTTTAATTCGTTCGTTGTCAATTTGACTTCTTATTTCACTTTTTTTTATTTAAATATGTGCATTACCTCAACCCTTGATAAATGTTCTTTATTAATATGCCAATGAAGCTTGATAACACAGTGAATAGACTCCCCCCCCCCCCCCCCCCCCCCCCCCTCCAGTGGGTCCACTAGCTGAGGAACATAGAGGGGTCTTTTACCCAGCCTGGTGACTTTGACAGGAATGTTTAACATTGCATAATATTACGCAACACTGATTTTGTTAGTTGGAACTGTTGGCTCACTAAATATGTACCAGTTCTCCCAGGTTCATTATGGTAACAAAGCACTCTAGAATACCAGAATGGAAGCAGGCCACATGTCCACCAATATTAGCAATAGGTGGTGTTAAATTGTTTACCTTAGTTACACAACTTTCTACCTTTACTCTGCAGGTCTGATTGGTCAACATGTGGCCTCTAGCCTGGGAACACACTGATCCAGTTGTCCTATACATTGCTAGTGTCCCACACTTAGTGTCCTACACTCTGTCTTATACCCTAGTGTCCTATACTTAGTGTCCTACACTCTGTCTTATACCCTAGTGTCCTACACTTAGTGTCCTATACACTGTCTTATACCCTAGTGTCCTACACTTAGTGTCCTATACACTGTATTATACCCTAGTGTCCTATACTTAGTGTCCTACACTCTGTCTTATACCCTAGTGTCCTATACTTAGTGTCCTATACACTATCCTGATCATTGGTGTTCTAGACACAAGTGTATAATACCTGATGCCATATACATTGCCCTCTACACTGGTGTCCTATACACTGTCCTACAAACTGTCCTTTGCTCCATTGTCTCATTGTCCTACTGTCCTATGCATAATGTTCTATACACCAGTGTCCTTCACTACTGGTGTACTATACACAATGTTAGAAGAACAAGCTCCAGGCGTTAGTAATTGCTTTCAAGGGCAGAAGGGCAGAAAGGTCGTTCTCAATATGAGTTTCCATCTTAACTGTCTAGGCGTGTGTCACCTTGGTGCCATTTGCCTGCTATGTGTTAATGTTGGAGCTGTACTTTAATGAGATTTTGAACATGGAGGCATGCCTTGCTGTCCAGACATGTGACCTCAGACCTGGACGTCTGCAGCAGAGCAGTACCCCCCCCCCCCCGGCTGGGTGAGCTTTCTTTATCTTCTCCAAAACAAGCAAAAGCCAAAGATGTGGGTTTTCGGTCATCTTTACATACCTTGTTTCCCTCAAAACATTAGAGTTGGTTCCAAGTCTGACATGTGACAAAGTATGTAGGCTGACAACACATTTGTGTCACATGCAAGTGAATAGACAAGGTTTCATTCATGATATTGATATTATAGTCAGCTGAGAGAGGATTATTTGGTTACTACTAACTTAGAATTGACTGTGTAATGCCATGCATACTCTGTCCAATCCCACCATCTTTGTATGCCGTTTGACAAGATTTTGTGGAAAACTTGGGAGTGACAGTGATTTAGAAACCTTAAACTGAATTTGACACCACAGAAGCACAATTTCTGAGAAGCAGAACAACTTTTGTAGTTAATGTGTCAATTCTCAATAGTACCACCATGTTTTCAGTACAACATGTTCTTAAATGGTTTACATTTTACATTTTGTCATTTAGTGGAGGTTCTTATCCAGAGCCACTTACAACAAGTACAGAGGCATTCCCCAGAGGCAAGGAGGGTTTAGTGCCTTGCCCAAGGACACAACGTCTTTTTTGCAAACCAGCAACATTCTGATTATCAGCCTGATTCCCTCACCACTTGGTCCCCTGACAAATAGTTCAATAGTGAAGAGACAAAAACAGAACTTTGAATACAATTATACATTTTATACACATAGCTTTACGTTTTAAGGTTTTGAAAGTTACCTTTCTCATGTTTGGCTCTTTAAAAACAACATGCAATCAATAATTTGATTCTTTACAGACGCTCAAACATCATTACCATGTGCACAGCGTCCTCTGTGGTACAGATATGGAATTGCAACATCTTACACAGAATGCAACCACATGAATGTATGGAAAAACGTTTGTGCAAACAAAATTCTATCTTTATGTGGGACTAAAACGGAATCACTTTAGACTAAACAAGTATGAGGTGTGTGCTGATGAGCAGAAGAAATACAAGATAAACATGCTCTGAGGATAAGAAGGGTACGTAGTCTCAACAGTTAAACACTCCAAATATGTGAATCCTGTGCTCAACATCAACATTTGAAAATAAATACTGTTGTGTATCAGCTCTCTTCAGTGCAGGAGAACAAATAAGTCGGCTTGTTTGCAGGGACAAGTGCCTTGCATTGCAGAAGTGTTTTGTGTTGTTTGACGGGCAGAAAGCAATTGACTATAGCTCTGCTGAGGAAGAGAGTCTTGTTTCGCTTGAGCCTTGGTAATAAAGTGTGAAGGATATTATCCTGTTGTTGTTCAGTAGAGGCCTTGATACTGTGAGGATAGAGGGAAGGTCAGGTTTCACATGACTCAGATTTTGGCGTACTCTCAGGGGTATCACTGCTTCTTATACCCGCCCAGCCTGAGTCCCAGTCCTGGCTTCAGCCCCAGCCTCACACCAGTCTCCCAGCCCCAGCCTCACACCAGTCTCCCAGCCCCAGCCTCACACCAGTCTCCCAGCCCCAGCCTCACACCAGTCTCCAAGGCTCCCAGTCCCAGCCTCACACCAGTCTCCAAGGCTCCCAGTCCCAGCCTCACACCAGTCTCCAAGGCTCCCAGCCCCAGCCTCACACCAGTCTCCCAGCCCCAGCCTCACACCAGTCTCCAAGGCTCCCAGTCCCAGCCTCACACCAGTCTCCAAGGCTCCCAGCCTCACACCAGTCTCCAAGGCTCCCAGCCCCAGCCTCACACCAGTCTCCCAGCCCCAGCATCAGTGCCAAACTCCCTCCTGTCAAGAGTATTCCCCTGCCATTTCAAGTTATTTATGACTCATCTCCCACCTGACATCTGCAGTAATGTATTCTGCCTGCAGGGATGACAAGATGTAGTCATTGATTGGTCTCCTTCTGGTTTGAACTGGTTGAAAGCAATACTGAGTGACCTGATGATCATTAAGTAAATTAAATCTGTCAGTGAAGTTTGTCAGATGTCTTGTGTATATGTACCTATATCATGCGACCATGTAACACTTATTGAGTGGCACTGATAAATAGACTATGGATGAGGACCTGATTATACATTTGAACACATGGTTACCAACTATTACTCCTGTTTTTTATGTACAAGCCATTTTAGTTAATTAAAGTGTGTAACATTGTGGCTAGACAAAAAAAGACAATATCTACAATACGGGATGTTTTCAAACCTTTTTATTGGAGGAGATACTAAACGTTCCTGTCACCCGCTATACCTTTCCATATTACGCCACCAGGTGGCGCTCCTGTCTGTGCCTCTACGTTCCTCGAAGTTGAACTGATGCACAGTCAGCGCTCTCGTTTACACTCGTGTCTAATAGTGTTGTGGCAAACCAGCTAAAGTGAATCTGGATCAGTCGTTAGGAGACAATACACAATAATACAAAACCGCCCGGAAAGATGACATCATTCAAGCCAACGCGTTCCGGGCTTTCAGCAATCATGCCTGAGCAGAATTGTGCAAATAAATAACCTATTCAAAATAGACTATATTATATTTTTAATTTTGCATGATATTTTCTTTATTGCAAATTTGTATTTAATAAAAATAGATTAATTTCAGTATAGGGTAGGGTTCACAGTAGGTACACTCGATTTCACAACCCGAATGTCTACTGATTAAAGGAGTTAAGCGATCATATTTGAAAACCAAAATTGGATAATAGTATTTTACGATAATTACGAAATAAGGTTTAGCATCCAGTCAGAAGTACAAAAGAAGCAGTTATGTATCTGTATCTATATCTGGGTAATTTAGATGAGTAAATTATGTAAATATTAGGTTAAATGGCGATTGGCTGAATAGTTAGGGAAATAAAAACATAGGTTAACAATAAATATGCAGATGAGGTCGGGCAAAAATAAACATATTGAAGGTGTGAATACATAAGTACGGGGGGATGTATACGAGTTTTCTAGACTAACTACTATCTGATGGCATTTTGAAAATAAAATACTGATACACTTGTCACTGTAAATGTTGTAATATGTGACATAATGTAATATGTATGTAATATGTACTCAAACAATTTATTGAGTGGGCAGAATTGAAGAAGTGGCAATTGCATCACGGAATATCAAACAGTGTAGTGTAGTTTTGTGTTTAAGCTTTATCAGCCCCGGACTGTTCACCGCCGGCATGTCTGACATTCAAAATCGAGTGACTTTATAGATCCGAGGTCCTCGTGCGCCAGAACAGCAGCTCGAGCGTCCCTTTGATGTTGGAGAGAAGATGGCGGCTCCTGTTCTGGAGAAGAAGCTGCTGCTGGGCGCAGCCGGAGCAGGAGAGACTATGGAGAAAAACAACGAAGACGAGGAAGGACAAAACCTGTGGTAAGTTCAAGTACTTTTCAATAGCCACGCGTGTGTGCAGTTTAATTCAAGGGAAACTTACTAAAAGGTGACATTAAATCTGCTTTGTCACTGACGGTTGGTCCTGTGAACCGGGATGTTAAAACAAGCTAGCTTAGCTAACTGTCAGTTAGCTGTCATTTCTGTCTGACTTTAATATCTTTAGATTTCTAAATGTCATTAGTATCAGCGTCTTCTAAATGTGATTAATGATCAACTCATATCAATGGTAAAAGCTGGTTATGTAGATATTGCTGAGCTCCTTTACTAGCTAGCTAGTAGCGGTGGGCAGACATTAGCTACAGTAGAGCTAACAATAATAATACAATATAGTACATTAATATTATTACCATATAGTATATTAATATTAATACAATATTAGCCTAGAGAGTAATGGATTGCTACTTCTACTTTAAGATAACCTCAACTTGACAGCATATTACTAGCAGACATCAACTCGGTTTCAAACCTATTTATCTACTTTAGTTAACCATCATCAGACACCTGTCAAATCGACGTCTAAAGCCTGATTGCTGCTGATTTACCAGACATTAGATAGTTGTTGCCAGTTTTGAAAGTTAACCAGTTTAATTAGAATAATAACATGTCTTCTTCACGCAGGACTTCCATTCTTAGTGAGGTTTCCACTCGTTCAAGTTCAAAGTTGCCATCCGGAAAGAATATATTGGTATTTGGTAAGTAGATATTGCATGCTTGCTGAACGCATTAAAACTAATGTTCACAGATAAATAACACAGGAAAAGGCACTAGGTGTGGTAGACATAGGCTGGTAATACTTCACTCTTCAGTCTGCAGCAGTGTTTATTTTGATGGAAGATCAGTGTTGTGATGAAGGTGTTTGGTTGTTGACTGCTGTGTGTTTGCTGTGTTCAGGAGAGGATGGTTCAGGGAAAACGTCTCTTATGGGGAAGCTTCAAGGAGCAGACCACAACAAAAAAGGCCGAGGTCTAGAGTACCTGTACTTAAATGTCCATGACGAAGACAGAGATGGTGAGTGCTCTCTTCACTCCTCCTCCTTCACCCTCTCATTTGGACCTCCAATCTTGTTCTGTCCTCTTATCGAAAACCCACAGTTCACCTTCTCAACCTTTCACTATCCTAATCCTCTCATCTCTGCTTCCCACATCTTTTCATGTTGTCATCCCTTGTCTTTAAACCCTCCATTAAGGAAACACCAGACAGTTTGAGAGGCTAGAACACTGTTCCTATTTATTCATTTAAATAGCTCTAAGGCTGAGGAACACAAGAATCGCAATATGTCTGCTAGTATAATAACACTTAAGTGACCTATCATCTCGTTGCCTTGAAAAGAGCCGTTTTAATTGCCTATTCAGGAAGACATTTGATTTCAATAAAATCTTAACGTTCTTGTTGTTCTGCTTGATTCCCCCCCATGCAGACCTGACGCGCTGTAATGTGTGGATCCTCGATGGGGACCTGTACCACAAAGGCCTGCTCAAGTTCGCTGTGTCAGCAGAGTCGCTAGGAGACAGCCTGGCTGTGTTCGTGGCAGACATGTCTCATCCATGGAACATCATGGAGTCTCTGCAGAAGTGGGCCAGCGTGCTGAGAGACCACCTGGACAAGCTGAAGATGACCCCAGAGGACATGAGGGAGATGGAACAGAAGAGTGAGTCTTGAATGTGGTCGCTCGCCCGGGTGGGGGATCATGTAGTTAAGGGTCTTTCTTGACTGCAGTCTTGTGGTGATGCTGTCAGGCCACACGGTGGAACACTGCTCCCAGGTCAGCACGCGTTGTGACTTCCTTTGCTAACAGGGGGCTTATGTTACATGTAATCTGCATTGTAGTCTGTTTGCAGGCTGCTATTACAACAGCTCACTCATTGTCATGTCATGTCACATGGGCAAGGCACTTCAACCTACTTGCCCCAGGGGGAATGTCCCTGTAATGTCTGTAAGTTGCTCTGGTTAAGAGCGTCTGCTAAATGTTAATGTAATATAGCACAGCCGCTTTCTGCATTGTCCCCATGAATTCATAACATGAAGGATGTCTACATGGATGACATCACCTTTTGTGAGACACAATCATAGATGTTGCAGCTTCCTAGCCTGCAAGCATTAAGAGGTTTAAGAAAAAGATACCAAAAGAGATCAGAGTTTATATAACAAGCAGACAGGCTCTGATTGTGAAGGAAAGAGAGCAGAGTCGCCACAGCCGAGCGCTGTATGATCTTCCACATCTCTTTGTGGGTCATCAGCAAGGCCCATGATCATCAGCTGTGTGCTGAGGGCCAGAGGCTAGAGGTTGGAGACCACAGGCACAAGATTAGTGGCTAGAGGTTAAGAATTAGAGGCAGGGGATTAAGAGGCTAGGGGATATAGACCCGAAGAGGCTACGTCATTCAAGTGACTGGTACCATCAAATATTGATCATACGTCCTTGGTTAATATCGGATGTGTTGGTTAATATCTGATAGTGCTGTGAAGTTACAGGCTTGTGTTGGGCATTCTAAGAAGATGGTGCTGATGTAATGAAGAGCTTTATCATTGGGATGTTGGCTTGACGAGATAGAGGATGGTTTACCAGGCTACATGGACAGTGTGATTTCATCTCACTAACTGACATGGATGATGCGTGAAGGAGGAAGTAGCTAAGTTACTTTTTATTGAGGTGCAACATAACATGAGTTCAGAGGGCAGGTTGCGTTTCTTGTGAGTTTGAACCAGGACTGCTAATCATTCAGAGTTCCCACTGTCCTAGCCTGTCCAGCAGCTCTGTTCATAGCTGTAGCTTAGCACACTGGTCTGGTATCCAGACAACATGTCAGTTATCCTGTCAGCACAGAACATGGCACTCTAGTGAGACACATCCTTTGTGTGTGTGTGTGTGTGTGTGTGTGTGCAAGCACCGGTCAACAGTCTTACAGCAGTGTTACATCATCATGGCTCTCTGACTCTGGCAAGTCTGTGTTAGCAGGGGAGGGGGGGGAGGGGGAGGTGGGCTTGGTGTCTGGCAGCCGGAGACCTCTGCCCTCTGGAGCTGCTTAGTGCAGCTGCTTCTGGAATCAAGAGTCATCATCAAGGCTTAACCTCTGAGTCTTGTTGCTTATGGGCTACAGATGTGCTGTGGAAGTAGCAAAACTAGTTGATAGGCCCATAAAGATTGGGCCCCACCCTTGTTTGTGGAGCGGACACGTTGTCAGCGGGCAAAGTCGAGCTGGGGAGCGATTCAAGCTGTGACACCAGCTGGTTCAGCCTTGGGCAGGCTGGTGTGTTTCGGAGGAGCAGGAGGAGGAGAAGGTGGTTGTGGGTAAAGCGGGCGGACTGCTAGGTGTGGTCACAACAGTCATGGTGTCTCATACAGTCTCATAGCTGCTGACTTAGTAGGAAGTCTTGTCAGACTTGTCAGACTGTTGTCTTATGTAACTCTTCCTTCATGAAGAGGGGAGCCAGCTGTGAATCAGGGGGTTGTTGAAAGACTGGGACATGGAACTCTGCTGGATTTGACCCAGCCTGTCTGCCCCAGCCTGTCTGCCCCAGCCTGTCTGCCCCAGCCTGTCTGCCCCAGCCTATGTGCCCCAGCACATGTGCCCCAGCCCTGCCCTCCAGTTCTAACTGCTCCAGCCTATACCTCGCCTTCCTGCAGCTCAATCTCGGAAGTCCTGTTTTCTGCTCCTGCCATTCCCCTTTAAGTAGGGAAGAAGGGTGAGAAGAGGAAGTCAACCTAACTGTGTGTGTGTGTTGTCGTTACTGCATTCCTCTGGTTCCTGAGGAAGTGTACCCCCCCCCCCCCCCCCCCCCTGTTGGACCTTCACGGGCCGTCTCTGGTGTCTCGTACTGTTCTGGTTCAGTAGAAGCCTGATGCTTGGCTACAGTGTGTGCCTATCGTAGGGCGTATTTACATTTTAGTTGAGAACACAAAGTGAAAGAAGTAGCTTTTGTTTCAAACTGCAGTTTCATCGAAACACCCACTGAAATGATTGCTTACCATTGTGTATGTAATCAGAATGGGAATGTTATGTTGTGATAACCTTTGCTGTTTTCAGTGGTGGAGGTGATTGTTGATTGTTGCTTGTGTTGTTTCTTTGTTCCAGTGGTAAAGGCCTTCCAGGAGTACTCTGAGCCCGAGGACGCCAACCCCTCCTCTCCACAGAGACGTGCCTTACCACCAGGGGGCGACGACGAGGGTGTTGTACTGCCGCTGGGGGACAACACCCTGACGCACAACCTGGGCATCCCAGTGCTTATCGTCTGCACCAAGGTAATGCACCTGCCATTAATCAATCTGATCCGGTCCTAGCTGGCTGACACTGGTTAATGTGTCTGGTCTGTTGCAGTCTCTGGTTCTGGGTCTGGTCCTGTTTGAGCCTGGAGGCAGCGTCCTCCTCTATGAAAGCTCACCATTATGTTGCGCTCCCTGGCTTCTATGTGTGTGGAGGAACACAGTGTTGTTATCGTCAGAGTTTCACATGTTCTGCGTGACCAGGGGAGGCTGAAAGAGGCCTGTTGTTCTTGTGTTCCATCTGTCCTGGAGGGCAGGGGTGCTGGGGTGCACCTCCTTAAAAATGACATCACTTATTATTATTAGCTCTGTGTACTTTTCCCTTTTTTAAATGTAGAGTTCTATGCTCTTAGTATTCGACAGGGTTCTGCAGAGCTTCCACTTTCATAGCCTACATGTTACTGCACAAATACTACATAACTATTGCAATGTTATGAAAGTACTACAGACCATTTTAGAATACTGTTCTCTAGAAAGCCTAGTTTAATGGATTGTGTCTGACAAATTGGCATGCAGGTGGCTATTAATATTAGATGGCTTGTGGCTGAATATCTAACCAGATCTCATGACAGTCTTGGCTAAACTCATGCCTTGGATGGGGGTGGGGGCTTGGATAGTCCCCAGACCTGGGCTAGAGAAGTTGGACTGAGGGAGTCTCTGAACATCAGCTGGGGACTGGGATAGTCTAGCTTCCCATCTAGTGGTTGCTATGGGGAAGTGCTTCTGTGTGTAGCAGTGAGAAGGAGAAAGGGGGTGGAGCCTGACAGCCTTTTCCATCCTACTGTGAGAGAGAAAAGAGGAAGTGAGGGAGGGCTGATGAAGGAACTCCATGGAGAGCTGAGTGGGAGGAGTCAGACCAGGGAGGAGGTGCCAGAACTCCTCACAGTAATTTTTACGTCTCCCAGGAGAGAAATGCCCGGCATTCTTAACTCAAGAATGTTTTTTTGAATGTTGAACTGTTTTTCTGTACCTCTCTCTCTCTCTCTCGCTCTCTCTCTCTCTCTCTCTCTCTCTCTCTCTCCCTCCCCCTCCCTCCCTCCTCTTATATCTGACCACCCCTTTATGTCTCTCTCTTTTCCCCTCAGTGTGATGCAGTCAGTGTCTTAGAGAAAGAGCACGACTTTAGAGAGGAGCACTTCGACTTCATCCAGTCTCACATCCGACGGTTCTGCTTACAGTGTATCCTTCACCCTCTTTCCCTGACGCTCAATAACCCTCAACCGCTTCTACATATTTAATAGCAAAAATCAATGCGACGCAACTTCAACTAAGCCTTTCTCTTTCACAAGACCTCTCAAATATTTAATGGTCAACAATGGTCAAATATCCTAGAACCCAAGTGTTGAATCACTCAGTCTCTCACCAACCTTAGACTTAACTCTTCAAATATGCCAGGTAGATCCCAGGTATGTGGTGGGAAAGCACTGTGTGTTCCTTGTTCTGGATGTTCTACCTGTTCCAGGTGTCTGTTCCTTAATGTTCCACCTCCCAGACGGAGCAGGACTCATCTACACCTCAGTCAAGGAGGAGAAGAACCTGGACCTGCTCTATAAATACATGGTCCACAAGCTGTATGACTTCCAGTTCACCTCCCCGGCCTTAGTGGTGGAGAAAGATGCCGTGTTCATGTGAGTGCTGAATTCAAACACACAGAGATGAGATTCAGAGGATTTTTCACATTGCTCGATGGTTACGTTGTCATCGGCTACACACCTGCCCCCCCCCCCCCCTGTAGTCCGTCTGGCTGGGACAATGAGAAGAAGATTGGTATTCTGCATGAAAACTTCTCCACTGTTCGACCTGAAGATCCGTTTGAAGACTTTATCGTGAAACCTCCTGTCAGGAAGGTAAGAGGAGGAGAACACACACATACCCACACACACACACACACACACACACACACAGACACACACACACAGACACACACACACACACACAGGATGAGGCCAGAGTGAAGGTTGAGACAGTCTGGGTGTGTCTCTGTTCCAGTTGGTCCACGATAAGGAGGTGAATGCGGAGGACGAGCAGGTGTTCCTGATGAAGCAACAGGTTGGTTGTCATGGTTACGTCCTCTTCCAACGAACCCGATATTCCATCTCCTGGAGCCTGTACGGTGTGACCACTAGATGGCACAAGCTTTACAGAGAGCACGTCTGTCTGAAGCGATCTTTAGGCCCTGCCCAATTCTCTCACTATGCTCCAGCAGATCCCATTAGAACAGGGGTGTCCAATCCTGCTCCTCAAGGTCACTGTCTGGACCGGTTGAGATGTTTCCCTGCTCCAGCCCACCTGATTCTAATGACTGGTCGTTACCAGGCTTTCACAGAGCTTGATAATGACCCATGTGTTAGAATCAGGTGAGCTGGAGCAGGGAAACATCTGACACTGTCATGATGGTGGCCCTGGAGGACCAGGATTGGACACTCCTGCATTAGAACATTTGATCTTGGATAGGTTTTGCTTCATAACATTCTTATCTTTCTCTCCTAAAGTCTCTGCTGGCCAAGCAGCCGGCCACCCCGACCAGAGGAGCCTCAGTAAGTCTGACATCATCATCAATGCCACTGTTTTCTTCATGCATGTCTGTGTACTGCTGAAATGTGTTGGATTTGAATGCCTATAACATGGACAGCTCTTCCATCTCCCCCCACCAGGAATCTCCAGGACGAACAGCTTCCAGTTCCCCCAGGCCCAGTGGCCGAACCCCCACCAACGTGGCCAGCGTGTCCCCCATGACGGCCGTCAAGAAGCCTGACCCCAACATGAAGGGTAAGCACCCACTCTCACTCTTGTTAGGCTGGGCCCTGATAGTACATGTTTCATTTAGGCCTTGTTATTTTACAATGTAAAATAACTGTTCAGCCCTATAATGCTTTCCTGGTATATGGTGTTGTAATTTATTGTGTAGTTGACTTGATGTGCCTCCTCATCACTGTGTGTTCCTTCAGGAGCCGCAGCAAATGAGGGCGTCTTGGCCAACTTCTTCAACAGCCTGCTGAGTAAGAAGACAGGAGCCCCCGGCAGTCCAGGCAGCGCCACGGGGTCCCCAGGGGCCCCGGTCCAAACCTCAGCCAAGAAAACAGGTAGGGCTGGCTCCTCAGGGTGCAGGCTGCTGCACTGCCTCTCTCCCCCCCCCAGCTCAGCTGGTCCTGTCCCTGTGTGTGGAGGGGAAAGAGAGCCGCTCACAGAGGAGGCGGGGCCTCGATCCCTCGACCCTAGGAGGAGCTGAGGAAAGGCCTGTATGCTGCATGGAAGCTCCCTGTCTGTGACTATCACCATGTGACATCACAGAATGGCCCCCAGTCTGACTCAAGCTGCCTGTCCCCTCTGAACCCCCTGCTGCTTGAACAGCATGCATTTATACTAACCACCCCCCCCCATTCCCCCATGTGTTCAAATGAGCCTAAACACTGCATTCATATGTTCAACACAACATGATAGGAACAGATAAATAAGCAGGCTGTTCATTTGGATCTCTGGACATTTCACAGGGCTAATACAGTATACAGTCAAATGAATATGTCAGCATCAGAGAATGGAGCAGTTCTACCTGCTGCCTCAAACCTTCATCCCCTCCATGTCCTGTCTTATTGATCTGTACTGGACCTGTTTATCATGTCACTCATCAGAACTGCCATGCATGTGCAAAACCTTTACAGGTGCTGGTCCTCTGCATGGCATTGAACCATCTCACCTCCCATCTCACCTCCCATCTCACCTCCCATCTCACCTCCCATCTCACCTCCCATCTCACCTCCCATCCTCCCCCAGCAGTGCCTGTCACATGCTGCCCCCACAGACACTACAGGAGATTACTCTGTGTGTTTCTTTCCATTCTTTTTTTTCCAAGGGCAGAAGCAGGGTTTGACTGACGTCCAGGCCGAGCTGGACAGGATGACTCGCAGACCGGACGCCATGGTAACAGCGAACAACACCCCCCCTCCCACGGAGAACGAGGCCTGAGGCAGCAGCAGCAGAGTCCACTGCTCGGCCCTCCAGAACACCACACGCATAAAGACACAGATACTCCAGACTGAACTCCTAACATTTCGATCAGTCAGCAAGCAGATGGGGGCGGGGCTTCGCCAAATTGGGTTTGAGATGCTCTGGGATATATATTGGTGAGATGGATAGGGGAGAGAGGGAAGAAAAGGGAGAGAAAGGATGGAGAGAAAGAAAGGAAAAAAAAAAGATGGAAAGAATGAAAAGAGGTGTTAAAGACAAGCTGTGTTTATATCCTATTTCGTCAATTTGCAAATGTTTTTTGTGGGTTATTTTGGCAAGAGGATGTCAGGTTTTGGTAATGTGTTCACTCTCCAGCTAGCATTCCACCCCCCATCCCACCCCCCCCCCCCCCCGTGTAGACGGCTGCCATGGAGTCTCGTTCAACTTATTATATGGAAGGAAATCGGTTGCAATCATAAGATGAAATTGTAAGCCTGAATATGTATTAGTTCAAAAACAATGAAAATACTTGCAAGCTTTATGTAGTATGTAAAAAAACAAAACAAGGTAGATGGAATACTGATGTATTTATATGACAGGTCCTCCTTGTTCTGTTCTATACTCCTGCTTCGCCCTCTGGTCTCCATGCATTGCGCTGAGCTACATGTTAACCTGTAAAACGCCACTGATGCCCTGACACTAATGACAGTCAACATGGCAGACAGCCACTAAAGGTTCTGTAAATAGAAGCTAAATTGAAATCCAAGCCTTTGGTCAAATTTTGTGTGAAATGCTGTAATAGAAAGGAGAACGGTCTAGGTAAGAGTTGTCAGAGATCCAGCAGCAGACCCTGACCTCCATCGTTGGTTTGGGGCGTGTTGGAGTGCTTGTGTGTGTTTGAGGGTGTGTATGTCTGCTTAAGGAGGGTCAGGCAGCATCTTTCCAACTATTTACTCCCAAGTGCCTGGAACAGCTGCCTGCTTGTGTCCCAGTACAAGTGCTTGTGAGCTTCAGGAAGGGGAAGCACTGTAGCACAAACGGTCTAAAGGTTTGATCCTGTTCTGTCATTTAAAGTAATTTATTTTGTTTTATTATTTCTTTCTTTTTTTTGTAATACAAGCCTGTGGTCTTTTCATAATGTTTCAATTGAAATGTTTTTTTTTCCTGTGGCCTAGATTAAGTTCAGAGGAGCAAAAGATAATGCCTTTACTGTGTTTGAAACCATTGAGGTTTCTCGTACCCCCCTTAGACCAACAGACGAGCCTCTGACCTCATACTCCTGCGGCCAATCAGAGATCAATGGAACTATGACATGACATTTGAAGTCCTGTCCTGTTTTTTGTTGTTGTTTTTTTTTGTCCATCAAACACTCATTCTAGTTTGACATGTTTTAATGTTTGTACCAACTGTGGCTCCTCCGATGAAACATTCCCCTGCCTCTGTGGTGATGCTGTGCACATGGCTCTCCTGTTCTAACCACATCTGCAGCGCTTGTCCACAACGTTGACTTTGCCTTGGGGGCGTTCAGCTGAGCTCTGCACCTGCCTGTCCACCCTCCTCCCTCTGTCTGCCTTCTGCCCTCCATCAGCTGTCTCACTTCTGTGCTGTTGTTTCTTATGCTTCAACCATATTATCCACTGTGTGACTTATCATATCAGATTATCTGTCAGATTGCAGCAAATCTCATCTATGTTATGATTCTTAACGAACAGACTTCTAATCTTGATGGAATAGCTGCAGGTGATTGGTTCTTATCAGTCCCAGAGGAGTTCCTTATGGTTGGCAGTCAGGTTTCTCCACTGTCACGATTTTAACGACCTTAGAAAATGGAACAAAAGACGAAATCAAACAAAAAAGAAAATCGAGCAGCTATTGGACTTAAAAAGCACCAACAGCTTCCAAACTGCAGATGACAGGCAGCAGTAACCAAAGATGCAGAGCAGTGTTCAGTCATAGAGGGGGATCCCGTCCCCTCGACCTTGAGGGGCCTGGCTGTACTGCAGCAGAACCACCTCTGTTTATATCTTTGTTGCTCTGTAAGGGAAAAACCACAAAATCACAAGAACCTTTTTTTTGGCAGTAGTTTGAAAAGGGTACATTTTTTGTTTTGCATGAACTAATATGTTATATTGTGTTATGCTTAGGTTGTTATAGAAACCACTCTGGATTTGTATTCTGCTGGACATGGGTGCTTGTCACTGCTCTCTCGGGTCAGAGGTTAGGAAACTGAAGCACAATCCTGAACAGCTAGGAGGGGTTCATTGGCTGAATTAAGCACTTTTAAACAGGGAGGTTGAACAACTCTTATGTAACCATACAACTTTACTTTATGCCTGCTTAGTACCCGAATGGATGAATCCAATCCGTCTGACTCCAAATATATACTGTAACATTAACAATGTAACTACTTAACCTGTGAGGTTACTAGTTTCTAGTCCTCATGTAGTCTCTTGATCCAGCATGTCTTTCTTAGCACCTATCCTGGACACGGTTTCCCCATAGATTTCATGTGCTAGTTATTCAGCGCTGTAGTTTTAATATAGGTTGATTCTTCTGCATAGAGGATGAAGCAGAATCCTGATCAGCTGTCAGGTTGTTCTCCATCTCACAGAGTAGCCACCCTGCTACATGGCTGTTTTCTTTGACCAGGGGTCAGGACCATTACAATATGACCAGATGTGTTACTGTCCATGCTCAAATCAACAATCGGCCACAGCAAAGGAGAAGCTCTTCTAGGCTGCTTGAGTTAAAAGTTGCACTACTTTTTATAATAAGATTTCCCCTCCCCCCTAAGATTAGTAACAAAGCCTGTAACATTCACCTCAACCATCAATGGATATAATGCTCTTCATTCTAAGACTAGCAGTCATGTTAGCAACACGCCCACGCAGACAGATCCAGCTGTAGATCTTGCAGGATATCTTTATTTTATATGTGACCCCTCAGTAGGAGAGCCTGTGTCCTGGTCAGGTTAGGAGACCAGGTGGGAGCTTCTGGTGCAGATAAAGATAAGGAAACGTGACTGTATACCCTGGCTTCAATAAAACTGAGAATCCAGATCTTTGGATAGACTGTTTATTTTGTGTGTATTTTCTGCTCCAGTAGTTGTCAAGGGGTGATATTGTAACCTGCTTTTATAAGAGACACAAAACATTAGATGGAACCAAACAGGCACCCAATACCCATATTTGTACCCGTGGATAGAAGTGGGTTTGTTTAAAGTACAATACTGTAGATTTTGTTCGGGATTTGGGTTGACCAGACCCAAATAAATATGATTTTTCAACAGAAATATGACATTGCTAAAGGTTTATTGATACGCTAGTGGTCTGCCTAGACTACAAGCTGGACTAAGAGGCTGAAGTCACGGTAGGAGGTCTCCTGTAGACCTGCACAGTACAGCAGCCACGCAGATCACAGACTGGGAAAGGAAGCCTTTATTATTTCCAAATGATCAAGGATTAAAGTATCTTCACGAAGACCTAATTCAATTAACCGATGGACTATGGTCCAGTTATCTGTGGTATTCTGGATCTTACTTTGTAAAACATGCTTAGAGGAATGTGCAGCTTTAGGGCGGAGACTCAGCAGGAACACTGAGAAGGGAAATGTAATGTTGCTGATTCCCAGGAGAAACTTCACATCTTTATCCTGCTGATTTAGTTTCGATGGGGATCATATGAAGACAGGATTGTCTCTTTGTTTTTGCCCTGGTGGATGATGGGCTTGGTGTTAAAGAAGATTCACAAAGGAGACGGAATGTAGAAAAGCCCATCGACAAACTCCCTGAATAGACATTTCGGTGTAGAACGAAACCAGAATCGTGAGTTAAGTAGGTTAAACGCGGATGGTGAAGGAACTGGGAACATTTACACAGCCAATATAACATTGTATCCACAAGTAATGATCTAAAGAAGCCTTTATTCACGTTTTTATCATTGTCTAGGAGGATGCATTAGGGTTTTTTTGTTGCAGGGAAACGTGTTATGTCTGGTTTGATTTCTCCATTCACCACTTATGGAACAAAGTGTCTTTTATCTGGCCGATACGGTGGATAGTTTGTAGGGTTAGATCCCGGGTTAGATCCCTGGTTAGATCCCGGGTTAGATCCCTGCTGGTGTCACTGAAAAGTTCCAAAGGGTGTGAGATCATCTTAGAGCAGCCATGAGGAACACAGAGGAGCCAGAGGGATTCGATGGCGAGGCCTCCAACACGTCCATGATCTCTGGGGTGAGCAGCCCTTACCAGCCCACCACTGAACCAGTCCACTCCAGGAATGTTCTGGGACAGGTCAGATGTGACATGGACTATCTCAAGTCTGTCTTTGGCATGTTGAAGGCAATTGAAGTGGTGAGTTTTTAACAATAATAAACCAGTATAATGTTGTGCCTACTGAAACGCACATCACACACTGTCTACCAAGTTTCCTGAGACCAACAGGTTTGACCATTTTAAATAGTATGATAATAATAATAATAATGTGGAAGAGTATTTCATTGAGATGTTACATGAACTGTCAAAATAGGTGAGAATTCTTCTTGACCTTTTCATATTGGTTTGTGTTTGGTTCAACCAGTAAACATTATAGATTCATACTTAAATGCTGATTACAAGAAAAGTTAATTTGACCCCTTTGAGATGAGGACTGAATATTTTTTCCTTGGAGCAAAATTCACCAACTGATCACTCACTCATTCACATCCCATTATGATCCACAACATGGAAAAACTAAGGTAGTAACTACTAAACTAAGGAAGTAATTAAGTTCAACAAGGCTTTTTGGCTGCTGGTTTCCTTCCCCCCTTCTGTCACTCATGCACATGCTTATGAAAGAGATATTCCTTCATAAAGCATTCAGAGCTCATTCATAAACCAGTACCCTGGCCTCAACACATATCCTGAGGTCGCCCTTCACACTCTGTGCAATGAAGTGTGTGTCAGTGATCCTCTGCAGTGTCTCTCACACACATGAGATGTTTACCAGTGGGAAGGTGGAGATGAAGGACAGTCGCTGTGTCTGAACATTTTGTCTTCCCAGACTTCCACTGCAGAGTTGAGTAAAGTAGGGTAGAATCACCTTGCAGCGATCAGAGGTGAGAGGGTGAGAGGATAGGTGTTCAGTAAACACAGTGGAGATGTCCTGCAGGCCCAAGGTCGTCTGTTATGATAATCCTGAGCAGTCGTCACTCAGCATGATAGTTTGACGTCTGCCTAGCTGGTTTGTCAGGTTTCATCCCCCCAGTCTAGCTGTATAGTTTACTGCCTGGCCACCAGGCATCAAACCAGTCTGTCAGATCCATTACTCAGTAGCAGGCTTACTTGTCCTTGGACTGAGCAATGTTCTCTTTTATGAAAAAGATAAGATATGGTCTAGTCAGGCACCTGTCCAGCTTCGGTTACTCTCAAGTTGATCTATGTGGTTATAATACCTCATGGTACGTTGGGTTTGCAGGTTGAATACTGCTGCATCTAGATTATTTTTTAAATATACATTCAGTAATTTAGCAGACGCTCTTATCCAGAGTAACTTACAGCAAGTACAGGGCATTCCCCCCTGAGGCAAGTAGGGTGAAGTGCCTTGCCCAAGGACACAACGAACCAGGGACCTTCTGATCACTAACCTGACACCGTAACCGACAGCGCCACATGACTCTACAATCTTTTAACTGAGTAGTTTGCTATTACTGCTTATTCTGGTGTGCGTTTAAAAGGAAAGGTTGAATATTATTTAAAGGCTCTGTGGACAGAGTCTTTCTGATGAATTTACCAGATGCTCAGAGTGTGTGTGTGTGTTTGTGTGTGCATGCTTGTGAGTCTTTGAGAGAAACTCTTGATTCTTTTGAGAGTTCTGGTTCACCCAGCGTTTTGGAGTGATCTTGTGTGCAGATATAGGAGATCTAGGTTCAGAAGTTAATGTGTAGGTCTATATGAGATACAGGTTTAGGAGCTAGTGTATAGGTCTAAGACAGTGAGTGATTTGGCTATGAGCTGGTGATTAGGTCTAGGAGTCGTGCGTAGTCATGGACACAGCAGATGGTGACTGGAGGGATCCCACCCCAGAGACCACCATCACCGTGGATGTAATCTCTCTTCCCCTGAGAAAGACTGAAAGAATAGAAGAATAATGGGGAGTGGGTGTTGCTTACATGATTACCCAGAATGCATGGTGACCCCTCCCCTCTGGGTCTATATAGCACCTGCTGCTCTGTAGCCTGTGCAGGACCTGGTTGTAGAGCGATGACATCATCTAATACTATAATACTGCCCATGCTGTCACCCCCTAACCTGAACCAATGTAGGATTCACAGGTTCAGCACAGTCTAGTACACCCTGTGTGGCTGTGTCGGCTGAAAAAGGTTCACGTTGTCTGATGACAGAAGATGAATAACAAGGCTAATATGCATATTGAGGTCACATGGTTGCCATGGCAAGCGCTGAATGTCAAACACTCCACAGCCCCTCTCCTGCCGTACGGGAGACAGACAGGTCATTGTGTAGTGCCATGCATTGTGTGTGTGTTTTTGTCTGCCACCGTAAAGTGGAGAGAGAAAAACAGGCGAGCTTCTGACTGTTAGCAAGTCATGTGACGTGTCTCCGTCAAAGCTGAGAAGTAAAGCATCTGGTTCAGACGTCTGATATCGTCCCTGTTAGAGAGAGAGAGAGAGAGAGAGAGAGAGAGAGAGAGAGAGAGAGAGAGAGAGGAGGTGGGGATGAAGGTTCACGCCTTCCATAAAGTGTGATGAATTACGATGGCCCTCCTATCTCCTATCTCTTTCATTGTTTATACAGGAAAACAGCTTTGAATGTTCCTCTCAGGTGAGCTCAAGGTTAAGGTCTGCCTGGTCTCTCTGCTTCAGTTATCAAGATAACTCTGATCAGCCAGTTTATGGGGTTCATATGATCCAGCCAATCAGGCAGCCAGCTGGTGTCAGCCCCCCACTAGATGCTCGCCTCTCCTCCACACCCCTGTGGTGTGTTTCTGGCCTTTATCAGAACTGAGCTGCTGTCTGCCATTTATCCAGATCTGGTCCAAACCGGTTGGCCCCGGCCCAGGCCTGTAATACAAGAGGAGATGTGGTTCTGCCTGGCTGTCCTCTTCATGTGTGGTTTGTGGACAGAGGATGGATGTGTAGCACCTAAATAACACAAACCACTGAATTCTCCCCATTCCTCAGGTCCACTTACGGATGTGGGGGAGAAGCCATCCAGTTCTAAACCATTCAACATTACAGTGTGGAAGTCATTGTATGCTGGAAAACATTGTTGTATGTTTTAACTCTGGATAAAAACGTCTGCTAAATGAATACATGTAAATTAGATCTTAACTTTCATCCAGGTCATGGTGTTTTTCAGTCACGGCTGTTTTGTTTGTATGCAGGTCTTGTCTCTCATTGGCTTCATTTGCATCGAGACCATCATGCTTTGCCTGCCATGTGGAGGCGTCTACTTCTTCGAGTTCGTCAGCTGCAGTGGCTTCGTGGTGACGGGAGTGCTGCTGATCATCTTCTGCCTCAACCTGCACACCAAGGTGCCCCACGTCAACTGGAACCTCACGGTAGTTCACCTCCACACACACACGCACACACACACACACACACACACACACACACACACACACACACACACACACACACACACACACACACCACACTTGGAGTTATTGTTAAGGAGCTGAATGGAAAATCAGTGAGCTGCAGTATTCCATAAAACTCATCCTAACAGACAGAGGAGTATGAAGTATTACTATCAAATTGCATTCTGGGATGCATAGTACGATTAGTTTGAGGCTAAGATTGTGGCTCCCCCCCCCCCCCCCCCCCCCCCCCCCCCCCCCTTGGCATGTGAAGGCAGATCTCGGTTGATCTTTCAGTTGTAGTCTTCTGTGCAGTCTGGGGCTGTGTGTGTTATTTAAGGCAGCGCTGGGTCTTCTAGTCACTGGCTCCCAGACCGCTGGCCCTGCTTTGGAATGTGAGAATGGATCTAGCAGAGACTCTGGGGAACCGGAGTTAGAACCTACTGGGTTCTACCAGGTTCCACCACAACCCTCTCTAGGATCTGCCTGTGTATGTGTGTGTGGAAAGTGTGTGTGTTTGTGGGGAGAGGTAGTGTCATGTGAGAGTCTTACCATGCATCCAATCACATGATAGCTGTGCCTTAGTCATGCTGCAGCTCTTATTAACCAACACTGACACACTGTGTGTGCGCGCATATGTGTGTGTGTGTGTTCCATAACAGACATTTGTGGAGGTTTTCATTTGAGGGAATGCTGCTAATTGAGCGTGTGTGTGTGTGTGACAGGACCTGGTGAACACAGCAGCCAGCACCTTCTTCTTCTTCCTGGCTTCCGTCGTCCTGGCATCCCTCAACCACAATACTGGAGCTGAGATTGCTGCTGTGGTCAGTACACCTCACACACTTTCTCTCTCATCTCCTCCTCTCTCTCTACCCTCCTCATCTCCTCTCTCTACCCTGCATTCACATCTACCTTCTCAGAGGTTAACTCATCTTTTACTTTGTGGTTTCTGATTCCCCCCTGGTGGATAATGGCTGCAGAGGAATGTCCTGCTCTGCGCTCTGTTCATAGACCGAAGACAGACATGCACAAAGCACACACACACACACACACACACACACACACACATTCACACAAACCATGTGCTGTTGCTGGGGGATTTCTGCTGAGTGCTTCATAGTACAGATGTTCTCAGCAGGAAGTCGCTAGTTAACATCGTAGGTTGGGTAAATCCCTAGGCTCCCCTGCTGTGTGTTTGTGTACATGTGTGTGTGAGTGTTTGTGTGTGTATTTATGTGTGTGTAGGTGTTCAAGGTGCCACACCTTGTGTGTTGATGCCACTCCCTGTGTGTGTGTGTTTAGATCTTTGGCTTCCTGGTGACGTGTGTGTATGGCCTAAACACCTTATTGGCTGTGCGGCGCTGGCGCCTCGGCGATGGTCGTCAGGGGGCGGTACAGACCAGCGAGTACCAGCGGGCACGCACCGCCTCCCGCGGTGAGATGGAAGCACGGCCAGACCTGGCCTGAGGGGGGGGGACCTGACGATGAGGGGAGAGTGAGGAGTGTTACCATCGACCAATCAAGTTGTGGAGATCCTACAAGGGCAGCTGTATGGGGTCAAATGTCTCCAACGTTTAAAGACTTCAAACCGCAGGGGAGACATGACCAAACAACCTCCTGACCCTGCTGGGATTAGAACATGGACCCTTAAGGTCGTCTGAGTCCCCACATTAAGAGAACTAACACTTTGAACTATCCATAATTCTCACCGTTGGACTTCCTGGGTTGGTAACTAGGATTAATGACCGAATCTCATCTTAGTTTCTCGTTTATTTGACCTTGAATGGGTGTTCTTTAGCTCCTTTTCTGCAGCTCTATGGTATCCATGGCTACCTGAGTGGTAAGTGGAAAGAGAGAAAGAAGAATGAGAGAAATATTTTATCCTAAAAATATAGTTTGGTTTTAGGCTGGGTTAGTTTGGTGGTTGACAGTGTAGAGTATTTTTGGGGCCAGATTCTTGCTCTGTCTGCAGTCTAGTTACATCTTCCTTCATATTTCTGACGGTTTTCCGTTAGTGTCTATTAGAGCAGTAGGTTTTATTCAGTTTGGGGTTGTAATACTGCTACTATCTTTTTAAATACTTAAACTCACGTTTTGACTGGCTTAAAGCATCAGATGGGTAAGCTTTCCATTGTGCCAGACAAGAACAATGGACCACAGATAAATAATTCAAATGATTCCAAATAGTATAATGTACCCAGATCTGGGTTAAACAGGATGCCTCAAAACTAGGGAGCAACTACTCTGTTATTGGCTAGGACACGGTGCCTTCTTTCTGTTTGGCCAGGATGTGGTGCCTTCTTTCTCATTGGCCAGTTCATGTGAGAGGACCAATGAGCTGTCAGAGAACTCTCAGGTTGCAGAAAGACGAAAGTAACTGTGTCACAACTTTGCCTAAACTGTGTTTTATATCTATTGTCAGTTATGTAATAACAATGTACACAGTCTGTCATATTACTGTATTCAGCTACAGATAGTTCCTCTATTTCTGAACACACATGGTCACCATGACGACTGAAGTGCATAGATACGTGTTATCTTGTTTGTCTTGGTTTTAGTATTTTTCTAAATATGAAGGTGCATTTCTTTTATTACAGTCAATTCATTTTGTGTAATGTCTTGCACAAGTCCTTACTGCTTAAAGTAAGGAACAGTTCCAATACCAGTAGCATCATACTGATCTAGAATCAGATCCAATCCCTGATACAATATATTGGTAATCAACCTATTCAGAAGTTACAACTGATCCCAGATAAGCCCTGTAGACCCTGAGGAGCCTTTTGAGTTCAGAAGGCTGAGCTCTTGGACACACACAGGGCTATGGCTTTGTTTGGCTGTTACTACAGGAGCACTTTGAAGAGCGCCCCCTCCTGGCCATGTGTGTCACTGCTCCAACAAAAGCAATGGAACCAACTCTGTTCCCTCAGAGAACAAAGTGGACCAAGAATTACTTTTTGGGGTGGGATGTAACAAATCGTAAATGTCAGATTTTTATTAACTGAACTGACCGTGATAACTGTTAATAATAATGGATGGATAGACAATAGTAGAGATGGGTGTTTTTGATGAATAGACAATCAAATGTTTCTATTTATATTTCATTGTAATGAAGAAATTAATTGGTATGAAATGCCTGGGCTTCTGTCATGAATGCCATTCCCATATATCTGTCCATACTTTGTACCACAGCTGTGTCATGTACTGCATCATACTAACTTCAAACTAGATGACACTAGCCCTAGTAAAGATCTCTCACTAGTCGACTATGATGTCACACAACACAGTTTAACGTGATATCCGATTGGTCGCCTTCAGCACTGCAAGGATGGAATGTACTAGAAGCTGATGATGCGCTGTTAGCAGATATGAGTGTGACCAGGGCCTCTCTGTTGGAACCAATAAAAAAGGCTCTTTGTATAACCTTGAATGGACATTTACTGTCAGTCTTGCTGTCCCTTAACACAGGCGGCCCAAGTGCTCCTTCCACACGTCTAACGTGGTTTAGTGAAAGTGGACCTTTGAAGTGAAGTTTTCGTCCTTGTATTCTCTTTCAAATCTCCTCTGTACTTTGTGAGGTGTTTGGTAATGATAGTCAGGCGTTTCCAGATATGAATGAATCAGCCGTCCTTTGTCAATCTGTATTTTTTTGTATTTAAAACATTCTCTACAGATGAAACAACACTACTTTATTTGTGACACTCCTTGTCTTACATTAAAATGATTGGACACTCAGCTTGAACATGTTTGATTTTGTTATCAACGATAACAGAAGTGTTTTTCTCCCGGAAGGAAGCTCCTCTCTTCCTGGAGCAGCAGGGACGGTCTTCATGTGCACAAACTGCTCATGTCTTCACAGACTTACATGATTGGTGTAACATTTACAAAAGCAGTCAAACACCACATATGCAGTGCACATTTCACACACACAGTCACAAACTAGGTGGTCCTACCGCTCCTCAAACAGACACATAACAGTGGCAACAGATAAGGCCACAGTTTAGAACAGGGAGGCATGTTG
This sequence comes from Neosalanx taihuensis, assembly GCA_030340665.1. NCBI lineage: Eukaryota > Metazoa > Chordata > Actinopteri > Osmeriformes > Salangidae > Neosalanx > Neosalanx taihuensis. Next base: position 853,628 of record CM059295.1, read on the forward strand.
TCAGAGGAGGAGAACAAAGTTAAAAAGATATGCTGACAGTGCGGCTGACGGTGATGTGAGTGAGTGAGTGAGTGAGTGAGTGTGTGTGTGTGTGTGTGTGTGTGTGTGTGTGTGTGTGTGTGTGTGTGTGGGGGGGGGGGTGCTATTGTGAAATTTGGAGAAAAATAACTTCTAGGAAACAGTGTTAACAAGTTGAGGTTAAAGAATGTTCAGAATATAGTTCTTTGTGCCAGTGAACTCAGACGTATTGTGGACCCCAAAACTTCACACCAATATGTTGAGCACAAAACCAAAATAAAGGAAGCGAAGGGGGGGGGGGGAGGGGGTATTTCCCCAGTGCCATATTAGTAGAGTAGCTGAAAGAAAGAGAAAAGATCCTTGTGATAGATTGTTATCCTAAGTATGTGTCATATTTCAAGGCTCTGCTAGATCCTGGACCTATAGATCTGGGCAATCTTCTGAAGCAGGGTCAGATCAGGATCAGGGTCAGATCAGGATCAGGGTCAGATCAGGGTCAGACCAGGGTCAGATCAGGATCAGGGTCAGATCAGGGTCAGATCAGGGTCAGACCTGTGTTTGGTTGAGGGAGGAGGGAAGCAGAAATGGGGTGGGGTTGGGGGGGGGTTGGAGGACAGGCACATTTCCTGCCGGCCTTGTAGAAGGGTCAAACCAGTCCCAGGGGGGAGGAGCTCTTCAGTCTGAGTCATCATCTGAGTCCACGTCTAGGACACAGAATGACATAGATTAAAGATTAGAAATCAGGAGTTAGTCCGCATGGAGCTTGAGTAAGAAAATCCAGAAGGAACCTTGATGAGTCTGTGAAGTACCTGAGTTATCAGCTGGTCTGGAGGGTTCGTCAGAGCCTCCTCCCTGCTTCAGGAAGTCTGCCAATTCATTGAAAATGAAGTAGAAATCTAAAGCAAAAGCAATGGTGGCTATGAAGCCAAACACCTGCAGGGGACAGAGGACAGAGGACAGGGGACAGAGGACAGGGGACAGAGAACATAGGACAGGGGACAGAGGACAGAGAACAGGGGACAGAGGACAGAGGACAGGGGACAGGGGACAGAGAACAGCGGACAGGGGACAGAGGACAGGGGACAGATGACAGAGGACAGAGGACAGAGAACAGAGGACAGGGGACAGAGAACAGGGGACAGGGGACAGGGGACATGATGTCAAAACATCTGGGAAACACACACATCATATTGTTTTGAAAGCTAAGTTAGCTTGGTGTGTTGTTCACCCCAGCAGCTTTGGAGGCACCATCTGGATACTTAGACACTGAGATGATGGAAATGATGAAGAAGATGATGGATGCACTGACACAGCGGAGAAAATCCTTCAGAAAGAGACGTAAACAGAAATCATTAACATCCTCATTTACTCCCTCCCCTCCCTGGACCCAAACCTTAACTCAAACCCTTAATCTAAACCTGACCCAGATAGACAAGCTTCAGGGACTCACCGTGAGAGGCCAATGGAAGCCCTTGAACTTCTGGTTAATCTTGGTGGAGTAGGCAAAGAGGATGAAGAGGGCGGCCAGGAACTCAATGAGTGGCGCCGTGACGAAGGACGCCGCCGTGGACGCCACAAAACACACAAAACAAACAAACGACAAAACCTGAGAGAGAGAGAGAGAGACATACAGAAGGAGAGAGACTTATGAAAATTATGCAAGATAGTGAGACAAACCATCGGAAATAGTTCTAGTACCATGGCTAGAATATCAAGACAAAAGTATTCAATTACTGACACAACTATGCAACGTATTTTTATTGCTAGGCAAAGCCATCAGTAGAGGAGTACAGGAAGGGAAACTGAGCATTGTGATCCGTCAGCACAAGGTTTCTGAAAAAAATACATCTCCATTACTTTACAGTGCAAATGCATAGACTTTGTCTGCGTCAATATAAAAGTAACCCACAAGGCAAGTTTGCTGCATGACGAGCCTGTCTTAGTACAGAATCTCCAGTCTGCAGACTTGACCCTTGAGCTATTACACTTCCTGTCTGGTGCTTTAAGAAGATGCATCTGTTCCATGAAAGCTGAACACACTCACACAAACACACCCTACCCACCCCCACAAATGCAACTTGATTCAAAACTTTGGTGCCATTCTTACATTTACATTTAGCAGACACTCTTATCCAGTACAGGGACATTCCCTCTGAGGCAAGTAGGGTAAAGTGCCTTGCCCAAGAACACAATGTCATGTTGACTCAGCCGGGAATCGAACTGGCGACCTTCTGATCACTAGTACGGCTCAGTCACATGACTCCCGGTGGAGCCACATGATTCTTGGTGAAGCCCAAATGCTGTTAACTCTGTATAGACAGGCGCCTTGTTTCTGTAAAAGGGTCATATAAATCACGGCCTAGCCCTCCAGCCTTCTCCATACCCCACCCCCTACCCCCACCCCCTACCTCCCCCGTTTCAAGACCAAACTACCTGCAACTATACTCACCCTACCTCCAAACAACCCTTAAGAATGTTGTTTAGACACTGTACCAATGTGCTATCAATTTACTGGAATTCCACTAGTCATGTTATTGGTGTGTCCTTGGAATAACTGGCCTCCACTCAAGTATGTATACAGAAGGATGGTGGCAACAGTAAAACTAAGTCTCAACTTCTGACAGGGCCTGAGTCTGGACACACTCTAAACAGTGTTATGCCGTCACTACACCAGCAGAATGTTCTGTCTGGTCTCTATTTTTGGGATGTTTGGGCATAATCAGATTTTTCTTCATGACGTTGTTCCTATCTCAGACTTCAGATGTATATTAGATGTCACAAGACATGCAAGCAGTAAAGCTCGTTCCATCTGACGAGCACGGCCACTGGAGGATCAGACAGACAGGTTAACCATCTCCAGTGGATCTCAGTTACATTCTCAGTCCATGTGTACAGTATCAAGTTCCCTAACAGAGTCAGTTACCGTGCAGTTAAGTAGAAAAACATCAGTACTGTATCTGCATGGTTTAGTTAAGAGTTCATCCCAAGGATTTCCAACTATAGCTGAGCAAGCCTGTCTGAATGTGAGGAGAGAGATGATCATCATAGAGGAAGAGAGCTTGCATTGTTCTCTCTAATTCTTTCACCTTCAGGACAGAAGAACAGCTGCTCTCTGCAGACCAAGTCTGAGACTCAAACCCTATACTGAAGGATGAAATAGAGAAGGAGAAACACATGTGAAGAGGGATATGAATGGTCTAGAAAGAGGGGTGAAAGGGTAGAAGAAAGAGAAGGAAAGTAAGCAAGTGAGTTCCGTGTGAGACAGGGAGAGAGAAAGAATGAAAAAGAGGGGTGGGTTCCTGGCCCACAACAGGAAAAGCTGAATACCATCACATGACATCCATCAGGATCATCTATTCTATAGACAAACAAGACACACCTCTTTCTTCCTATACCCCATTATACACATGAATTAACTTAAAATGCATTAGTTTAAGAGAACTAAATGTTTCATGTGCTGAATGTAAACACGTGTCATCATGCATCTAATACTGCTTATCCAAAATTCTGTTTTAAATGACTGAATTATAAGTTTTAGTAGGCCTACTACTTCAATCCTATCATCTTACTTCCCTGCATGCTCTCTACTAATTCAAAGCACATTGCTGAAACAAAAGTGTTGCACTTAAATGCCTAAAGTTTTGTAACATTTAAAGTTTATTTGAATGGTTTTAATAATAAACGAACAATTGTAAAGCTCATCCCTTTACTAAATTGACACAGTTTTGCCTTAGTTAAAATAAGATTTCCTCAACTAAAATCTTTTCGATTCAAATGTGTCACCATGCACATCTTAGACTGCAGAGTAAATCTTCCAACAGTTATCTTCATGAAATTACCAATTTTACGCACGCTTTCTAGTCGAAAAACAAAGAAAATGATCGTAAATTCTACTTAGAATTAGTAGAAAGTAAGAAGCTACTTTACCACTTCTGATATAAGAAGCTGTCCTTTTCGTGAACAGGAGAACTCTTTTGTCGGCAGAATAGACAGTAATGTGTTCTGGCGAGACTGTGTCGTTTCTGGGGTCTCAATATCCCCCATGGCGGAGATGTTTTAATTCAAAGTTATTTCCTGTTCAGTCCAGAGAGCTGAAAGTGATAATAAAGGGAAAAACCCTTTGCTAGTAAAAGCCTGATGCCTCTTGGTTTGGAAACGGAAACGATGACAGTGCGGATTGCGGAAACGAAGCGCACAAAAGCGCAACATCTGCACCATCCAGATGTTATGGTCACTATTGTGCAGTGGGAGGCCAACTTTGTAGCGGCAGACCAAGTCTTATTTGTTTAATAAAAACAATACAAAAGACAGACTTAGTTTTTATTGTTGCTCAGTAAACTAATGCAGACATAATATTACACGGAGCTCATGGTTAAAAAAGTATAACACAGTTTCAAATGTATTTTCTAATGGCAGGGGGCTACAACATTTAAACACAAATCCATCTGATCAGTGGAACGTTTGTGATGCAATAACTCTCCCACGCTGAAAGTTCATAGTACTGCTGTTACAGTATCACATACCAGAGGAGGAGGTTATGGGATGGACAGAAGATGACAGGGGCAATTGAGGAAGGAGAGGAGAGGGAGAGAGGAGGACTGGGGGTGGGGGTGGGTTCTTAGTTGTCATACAGGCTTCACTTGGTTTGTGATCTTGCTTGGTTGAATGTAATCCTCTTGCTGAGCATGTAGATATCTGCAGTCCACAGCCCAGCTAACAGCAGCCCCACAATCTGCACACAGGATGAGTATTGTCATCACACAGCCCTTAACATGATCCACATTCAGCTAGTGAGAAAATGAGTGTATCGAATGTAGGGAGTGTGAGTGACAGAATGACCAGCTGACTGAATGAACTCCTGCCCCCTCACCCCTCCTGCCCCCTCACCCCTCCTGCCCCCTCACCCCTCCTGCCCCCTCACCCCTCCTGAGCCCTCACCCCTCCTGCCCCCTCACCCCTCCTGAGCCCTCACCCCTCCTGCCCCCTCACCCCTCCTGAGCCCTCACCCCTCCAGCCAGCATGCCGCTGACGCTGTAGGTGGACACTGCCATCAGACTGAACACCAGCACGATGCCCGCTGCAACCACCGAGTTGAACACATCCTGAGAGAGTGATGGGGATAAACAGAACACATCCTGATGATCACTTCAGACTCCTTTCTGGCATCAAGCTTGCTATTCTCTTCATGAATTAATTATTTGGCAACAGACAACTGTATACATTTTAAAGGCTCATTTTAAAATATTTTTTTTCTTCACAAAATGCTTACAAAACAAAGTGATGAAAGTTAGTTAGTGTGTGTGGTGTGCAGGTCCTGTGTGGTGTGCAGGTCCTGTGTGGTGTGCAGGTCCTGTGTGGTGTGCAGGTCCTGTGTGGTGTGCAGGTCCTGTGTGGTGTGCAGGTCCTGTGAGGTGTGCAGGTCCTGTGTGGTGTGCAGGTCCTGTGTGGTGTGCAGGCTCTGTGTGGTGTGCAGGTCCTGTGTGGTGTGCAGGTCCTGTGTGGTGTGCAGGTCCTGTGTGGTGTGCAGGTCCTGTGTGGTGTGCAGGTCCTGTGTGAACGCTGTAGGTTCTTCTTACCACGAGAGGCCAGAAGAACATGGTGAACTTCTTGTGGAGCTTCAGCAGGTAGAGAAGCAGCAGTGACAGAGTGATCAGCAGCTCCATGGCAGTGGCAAACATGTAGGCGGGGCAAGACGCCGCCGCAAAGCACACGAACGCCACTAATGCCATCACCTGGGAAGGAAATCACACAGGAACACAACACAAGGTTCTCTGTACGATGCTGAATTTAATTGAATGCTGAATGTGTGTTTGACTCTGTACTGTCTGTACATGTGCAATGCTCAATTTGATGATGCATGACTGTATGTGGGGCCACCTAAACACAATTTGACCACAACTATTCACAACTATTTGACCCTTGGCTAACCTATTTTTTAATCGGTGGTAAGTAGTCATGTTTCATGTGCTATAAACACTGTGTTGCTGCCAGTTCCAGTACAGTACAGAGCAAGCCTGCTGTCATACTAGACATTATCCTAAAAACAGGAAGAAGGAAATGAAAGTCTTTAAACCTACAACATGATTACACATCAATCCCTATCTGTTTTTTTTAACTATTCTCACACACTTCTCACTCAAAGTAAAACTAAAATATGTTGTGTCAGTTAAAATTTTAGCCAACAGTCCCTTCCCATTTCTCTGTTACCATGGTAATCAACAGTGAGGCTTTGGATTGTGTCTTACCATCTCAGCCAGCTTGAGGGCCCCCCTGGAGGACTTGAGAAAGGCCAGGTCTATCTCAACGCTGCAGATTGAGGTTAGACTAGCTGGGCTGGAGGCACTGGAGGAGTCCTGTCCAGACATGTTGGCAGTTCTTCTGTGTATAGGAACCTTTCTCACCCTTCCTCATCTTGAAGGTTCCTTCTGAGTGGCAGGAAATTACAGTGTGTGTGTGTGTGTGTGTGTGTGTGTGTGTGTGTGTACTGTTATTATGACAGTTGCCTCAAGGGAAAGATCGTTAAAATTATAGTGCAGGGTTTAGGCATGAGCAATGCAAGCCTATATTCTACTCTACTTTACTCAACTCAACTATATTCTTATCCCATTGCATTATATTGTTTTATATGTATTCTATATGATCTTATATACTGATGTGGGACCAGTGGAGGTCCATGTTGGCTACTTGGTTGCCATGGAGAGTTGTTTAGACAGAACTGTTCCCAGATCAGCTTTACGCCCACTTCCCTGAACAGGAAGCGCTGTACGACACGGAACTAGAACACCGCGAGAGAACTACGTTAGCAGCTAGCTTGTTCCTCATTACCGGTGTTACTGTCACAAACCGATTCCGTTCTGTACGTCTGACAACTATGCAAAATGTCCTTGAATTGTGTGTTTTATAATACATTTTGGAGAAGCGTGACAGGGTTGTCTTCAACACGGACTCTTTCATTGGCGCGTGTTGTATCGAGCCGCGTGCTCTGTGTTCGGTGCACGCGGAGGAGAGATCATAGCAACAGTACACACGTCATCACGAGTGAGTGCACCAGGTTATCTGCTAAAATGTATAATAATAATAATAATAATGATGAAGTTCGGGGAGAGAAAACGACAGTATCATAACTATAAGGATGTCATCACTGTTAAACACCTCAGTCTCATTTAGCCTTAAGACGGCTGCATACGAAAGAACAAGAACCAAGCCGGGTCACATCCTAATGTCCTGCCTGTCTCTTCCTCCTCCCCTTCCTCCCCTTCCCCTCCCCTCCTCCTTCTTCTCCTCCCCATCCTCCCTCTCCTCCTCCTCCTCCCTCTCCTCCCTCTCCTCCGCCTCCTCCTCCCCCTCCTCTCTCTCCTCCCCCCTCCTCCTCCTCCCCTTCCCCCTCCTCCTCCTCCCCTTCCCCCTCCTCCTCCTCCTCCCTCTCCTCCCTCCCTCCCCTCCTCCTCCTCCCCCTCCTCCCCTTCCCCTCCCCCCTCCTCCTCCTCCCTCTCCTCCTTCTCCTCCACCTCCTCCTCCTCCCTCTCCTCCCTCCCCCCCTCCTCCTCCTCCTCCCCTTCCCCCTCCTCCTCCTCCTCCCTCTCCTCCCTCCCTCCCTCCCCCCCCTCCTCCTCCTCCTCCCTCTCTCTCCTCCCCCCCCTCCTCTCTCTCCTCCCTCCCCCCCCTCCTCCTCCTCTTCCCTCCCTCTCCTCCCCCCCCCTCTCCTCCTCCTCCTCCTCCTCCTCCTCCTTCCATCACCATCTTCTGTTTGTTTTTGACCCAGCTGGGTAGCAGACTGACAGGCAGACTGACAGGCAGACCAAGGCTTCAGTTATCTCACAATGTTATCTTCCTCTCAAGGGAAGCTGGTGCGGAATGGCGAGGACAAGAAATCTGTGGTCAGTGTTTACCTTGTTCCTCAACATTCACAGTGTTTAATCAGAAATTACACTCTGATTACTATTGCATGTTTTACAGGTATTTTTTTATAACTAATTAAACTGTAGCTAAATTTGATCTTAACCCCAGTAGTGTGTATTAGTCAAGACCAAAACATTAGCCAGCAATTGTATGTCATGCACATCATTGTTGGTGATTTCAGATCTGTATCGAGGGCAACATTGCAAGTGGAAAGACCACATGTCTGGAGTACTTCAGTAAAACCAGCAACATCGAGGTGAGATGATTAAAACAAAGCCAGGATAAGAAAAGAGGTCCGCGACTCACTTGTTAACCTCTTCCTGCTTTTCTTCTTACTCTGCAGGTGCTGACAGAGCCTGTAGCCAAGTGGCAAAATGTCCGAGGACACAATCCCCTGGTGCGTTACCATTGGTTACCTACAGTATCCTCTGTGAGGGCTGTTGATGAATCATGTGTGTGTCTTCATGATTGTTATGAATCATGTGTGTGTCTTCATGATTGTTATGAATCATGTGTGTGTCTTCAGTGTTTCTTATGAATCATGTGTGTGTCTTCATGATTGTTATGAATCATGTGTGTGTCTTCATGATTCTTATGAATCATGTGTGTGTCTTCAGTGTTTCTTATGAATCATGTGTGTGTCTTCATGATTGTTATGAATCATGTGTGTGTCTTCATGATTGTTATGAATCATGTGTGTGTCTTCAGTGTTTCTTATGAATCATGTGTGTGTGTCTTCATGCTATCAATAAAGTTGAATCTAATACAGATGGAGAGTTTGACCATTGTTTGTGTGTCTCCATCTCTCAGAGGCTGATGTACCAGGATCCAACACGATGGGGCCTCACTCTACAGACCTACATTCAGCTGACCATGCTGGACAGACACCTGTCACCTATAGTAGGTAGACTGAACACACCTGTGCAGGACATGTGTTGACCTGTCAGGTGAATTAGATGGTGTAACAGCAGAACATGCTTCTCTGACTGTCCTCAAGCCTCAGAGATCAGACCATACCAAGCCATGTCACTGACAGTGTTGCTGTGTGCTGATCTCCAGTCAGCTCCTGTGAGGATGATGGAGAGGTCTATTTACAGCGCCAAGAACATTTTCGTGGAGAACCTCTTTAGAAGGTACGCCCAGCTGTGACCATGTGCCCCCCTATTGTTATTATTATTGTTATATTACCCTGCAACTCGGTGTGCTGTACTTTACCCTGCTGCTGTTGTGAACTGCAATTTCCACCCCTGGAGGACAAAAAAGGTTTATCTAATCTAGGGTAAGATTTGACCATGTGGGATAGTGTTGCTGAGTGTGGTTAACCTAGACTGGGGGAGCATGTGGTCCTGTTGAAACACTACAGGACATCAGATCCAAGACTACAAGACCTACAGACTGAACACAGTCTACACACCTGACCTGAGACTACAAGACCTACAAACTGAACACATGAGACTACAGAACTGAGTCTACACACCTGATCTGAGACTACAGGCATGTTTTATGTTCTGCAGTGGGAAGATGCCAGAGGTGGACTTTGCTGTTCTCAGCGAGTGGTTTGATTGGATCACACGCAACATCGCCATACCAGTGGACCTCATTGGTGAGTTCTTAGACGTGATTAAAGGACATTGCTTCATCGCATCAAACACACACTTTCTCTACTTGCTGTTCTATTAATCCTTGTTCGATGATGCTGTTTTTTGTTGTTGTTGTTGCTTTTGTTTTGTTCTTTTCCTTCCTATTCAGTGATGTTTTGCCCTGTTCTGTTGCAGTGTATCTGCAGACGTCCCCACAGACCTGCTATGAGCGTCTAACGCAGAGATGCAGGGAGGAGGAGAAGGTCATTCCTTTGGTAGGAGGACATTGATCTTGGTCGGGCAGAGCCCTTTTGTGCAGGACAAAGGGGCGGGTTGCTTTACATTTATTCATTTAGCAGATGCTTTATTTAAAGCGACTTCTAAGAGAGAGCATCGATCACTGATCATAGCAGTGTGATAGACACCAGACATAGCAGGTTTATAGATTATGAAACATACAGACCATCATGAGAAACCAGTGTGTGCCGAGTGAAAAGCTATAAGAGCATTCAGCTAAACAAGTTACAGTTATCAGGCAAGCATATCCAACGAGCAGTAGTTTACCTGTCGGAAGCAAACAATAAAGCAACAACAACAGCAACAACAGCAGTGCACCTGACTGCGAGTATTAAAATCTTACAAAAAGGTAGCAGGTCCCCCAGTAGGAATCTTTATGACCCTGGGGGAGAGACTATTCTTAGGCCCAGCAGTTATTCCTAAGTGCTTTTGAAAGCTTTGCACAAGCCTGTGATCATATTACACGAATGAAGTAAATGCAGAATATCTCTAGCGACTCTTAAGGGACCTTGGTTTCTCAACAGGAATATCTTGAGGCCATTCACAAGTTGTATGAAGATTGGCTGATAAACCAGACCAGCTTCCCACTACCTGCTCCAGTTCTGGTGAGTGACCAGTTATATTCAGCCATGGGATGAAGTCATGGTGGCGTCACACATCTTCAGATGTTCGTTCTTGTGTCTTGATATAGCTGCTGTGTCTCTAATGTTGCTGTCCTTGTCTCAGGTGATCTCGGCGGACCAGGACATTCAGAAGATGCTCCACCAGTTTGACGAGAACCGGGATAAGATCCTGGCTGCCAGCCATGTGTGAGGCTTTAACCAGAAGAATCAGCCAAGGAAACAAAACACAAAAATGTATTTCCATTACATGGGTTAACGTGCACTATTCTGAGTAATGTCCAGGCTACTTACCGTCAAAAAAATGTATTTCTGTAGTTCAAAAATGTTCGTTTATTTATTACTTGACTTCATGGCTCACTGATTTAGACTGTTTTCTTTCGTGATGTATAGGAAATATCTGATATCACAATAGTCTGAGTTAAGCTGTTTGCTTTTTGTCTCTGGTGATGGATTTCATGTTTCACACGTCTGTTACTTACTGCACTTGTAATTCAGTTAAATCTAACATTGACCAAATTAGATGTTTATTTTATTTGTCTTATTTATATTTTATTTCTACAGGGAAATATCTATTCACATTCTCTGACCAAATTAGATCAAGACTTTGCTCCAGACATGGGTTAGTATGTAGCCATACATAAGTCATCATAACCAGCACATCTATCCTGATGAACACACAAACACTCTGTGTTTTTTTTCGCATTTTGCAGAATAGACCGTCTAGAAATATAATTTAATCTACTTTGTCTGCTCACAGCAGCTGATCCCTTGTGTGCTACATGAAAGCTTTGTCAGGAACACAACATTAAAATATGGAAAAACCTCATTTCTATTGCTGTTATTCTAACATTTAACATTTTTTGGAATTTGAAGATTTTGATGTAAATAAGATTGTTTGTTAGTAAATAAGCTTGTTTGTTAGTAAATAAGCTTGCAGACCAAAGTACAGTATCACAGTACTGCTTACACTACAACATTTTCAGACTGGGTTCTTGTTTTAAATGATTACAATAATAATTAATAGAATGATGTACAAAACTGCATTACTTGGAAAAAAAAGTCCCAAAACTTGAATAAGACGCACATCTGAGGACAAGCCACCATTTTGTTTTTATTCCATGGATCAGTGCATTAGTCATAATGAACTTTACAGCAATAGTTAATGTTGTGGTTATAATCTGTAAACAATTGTATTTGTACCTTTTATGGTCTGAGTGCCATATAGTCACAGCATTGTTTTCTGAAAGGCACTTTGAGTCACACCTTAATAGGAAATACCCTTTGGCATCGATGATCTCATTTCCTGAAAGAACAAGGCAATGTACTGAAACATTCTCGCTATATAGTGCATTATTTCAAGAGGAAGTGAGTATTTTTACCAGAGAATAATCGCAAAGAAAATATCTTTGCATCCTGAGATATTGTGCACATTTACTTGGATACAATGTCTAACCATAACCCTGAATTAACACTATCACCTTTTTAACACTGAACCACTACAAGATGATGACATCATGGATGACATCACTTCTTGTCAAGTTCCACCATCACATAAGTGTTCAGTAAGTCATCTTCAGGTTGCTGTGTGGGGCTCCTGTGCTGCTGCACTCTGGGGCCCACCGCTGCCTGGTGCTGCCCGCCCACGCTGCAACCTTCCACGGCATGCAGCGGCTGCAGCCTGGGGCCTGCAGCATGGTGCTCCATCTGCACCCTGGGACTCTGAGCTGCTTGTGTCTGGTTGTGGCTGGGATCACACAGCTCCAGGTGACAGGCTGGGACGTACACAGAGTGAGGCGGCTCTCTGAGGATGTCCATGCCCCCTCCACAGCTGTTGCACCCTGGGATATGACACACCGGCACCAGGGAGGGGTGGCAAAGTATGGGAGGGGCTGGGTTCCGTTTGGAACCTTGGTCAGGGCGAGGGTCAGGGGTTCCGGTCTCCTCTATGGGATATCCCAGGTTCTCCTTACTGACGTACATCTGTCCCATCCGCTCTGCTAGCTGTCTGACTTCCTCCTCCTCTTCCTCCTCCTCATCAGCCTCAGACCCAGCCTCTATCCCAACCAGGTGACTGGCCAAGGCTGATGTAGCTCCCCCAGGCTCTTCAGCCTGCTGCTTCTCCCGGAGGCTCGGCGCAGCTGCATGACTTGGCCTTTTACTGAAGATGAGCTTCTGTCGAATGGCAAGGTCTGGGTAGTTACACTGCATCTCCAGGATGAACCTGTCTTCATTCAGGGCAGTACTGGAGGGTCTGAGGCCTGAGGAGGGGCTTAGGGTGGCAGGCGTAGAGGCAGCCTCCAGGGGGAGGCCCATCTCAGGCAGCCCTGGTGACCTGGAACTTCTCTGGTTCTCTTTGTTCTCCTGTGCAGCAGGAGCCACCAGGGAGCACCCAGCACAGAGTTCTCCCTCCACAACGTTCTCCTTCTCTTGGTTCTCCTGGTTCTCCCTGTCAGCCCTCCCTGATGCTGGTTCTTCGGGATTTATGATGCAGGGAGACATCCTTCTCATGCGCAGGATCTCAAGGCACTCAGGTTGTGGACTTTGACCCATGACCTGCAGCAGGTGCTCACACTCCATCCTGGCCAGGAACAGGTCAAAGCCGACATGGATGACCTTGTCAGGGTCTACAGAGTCAGCCAGCACGTACTGCATGTCAGACTGGGGATGGTAACCCACTGTTGCCAGGATAGTTTGAATGGTGCTGGGTGGCAACACAGCTTTGAGACAGTAGACAAACGCACCTGTGTAAGTCTGAAATAAAACAAATATGTCATCATGTTGTAATGTTAGGAGAATATGTCATCTTTAGTGAGTAATCAAACAATACTGGAACTTCCTCTTACATTCCATCTATCGTTACACACATGTAAGGAACCTTTCACACGTGTTAACTTAGAATTGACATTTTATCTTACCTTGAAGCTCTTTATTTCTTTCTTCCATGGGTAGAGAAACAGATTGACACAAAGCATCTCCAACATTTCTGTAGCTTTGATGAGAGCAGTAAGGACACTCTGACAATCTCTGGAGCCTCTTTGAGCACATTCTAGCAGGATGTGATAGAAGTCTATCTTACTAAACCTTCCAGCAGGATCAGAGTTTGATAAGAAGCGCACCGCTCTCTCTGTAAGCGGAGACTCTCTCCACACTTCAGGCTTGCTGGTCTGTCTGTAATAATCTTGATATTCTTCAAAGACAGTGTGGCGGTCAGTTTGGGTCTGGTCAGGAACTCTGTCCGTCATGGTTTTCTGATACGAGCCGTGTTTGGTTTAAGAAATGAAACGAGGAAGTACATTTAGTTAAGTGCCAAAGAGAGACAGGCCAGGTAGGCGGAAACAAAATGACACTTTGTCATAAACAGTCAGGATTCTTCTGATCAGCCCTTATTTGATAACGTACGAGCTAGACTGTAAAATCATAAAAATAGACATAAATATACTTGACCTTACTGGTTTCTGGTTATGGGAGCAACATCAAGCCATTCTACCTTTTGACAGACAAAACTTGTATTAAGAATAGTTTGTTTCCTTACTGGCGCAGTTGCACAAGCAGCGTTATTATTCTGCTTTACCGTCTGCTGCCAGTAGAAGGCGCAATCGTCTTCAAAGATCAGCAGTAGCCTATAGAAGGATTAATATTTATTTATTTATTTATTAACGCTGATGTATAACTAATGTTTGCAAAATGATTACATTAAATGACTAAATGTAAGACATAATTAGTAAAGCTCATTCCTTAATATGAAGTTATTTTAAATTTGAGGTTTAGGCTAAATTGTCTCATTACCAGCAGTTATTGGGAAGCTACTTCAACTAGTGGTCGCTAATTAGTGGTCCTGCACGGTTAATGAGATCATATTAATAAATGGGGTTAAGTCACAGTCTTGTGGTTCTGAGCTGTTTTCTAGTATGAACACAAAGTATGAAAAGGTCTCAAGGTTAGTTTGATCTTCAGCAAAATCCCTCCTGCAAGCCAAAATATCCACAGTTCAGACTCAAGTCAGAGAAGTGATCTTTATTTATCTCCCTCTAATTAGAGAAATTATACATCAACGTTCTAAGGCATAGCCCTATTAACCATTGACAACTGTGCCTAATGAAACCAAAATGATTGTCACACAGAATGGAGAGGAAAACCCACAACGAAAATCTTGTCTTGTACAGCAGTGGTCCCCAACCCTGGTCCTCAGGGCTTCACTGTCCTGCAGGTTTTAGATGTTCCCCTGGTCCTCAGGGCTTCACTGTCCTGCAGGTTTTAGATGTTCCCCTGGTCCTCAGGGCTTCACTGTCCTGCAGGTTTTAGATGTTTCCTCCTTCCCACACACCTGATTCTAATGCATGTTCGTTAACAGGATTCTTCAGAGCTAGATAATGAACCATTATTTGAATCAGGTGTGTTGGAGCAACGAAACATCTATACATGCAGAACAGTGGGGCCCCTGAGGACCAGGGTTGGGAACCACAGATGTACAAGATGGTGACTGCTACCATCCTATACCCTTCTCTTCAAACCCTGCTTCTGTTGGTGTCATATTTTACTTACTCTAACCCAAATTCTGCACGCGAGAAACCAGTAACTAGCTGGTTGATGAGCAAATGTATGTTCTATACAACGAGGGCTGGAAGGAGAACGTACAGAGAGAGGGAAGGAGAGCTCTGATGTTCTAGAGCAGCTAAGCTTGTGGTTCTGCTCACCCTAGGTAAAGAGCTGCCTTCATCAGGACACAACAGAAGCAGTTTGTAACACATCCTTCCTCCACATCAAGTAAAACACACCATCTATGTGCCAATGGGGCCTGAAGAACACATTAATCTGACCTGTCAAAGCTGCAGCTTCTGTGCATAAAGCACTGTATAGTTAAGTTAATAATCCATGTGATAGATCTTCTTAAGGGGTGCAGCCTCACCAACACATACAGTGTGGATTAGGATGAGGATATGCTACATCCAGGGAGCGGAGTGGCACTGACTATCAACAAGGAACTTGTGTGTTGTGCTATGAAATCAAACCGTAAACCCTCTACTCATTTCCCCTCTACCCCCCCCCCCCCCAAAAAAAAAAAAAGCCAGGTTAGAAACAGCCAGGAAATAACCAGTCAGGCTACCTCATACACATCTTAAACTAACACCAACGTTCAACAAACGAACACTTGGAGCAACATTAACACTTGTCATGTGACAGCTGTGAGGTCTTTAGTTTTCAGTTCGGCACACACAGGAGACAGTGACAGTGATAACAACAGACTAACAAACCACAACACATTTAGAACCCACTTAGAACAGTAAGATACAGTGTTTCAGAAAGAAAAGCTCTTATAGTTTAATCCATTGCATTACATGTCTATGGCTACGATGTTAGGGTCTAACAGTCATGGTGCATGAGACGAGAGGGACCCCACATCTCTAAGAGATGAAAACTTGTTGAAACATCAACAGCTAAGCTGCATAAGAGACTTCTTTTTAGAGCATTATAAAGAAAAAGAATATGTGGAACACTGATAAAGCCATGATGAGTCAGGATCATACCAATAGAGGATCTAACGGGGGGGGAATGGTTTTGCACTTGGCTACTGTTCAATGATCCAATATTAGTTTTACAGGCATGACTTCATATACTTCAAGTTAAACATTCTGAAGCATATCATTAGTTTTGTCCAGCATATGAACACTAGGCTGGAGGTGTTATGTGAAAGGGGGGGTTACTATCAGTGGATGAATCCATTTATCATACTTGAAACAACATCAACTCATCCCAAATGATCCAGAACAGATCTCCATTATGGCAGGTGATTCATGAGGACATGGTAAAGTATTGCACCATAGTAAACTACTGCATTAAACTAATGTAGCCATAGAAAACTACCATGAAGAAATAAAAATTGGTGTCCAAAGTTGAGTGTCATAGTGAATTATAATAGAGTAGTAGTTAGCTACCACTATAGTTAACCATGGCAGTAAACTGCAGCAAACTGCAATAGCAAACTACCATTGTAAAATGTGATAATCCAAATTACAATAGTTAATGTTGAGTTTCTCAACAGTAAACTTCCATAATAAACTACATTGGTTAACTATGACTTGAATCCATAGTTAATTGTTGAATCAGGCTGTCTAAATAACTAAACTATGATTGTAAACTACCAAATGGATGGAGCTCACAGTGTTTGACCTCACTATGGAGGGCTGACAGAAAGCAACAGAAGAGAACGGTGGGAGGACGAGTCACCACAACATGTGTTGGTCTGCATTAGCCTGCTAAGCTGACATCTCACTGAACTGAGTCCAGTTCTACGACACGGCAAAAGCCTAAGACTGAGTCTAAAGCAAGTCTCCAGGTATATCTGACTGTCTGCATGAGGTCATGGGAGGTGGAGTCAGAACATGCAGTGTCTAAAACAGCCCAGTAGAGGACAGTGCTGACAGGGCACACTCAGGAACCATGCAAGTCTACAGTGCAGAAAGGACGACCTTTCATGCAATAGTGCAAAACCTAAACACACTATCAACAACACAGACCACAATGACTTACAGACCTGCTACATACAGTTATGTTATTGAATGATGGAATAATCAGTCTGTGTGTCTTGGAAATGAATTGTGAGATTTAGCAAGGCGCTAACAGAACATTCTACAGTATCTGTGTCTTAACTCTATGTCAACAGTAAGAGGGATGCTTCCTACAAGCATCCTTATTTGGAGAAATGAAACACTACAACCCCCACAATGCACCAGCGACAAGGAATGCTTGCGTTTCCATGGCATTGTGGTGCCCCAGGGTTAAAGGGATAATGCGGCAGACATCTTGGGATGAGGACACTTCTCCCAGAGGTAGGGTCTGTGTGAAGCAAGCAGCAGAGTGTGGAGCCTGCAGCAGGCAGTAACATCATCCTACTATGGTGAGCAGAGAGGGTGGTGGGGGGTGTGTGTGGGGGGGTCTGGTTCTACACACACTGCTCCAGTTGATAGTTCTACAGTCCCGGTTCCAGGTCTTTAGGAAGAGTTTAACAGACCCAGTTCTATAGGAAGAGTTCTATAGGCCCAGTTCTGCTTCAACAGTATGATTTCCATAGCCCTACTTTTACAGAATCCTGTGTTGATCTGGTGGAGGCGGTAGGCTGTTCTCTGATTGGTACTTGAGCACGTCCAGTGGCATCAAGGGAAGGGGTTGGTTCTGTTCATGCACCACAGCTTCATAAGGGGGCGCATCCTCCTGGGGGACGGCTGAAAGAGAAATGGAGGCGATTGGCTGTTGCCTGAGATCCTGAAGTCTGATTCGGTAATGTGAGGCAGTACTGGGAGAGATCCAGGATGCTGAAGCAGATGTCTCCAGGCTTCTGTAGGGGGTTTCCTGGTCCTGCTGACAGGGGTCTGTCAGTGAGTAGGGAGGGGGGTCATCTGTGGGAATGTAGATCTGTGTGGCTCCCGGCCCCACACACTCCTCGTAGCTGGAACAGATGTTTAAAAAGGAGGTTATTGGGTTTACTGCTCTCTATCAATATGATCCATTATGAGCTGTTGACATATTTTCTATTTTCCATGTTTATGGAATATTGTGCAAAATTAAGTATGTTTTCTATATGAGATTCTAAGTGTGGAAGAGAACTGTGGTCTCAAATAAGCCAGAGAACCCTGGAGTCTGTGGGCCTGTGGGTCCCTGTCTTCAGGGGATTACACTAAGCTAAGAACCCCACCTGACTACAAGGTGTTGTTTCAGGTACACACACACACACACACACTCCTGCATGCAGGCGCACATATTCTAGGAAATGTACACACATAAACACTTTTTTACACAGAAGCATATTATTAATTATTAGTGCACTAAATCACACGAGCACACATGTGCACACACACTCCTGTTATAACAACCCCCCCCCCCTCTAGCATTCTGGGAACCTTGGTGTAGTTTCCTAATAGCTTATTGCAAGAACGATGAGCCCCTCTGGGACTCTAAAGCTGGGATTGCAGTCTAAATCTTCATTACAGGTCTCTGTTCCATCACAAACAGCCTGCAGTCTTCCACCTCTGCTTTTTATGGGAGAGTGTGTGTGTGTGTTTTAGAAGAGAGAGGGAGTGGGAGAGAGAGAGTGTGTGTGTGTTGTAGAAGAGATTGATTAACATGGAGTTGGAGTGTTTGTATTAGGTATGAGTGTGTTGTAGGAGACTGAGAGGACTTCTCCTCTGTGACGATCAGGAGGTCTGGAAAAATGACAGCACTGTCCGAGGACTTCAGGTCTGTGTGTTCATGTCCATCCCATTCGGTGTGTGTGTCAGCGTCAGGTCTGTCCCATGTCTGTGTGCATGTGAAAGGGTGCATATGTGTGTGTGTGTGTGTGTGTGTGTGTGTATTCTGGTGTGTGCCCAGCTCTGCTGTACCCTGAGCGGAAGCGAAGTGTTGACAGGCTCCACAGGTGAGCGTTCAGCCTCCCTACACCATCTGTAGTTGTGGCAACACAGGCTTGTACTGAGGCACCGGACACACACACACACACACACACACACACACACACTCACTCACTCACTCACACACATCACTGGTCCACAGTGTAGACCATGATCAGGACCGCTCCCAGCCTTCCTTCAGCCGTGTGTGAGGGGAAACTAACTCAATATGAGCCGGTCACAGGAGATGAGATGATGGAGTTATATAGGAAATGATGATGAGAGCCTAGTGGAAGCTGGTGATGCAGAGAATCCTTACTGAGGAGGAGAGTCAGGGAACAGGATGTGACTCTGAGACAGACTCTCTGTGTACGAGTCAAAGTCGAAGGCAGGAGGGAACTCATCCATGCAGGTGGACCTCAGGTTCCCAAGAGAGCCCCCATAGGAGAGACTGTCAGGAGCTGTGGAGACAGGAGGGAGAGAGGAGGGGAGAGAGGTGAGGCACGGAGACAGGGGGGAGAGAGGAGGGGAGAGAGGTGAGGCAGGGAGACAGGGAGGAGAGAGGAGGGGAGAGAGGTGAGGCAGGGAGACAGGGGGGAGAGAGGAGGGAGAGAGGTGAGGCAGGGAGACAGGGGGGAAAGAGGTGAGGCAGGGAGACAGGGGGGAGAGAGGAGGGGAGAGAGGTGAGGCAGGGAGACAGGGGGGAGAGAGGTGAGGCAGGGAGACAGGGGGGAGAGAGGAGGGGAGAGAGGTGAGGCAGGGAGACAGGGGGGAGAGAGGAGGGGAGAGAGGTGAGGCAGGGAGACAGGGGGGAGAGAGGAGGGGAGAGAGGTGAGGCAGGGAGACAGGGGGGAGAGAGGAGGGAGAGAGGTGAGGCAGGGAGACAGGGGGGAGAGAGGAGGGAGAGAGGTGAGGCAGGGAGACAGGGGGGAGAGAGGAGGGAGAGAGGTGAGGCAGGGAGACAGGGGGGAGAGAGGAGGGGAGAGAGGTGAGGCAGGGAGACAGGGGGGAGAGAGGAGGGACGGAGGTGAGGCAGGGAGACAGGGGGGAGAGAGGTGGGAGAGAGGTAAGGCAGGGAGAAAGGGAAGGGGGGAGGGAGATATGGGGGGGGGGGGCAGAGGAGAGTGATGAGGGAGATGAGGCAGGGAGACAGGGAATGGGGGAATGGGGTTGGGAGATATGAGGGGGGGAGACAGAGGAGAGTGATGGGGGAGAAGAGGCAGACGGGGGAGAGAGACAGAGCAGGAAGATGGATGTCATTATTGAGTTCCATGACTAATCACAACTGGTTTGCTGCTGACGTCTGACCCTCAGGCTCAGTTAGCCCTCACCATAGCTGGCTTGCAGATGGGGGTTGTGCAGACGGCTGTCCTTACGCAGGCTGCCCACGATGATAGTGACACAGGACAGGAGGAGGACCAGGCCGATGACGATACCAGCCACAACCAGAGGAGACACCAGCAGGCTGGCCTCCCCCCCACCCACACGGCAGTCTGGGTAGTCATGGGCTGGGCTGCTCTGGTTGGTGCTCACTGAAGGGGGAGTGGAAGTGGGAGAGCAGATTCAAGGTGAGGGTCACATGCTTTCCTTCAAACTCATTCATTCATTCATTCATTCATTCATTTTCTTCCACTTATTCCCATTAAGGGTCACGGGTGACTGGAGCCTATCCCAGTTACTTCCAGGCCGTAGGCAGGGATTCATTCAAACCTGGGAAAAAGTGGTGAATTGCAATCTTGTGAGGAAGATAAGATAGTCATTTCTTATTAAGTACCGAAAGTTCGAACACAGAAACACACAGGCAGTCACTCAGATATACAAGGACAAACACATTAGAGCAGATTTGATAAGAAGGAGCAGAGATAACATATAATTTGCCATTTTAACTCTGTCACAACTTTTGTCAAATCTAATCTGTTTATATAGGAGTGGGTGGCGGCCTAATCTGTTTATTCATAAGTAGGCGGTGCTCTAAATGATTAGTCAAATCAGGCTCCATTCAACACAGGCGTGGACCCACCCACTCACAATCAAGGAAACTGCTTATTTGGGTTGAAGATAATTACTGTTTATCTTTTAATCCTAAATGTGGGGGAAGGGGGGGGGGTTAGAGTGCCAAGAGAAAATAGTTAATTTCACAGCCATGTATATGTATATTTCAAGAAAAGTCTAAATGAACCATATCACACAGTTTATACATGTATACTCTTACAGAACAAAACAACACACTTAATATACACACTGCATATCACACTTAACACACCATATACATCACAGAGCTGGAAAAACATCCATTTAATCAGCACTCATATAAATACTGCTGATACTAGAGTAACACACACACACACACACACACACATCTGACAGTATTCACATTTCTTGTCATGGAGCCACACCTATTGGCACATGGTTTTCTTATTTAATGGAGTAGGACTTGTGTATGTAAACAACCCGTACACACAAACATTTGCAAAAGTGCGCACACACAAACAGTATAATCTGTCAGTCTTTGGAGGGTTTGGTCCAGAGCTGCAGCCATGCATGCACCTCCCTGTTCCCCCAGCTGTTTAAGGTTCACACACAAACACCCCCCCCACACACACACACACACACACACACACACACACACACACACACACACACACACACACACACACACACGTAGGACAACACACACATCTGGAACATTAAAGAAAGAGACTGAACCCTCACTACAGACTGAACCCTCACTACAGACTGAACCCTAACTACAGACTGAACCCTAACTACAGACTGAACCCTAACTACAGACTGAACCCTAACTGCAGACTGAACCCTAACTGCAGACTGATCCCTAACTACAGACTGAACCCTCACTGCAGACTGAACCCTAACTGCAGACTGAACCCTAACTGCAGACTGAACCCTAACTGCAGACTGAACCCTCACTACAGACTGAACCCTAACTACAGACTGAACCCTAACTACAGACTGAGCCCTCACTACAGACTGAACCCTAACTGCAGACTGATCCCTAACCCCTGCCCTGTCCTTGTAGGGACCTCTTCCTCCGAGCAGCTGGAGTCTCTGTCTGCCTCCTGGAATCCCGCAGGGCCAGGGCGTCATGGTTACGCAACACTGCGCCCTTCATCAGTCTAAGTCCTGTCCTCTGCGGAGCTCAGCATCCTCCTCTTCCTCTCCATCTCGGTCTCTTCCTCTTCACCTCATTGTCTCTTCATCTCAGTCTCCTCTTTCTCATCCCCCCACATGCCTTTTCCCTTCATCTTTTTCCCCCCTCCTTATTTGTCCTCCTCACTGCTCTCTTTAACCTCGCTTAACCGTTCCTCTCTCCACCTCGATTCACCTCTCCCTCCCCCTCTCCCTCCCCCTCTCCCTCTCCCTCCCCCTCCCCCTCTCCCTCCCCCTCTCTCCTCTCAGTTTATGCTGTGGTTGTCATCATGTCTGTGTTCCAGAGCTCCACCTGACAGCACTGGCCTCTCCAGCCGCCCTCTGTCAAAACACAACACCTTCCTCTGGAGTCCGTTTCCACGTCAACACCGCTACCAAAACGTATCAATATCGCCATAAAACGCTTCTTATTCTACTCACCCACCCACCCACCCTCTTCTCTCTCTTTTTTTCCCACAGGAGTCATTCCACTTCTCGCTGCCACAGATATACCATAATAATTAGCCCACATTCCTTCCCTGGTGCTCACTAGCCAATACTACACACCAGCTCTCTCTCTCTTTCTCAAATAATGGACAGGGAGAGAGAGACAGGCCTGGCGACAGAAACACATAAATGCCTTCCTCCCAATCCATTCTGTTAATGTGAGTCAGAGTGTGCTTGGCCAAGCAGGAATCGATCTCAGATACAAACCACTCTGGCCTGAGTCTGTCCTGTGTTTGATGGCTCAGTGGAGTGTTAGGGAGTTCAGGGAACGACCCTTCTGTCCCACGAACAGGAGCCTGCTGGGGCAGCTGTCTCCCCATATTAGAGGCCCCAGAGAGACGCCCTTCCTCTCTCATTCAGACAAGACTGTCTTGTTTCCATGGGAGTGTTGCCATTCCAGAGTCCTGTACGGTGTGGGAAGCAGCTTCTTATATTGAACAAACGTCATGTCTGATCCTGCAGCTGAGGCTGAGGTCGACACTAGCCAGTCACGGCCAATAAGCGGCCGAGCGTCGGAGAGAGGAAGAGGACTGGGGGGGTAGGGGGGTAGGGGGAGCAGAATGTGGATACAAAGAAGAAGGGAGAAGGGAGGAAGGGGGGGAGGAATGGAGGAATGGAGAAGGAATGGGGCAAGGAAAAGAAATTGGGAAAGGAGGAGTGGGGGTTTGGAAAGAGGAGAACCCAACTTTAATGGCGTTCCCATGGTTACTACCAGTACTAACTCCTCTTGTACGGCCCTCTGCTGTAGCACTGGAAACAGCACCAGTGCCTGTATGGAGGGGAGTGGATGTGGGTCACCCTCTGTGTTGGGGAAGAACAAGTGGGTCAGCCAGCTTGTAATCTGCCTGTCCGCATGCAGGCCTAGCATCTCCTAGTGCACCGATTATGATTATCATTATTATGCTACTGTCCCATATATTTCACTGACAGCCTCTTGCTTAACTGTGGTCAACAGATGATGTCAGACCAACACTGATGTTCAGTTGTAACCAGGCGAGCCCACAGCCAGCTCCTGATGGCACATCTACCGTCAGGCCTCCTGATGCTGCTCTGTCGACTGCAGTGTGATGTGTACGCGTCTCTTCATGCCAGCCAGGGTGACAGTAAGGCTGCAGGACAGAGTGGAAAATCCCCCCGTCAACATCATAATGGAGAGATGATTTACTGGCCTGGACAGACCATCACCCAGAGATCAGCCACTAGTCCAGGCCTGAGCCTCTGAGCTGCTGCTCTGGCCTGGGGATGATTGGCCCATCTGGACCTAACCAGACGGATATTAAACATGTCTGAACTTCCCCCTGGAGGTCTTTGGTAGGCCGGAAATGAGCTGTGATTGGTTTGTCCCCAGTGAAGAGACGGTGTTGATTGGCTTGCTGAGAGCTTTAGGGCAGAATGAATAATTTTCTTTTGTGATCAGGCCCCCTGCTGCGCTCTGACACAGCAAGATCACCTCTGAGGCAGTTCCTCAATGGAAGAGGGAGTGCTGGAGGCTGGAGAACCAAGAAGAACACAACATGAAGACGACACGCTGGGGGCATGTTGGCTCATGTCATCTGAGGTATCTGAGGTCTGGACGACCAGTTTGGCTCAAAGCAGGTTGTTATAAAGGGAGGGAGCACTCTGCATCAGACAGACATTAGAAACACGGACATAAACAGTTCCTCACATTCGTGTGTTATGCAACCTTGTCTCCTTGATTGGAACGTAAGGACTTGTCAAGGTCGTTCTCCCTTCTCCAATCTACCTCCCTGTCTCCTGCCTGCATCCCCCCCCCTCCCCCCCCTCCCTCGCTCCACAGCAGTTTGCCATGGCAATTAATAGATCCTATTAAAAAGCCTTGGTCGCTAATTGCTAAGCAAACAGCTCTCTGTCTCCAGCAGGCTGGATGAGACTCACCAGACATCTGCTGCTGTGATCTGCCTCCTGCAGTGGTTCTCATTGGGAAGGCTTTTCAACTGGCACACACACATTCACACACACACACACACACACACACACACTTTTCTACACACCTCTTTACACACATCCCACCTTGATGCAAACATTACCCCTCTGTACACACACAGGCTTTCTACCCACCGACCCCCACTCTCTACACACAAACACAGACTGAAGCACTACCCTCCCTCCCTCCCACTACCCCCCCTACACCCTGTGCACCTGATATGCATATAGATGGCCATACGGGGGTGGGCAAGGGAAGGGTGGCTCAACTAAAATATGAATTTTTCTGACATTTTCATAACGCATAAAGAATATGGGTTTGTGTGTGCGGGGCATGGAGGGATCCTGGTAATGGGCTGCTGATGGATCCTGGGCACTGGCCCGGAACACCAGCACTCCTGAGGTGGGATTCTGGCCCAGGATCTCATCTGCTCACAGAGGAACAATTACTCCTAGAGATGCAGGGACAGTGCTAAGGCTGCAAGCTGCTTACAGGGAGGGACAGCAAGGCTCACCACAGCCAGGTGATGTGACGTGCTTACTGACTTGTTGATGTAAAATGCAAAGTTTGTGACGGGTTCTTCTGATGAGGGTGAAGTTAACAGGAGAACAAAGAGGCTCAGGAGAGCAGGGAGGAGGGGGGGGGGGGGAGAACAGAACTAACACCATGGAAACACAGCAGCCAATTAGCCGACCTCTCACTGCCTCTATTATTAATACGTTTAGCAGATTTCCTGGTAGGGGGTTTTGAGGTAAGACACTACTACTACACACCAACCTCTACTACACACTAGCCTCTCTCACACACATAAGCCTCAACTACACACCAGCCTTTACTGAGAAGTCCCACTGCAGACCAGCCTCTACTATGGTTCGAATTCTCTGGTGCTCCATAAGGAACTAGAAAAGATCTCAAGCCTCTTCAGCAGAACAGCTCAGTGGATCAGTACTGTACATCAGACCATCCATCAGAATGTTACAAATGGAGAATAAGATGCTCATAATGAAACATCTTCCTGCACCCCATAATTAATGATAATCAGCATGAATAGGAGAAGAATGGAATTTGTTCAATGAGATCTGTCATTGATGAGCATGGGGAGGCAGTGAGGCAACAGGGAAGATGCACATAGCTAGCTGCCTCTTATACAGCTAACTGCCTCTTACATAACTAAATGCCTCTAACACAGTTATTTGCCTATTACACAGCCAGTTTCCTCTCACATACTGTCAGGCTGTCTCCAACACAGCTAACTGCCTCTCACACAGTTGGCTGCCTCTAAGATATCTAGCTGCCTCTACCACAGAACAAGCTGCCTCTCACACAGAGACTGCTGTCTCAGCCAACAACCCAGAGCATCGTGCCCACTTCTCCAGCAGAGCTGGGCTGAAGATAATATACACTGGGTCTCCATGCACACTATTCACAGCTGTGTGGCACAGCTTGACGATCTCCTGTAAAGTTAATGCTGTTGATTTCTGAGTGAATGTGTACGTCTGTGTGTGTGTGTCTCTGTGAGAGCGTGTGTGTGTGTGTGTGTCAAATGACAAGCTGTCTACAGCCTGGGGTGCTGGTGACATTTCAGGTGTGGAGGAGGAGGGCTGGTGAATTATAGATGAGAGCCTGACATGGGCGAGTATGATTATGTGAACCCAGAGATACTCAGAGACACTTGGTACCTAACGGAGCACAAAGCCTTCGCAGACTTCAGCCGCTATAGATTTAAACAGCAGCTTCTTAGCATGACTGGGACACAGCTGGGAGACAGCAGCTTGTATAAGGGCCCTTGGTCAGCAGGTCTGAGTTCTGGGGGGATGCTGGTGACCGAGCCTCTCTGAAACACAGCGTGCTGATCAGTGACAGAGCCTAGGGAGACCGCCAGGGACCATGTGACCTTCCTCCAGTTCCATTGCCACTGCCATAACCCTGTTTCCATCAGCGTTTGATACGGGTGACAATGTTCTGCTTTGGCAAACAGTTTAGAGAAATTTCAGACTGCATTTATATGGGTTAGAACTGCCTCTGTGTCTGGAGAGACAGACTGAGCTGACCAGACCAGGCCTGCTCTCCACCCCTCAGCCAATAAGATCGGTTATCCACCATGGAGATGTGACAGATACAGCCAGTTCACACCTGAGGCTGAGCATAGCTTCTTGTTAGCAAAGGAGCATACGAGTGTTCCCACCTCTGGTCCATTCATAGTTCTCATTATAGGGTCTAAACCTGGTTAGTTTGTTGGCCTCAGGGGAGAACGTACCTGGCTCACTTAGCCATCCAGGTAAATGACTGTGTGTACCAACAACAACCCCATTCACTGTTTGTGTCTGCTTGGTGTCCACAGTGCTCCTTTATAGAACTTTTACAGTGATTTTGATTTCATATGTGGGCAGTTACTTATGCAATAAAATTCACTGGGAAAAAAAGCTAAAAAAAAGGGTTTGCTGTTTGAATCGGTTATAAATATCTTACCTAAACACAGCAGTAAAACCATCACACTCAAAAACACCACATTCACAGTTTAAAGAAAAACCCATCAAAAAATAATAAAAAAAACTCCTTAACAAGTAAACAAGAAAATATTAATGTTTTGTCTTACCTGAGCAGATCAATTTCATTAGCATGTACTCCTTTAGTCTGCACCTACAGCAACATGTCAACCTGTTAACCAAACTGGATCTGAACTGGACGTCTCTGCCAAGCTGAGCGATGGCGTCCACATCTGCTGTGGGGAGAAGAGGAGAGGAGGCGAGCAGAGGAAAGGAAAGCAAATGAGAGGAGGGGAAGAGTGATGTGAGTGACAGCCTCTCAGTTGTTTATAAAGCCTCAGAGGGGTGTGTGTGTGTGTCTGTGTCTCTGTGTGTGTGTGTCTGTGTGTGTGTGTGTGTGTGTCTGTGTCTCTGTGTGTGTGTCTCTGTGTGTATGTGTCTGTGTGTGTGTCTCTGTGTGTATGTGTCTGTGTCTCTGTGTGTGTGTGTGTATGTCTGTGTGTGTGTGTGTGTGTGTGTGTGTGTGTGTGTGTGTGTGTGTGTGTGAGAGCAGTCAAGGGGACATTCAAACACGGACTGTGTTCAGAGGTCTTTCCGGTACATGGCTACAGCGTATTGATCGATAATGGTAGATCAACCTTGACACTTTGTCTTATCTTCTCAGTAACTTCTGACAGGTCTGCCACAATTGAACTGTGCACAGAAATATCAGCTCATCTTCAATATGTTAATAAACCGTTTTTGTCTTGTTCAACCACTTGCTGTTTTTGACACCATGCTTCATGTCATGCCTTCTTTAATTGAACTACAAAGAAAGAGAGAGAGAGAAAGAGAGAGAGAGATCTTATTGTACAAGTTCTGATTTGACATAAGATGTCTAGTGAGAGACATGAGGAAGTCAGTCAGACCACAGATTACACAGATTAGAAAGGGTTCGAGACTCAGGTTACAGGTCACTGAGGACAGAGTCCCATAGATGTGACATCACAGGGTTGTCCCCAGTCTAGAGACACACCCCCCTGTCTCTCCCTCTCCTGTTTTATTCATGTGAGGGAGGAGAGGAAACATTTGCCCAGAATATAGAGACACAGATCACAGGGCAGGTGTGAGGTACCAAGTACACAACCTACAACCACAAACAACACAGTCAGTCTGTGTCTTTATGTCTATTAGTGTCTTCGGAAACATAAATTTTACTGCCACTTGTGTTAAGTTGTTCTGGTGTAGAATGCCTGTAATTCACACACAGCTCTTTTGTGAATATTTAGTCTCCAAAGATGCCCCTCATGTAGATGAAGGATAAATAAGAAATAGATCATGCCTGCAGCCAAAACACAATACTATTTGTAACCTGACCCAAGAGCCTCCATCACACTCATCAATCTTGACCAGCCCTCACTGACAACACAATGTGCCCCCCCCCCCCCCCCCCCCCCCCCTGCTCAAGTCAGTTATGTTATTCCTGAGAAGAGAACCAAACTCTCATATCATCTAGAGATCATTCTAACAGCATGAAGGAGATCAATGTAATAACGTGTAATAACTTTCTCCCCCTGTTACAGGCCACAGGAGTATCTGTCTCACAACAATATTCGTCATATTTCATTTTATCTATAGGCTACAATTGATGTGTTCAGCAGTCTTATTGTTTCTTTCCTCGACATGCAAAATAACTGGAGCAAACATTTACTGGTTAACTAACACAGAGGAGATATGAAGAGAGAGAGGGGGAGGTAGAGAGACTATAGCCTAGAACACGTACCCGAAGAAGAAACGAAATCCCACGTTTGGCTGGCGTCCCTTTCCCCTGAAATATCTATGACAGCCGAAAAGCGAGATGGTGAAACTCAATTAGTTACAAAAACAACTCGTTCATCTTCTTAAATATCCTAAGATAGCTGTATATGTCCGCAGCATCAGCACGAGCCTGACCGGAGCGAGATCCAGACTAAACACGCGCAGCAGACTGTGGGCACGAGCCTCCAGATCAGAGAGAGGATAACCTGTTTAAACTATGAGTGACACCCAGAGGGGTCCCAATCTGATGCTCTTTAGATAGTATTTTAACATTTACTGTCAAGGCACTTGTCAAATCATTCATCCGTCTCCTGATAAGTGTTCTTCCCTCTGCTGGTCGGCAGATATCTGCATCTCGCAGCGCTTTATTCAAGGTGCAGTCAGGACAGTGGAAATACAGCTTTAAGTGTTCTGGTCAAGCAGCAGGTTCCTGTGTTTTGAGGAAAAAAATCTCTTAAAAGCGATGTTTTTAAAATAACAATCATGCCTAATATTACAAAACAACGATCAATATTCTATAATTATAAACTATATAAACAGCCCTTCATATATATATCAATCTTTTATTATGCGCTGTCCACTCTACAGGCTGTAGCGCTAAGGAAGATTAATGTTGCGTGGTTGATCAGGATGAATGAAAGCGGTTTGGCGTCATCTACTGACCACCTTTAAGCATCAAACTCCATGTAAACTGCAAAGACTGAACATCTACTCTGTATCACTGGGATGGGTGCACACTCTTAATTTTACTCTTCACTCTTTGTATTTTCAGATGTAAATGAGCAGCAAAAAATGCATACTTTTAAATCTATATACTATAGACAAAAATGACAGTAGTATTATTTTATTTTATTAAAAACATATATATTTTTGAATGCATCCATCTGCATCAAATGGAAACCTCTCTAGTTTCAGCTTGATAGAGTGAATGTTGACAGACGGTTGATGTTGTGTGTGTGGTTGTTTGTGTGGTTGTGTGTGTGGTTGTTTGTGTGGTTGTGTGTGTGGTTGTTTGTGTGGTTGTGGTTGTGGTTGTTTGTGTAGTTGGGGTTGTGGATGCCATGGTAGTGAGGCCTGTCTCAGAGCTGTAATCAATACACGGGGCAGTCTTAACTGATCAATTGGTTAGGATCAATATCCTGTCCTCAAAAAGGAACTGTGGGCTGTGAGAAGAGAATCACATGCAGACTGTTGTAATGGAGCGCTGGTTAAACTCCCTGATCAGTAGGGCTACTGGCACCTTGTCTGTAGTTTAGCTGTGAGGCTGAACAATTCAAAGACAACGTTTTTACATATGGTGATTAAACCACTGATGCTTAAGGTTTGACCAATTAGAAGAGAAATATCGTTTCCAACCACTTTCTCAATACAGCTGATTGGGAGAGTTTTACTGGACAAACAAGAAAGAGATTTCACATCTATTCTGCGATCATGTGACTTGGTTGTGAGCCTTGACCTGGCAGAGGCCTTGCTGACTCATGTTAACACACCAAGCCAAGAGAGGAGAGAACCAAACGTCATTCGCTGTTGTTGCCTCTCAGCCGTTGTGCTGTTAACTTGGACTGATGGACTGGCTGAAGACACGGGCTCTCTGGACAGGCCATCTGGTCAAGGATGGACACCTCCATGATGCCGGCCATGTCACTGTCCTGACCCCTCCCCCCTCCTCTCTCTCCATGACTCCTCCTTCTTCAGCTCATGTTGCAGATGTGGAGAATGTGTTGAAGAACATGACGAGATCAGGTAGAAACTATAACTTGAGAGTGGAGCCAGTGGTGTGACCAGTGGTGTGTGTCTCTCTGTGTGTGTCTGTGTGTGTATGTGTCTCTGTGTCTGTGTGTCTCTGTGTCTGTGTGTGTGTGTGTGTGTGTGTTTGTGTCTCTGTGTCTGTGTATGTGTGTGTGTGTGTCTGTGTGTTTGTGTCTCTGTGTCTGTGTGTGTGTGTGTGTGTGTGTGTGTGTGTGTGTGTGTGTGAAGGGAACTTTTTGGTTTCGGACGTTGTAAGGACACAAAGTATGTTAAGTTTGTTAGTTACAAATTTATTGAACCTTTAACATGAACAGAGTATTGCAATAGGAACACATGGAACATAAAACAGACAATACACACAAGACACACACATAAACAGAGCTCTGTGACCGAGCCTCACAGACACTTTTTAGTTCTGGAGGGGCCGGCCCTGAACCCAGTCCAGGTTTTCCTTATATATCGTTGAACTCCCCCCCTCCCCGCCCCATGGTCCTGGTGAGGGGAGGGGTGGGAAGACCAAAAACCAAATGGCCTCTTCCAGACGTCACAATGGGTGTGGGTGCCGGTTTGGCCAGGTATCTCCATTTGCATTGATCAAATTAGCAAGTCCTGTTTGGCTTCATTGTCCTGTCTGGAGAGTGCATCATTTGCACTGGTAGAATTAGCAAGTCACCTGGCTTCATTGTCCTGTCTGGCCAGGTATCTCCATTTGCATTGATCAAATTAGCAAGTCCTGTTTTTCAAAACATCAACACAACTTATAACTATCTGATAGTATAACTATGGAACATCAAAATATTCCATATCTGATAGTACAACTATGGAACATCAAAATATTCCATCACAATCGGTAATTTTTTTTTTTTTTTTTTTTAACCAACACCATAGAAATATTACACAGTCACCCTACATTACTAAAGGTAATTTCATTAAACAAAAATCGCAGGAAAAATTACAGTCATAATGCATCAATGAATGTTCTTGTGGAAGGCTGTTGTATGGACCTCCGCTTCAAAGCATGTCCTCCATGATCCTGTAAGACAATCTTTAAAACGCATACAGGCGCTAGCAAGTCATGAGTTATATGAAAGTTGTAAGAGATCAGCATTAAACATTTCATCATTACTGTCTGGAGCATCTTTGTGCTGTAAAAGTGGAAAAAGCTGAGCTACTTTGTCTTCCATAGGAGAAATAGCTGCGTTAATCAGATGAGTAGTTAGAGAACGTAAACAAGGAATACAACAACAAATTAAACTTAATATCCAGTTCTAGGTCAGGCGTCATGGCTCTGTGATCTCTGTCTCACGTCTCTGTCCTGTGAATCTCACAAAGCAGGCTACAAAGTTGCACAGTGAATCAATCTAACTTGTTAATGCTAAAAACAAAAATGTAAACTGGAAATAATACATCACAGATATATCGTTCAC
Source organism: Neosalanx taihuensis (assembly GCA_030340665.1). Taxonomy (NCBI): domain Eukaryota; kingdom Metazoa; phylum Chordata; class Actinopteri; order Osmeriformes; family Salangidae; genus Neosalanx; species Neosalanx taihuensis. The sequence continues at coordinate 885,484 of CM059295.1, forward strand.
AAATCCATCTTAGTTCTGGTTTGGCAACCCGCATGTTGTCAATTTGGTTAGGATTTTTAAAATTGACCACCAAGCTAAGAATTCATCACAATACACGTATATCTCAGTAAAATAACAGCTACATAAAAAAGCGGTTAAAATGAAATTCAACTCTTAAACATTAACTAGAAGTATACATCAGATATGTCGCTTTCAAACTCATATTAGTTCTGGTCGGTAACTACATTTACCATTTGGTTAGGATTTACAACAAACTTTTTAGCAATTTATCCACCACCAAACCAATGATTAGTCAAAATACACACACATCTCTCAGTTAAACTAAAAGCTAAGCAAAAAGTGGTTAGCAACTCTTACATTTGTACAAAATAAAAGTATTTATACAATATTTACACTCGAGTTATTTCAGTTTCGCTCCCACGCTGAAACTTTTCCTGCAACCTTGCAGAAGGCGTACGCTCAGACCCTCTAATAGCGCCCACGCATATTAGGAATACTAACCGGTATAAATCCTCTATTGGCGCCCACGCACAATAGGAACGTCTGCACCCACGCAAGACGTGGTTCAAATCTTCTAACAGCGCCCACGCTTATTAGGAATATTAAATCACTAATTCTTGGTAATAACCTCTAAACAAACTTTATCCTTTGTGACCTAACAACGTCGTCAATCCAAAAAAAATCCTTGCTCACCTCAGATTCTAACCCGCCGTCGGCAGCAGAAGCGACCGAACGTGGATCCCCGGACTCGAGCCCCCAACTGTGAAGGGAACTTTTTGGTTTCGGACGTTGTAAGGACACAAAGTATGTTAAGTTTGTTAGTTACAAATTTATTGAACCTTTAACATGAACAGAGTATTGCAATAGGAACACATGGAACATAAAACAGACAATACACACAAGACACACACATAAACAGAGCTCTGTGACCGAGCCTCACAGACACTTTTTAGTTCTGGAGGGGCCGGCCCTGAACCCAGTCCAGGTTTTCCTTATATATCGTTGAACTCCCCCCCTCCCCGCCCCATGGTCCTGGTGAGGGGAGGGGTGGGAAGACCAAAAACCAAATGGCCTCTTCCAGACGTCACAATGGGTGTGGGTGCCGGTTTGGCCAGGTATCTCCATTTGCATTGATCAAATTAGCAAGTCCTGTTTGGCTTCATTGTCCTGTCTGGAGAGTGCATCATTTGCACTGGTAGAATTAGCAAGTCACCTGGCTTCATTGTCCTGTCTGGCCAGGTATCTCCATTTGCATTGATCAAATTAGCAAGTCCTGTTTTTCAAAACATCAACACAACTTATAACTATCTGATAGTATAACTATGGAACATCAAAATATTCCATATCTGATAGTACAACTATGGAACATCAAAATATTCCATCACAGTGTGTCTGTGTGTGTGTGTGTCTGTGTGTGTGTATGTGTGTGTGTGTGTGTCTGTGTGTTTGTGTCTCTGTGTCTGTGTGTGTATGTGTCTCTGTGTCTGTGTGTCTCTGTGTCTGTGTGTGTGTGTGTGTGTGTGTGTGTGTGTTTGTGTCTCTGTGTCTGTGTATGTGTGTGTGTGTGTCTGTGTGTTTGTGTCTCTGTGTCTGTGTGTGTGTGTGTGTGTGTCTGTGTGTGTGTGTGTGTCTGTGTGTGTGTATGTGTGTGTGTGTGTGTGTGTGTGTCTGTGTGTTTGTGTCTCTGTGTCTGTGTGTGTATGTGTCTCTGTGTCTGTGTGTCTCTGTGTCTGTGTGTGTGTGTGTGTGTGTGTGTGTGTGTGTGTGTGTGTGTGTTTGTGTCTCTGTGTCTGTGTATGTGTGTGTGTGTGTCTGTGTGTTTGTGTCTCTGTGTCTGTGTGTGTGTGTGTGTGTGTGTGTGTGTGTGTGTCTGTGTGTGTGAAGAGAAGGATGAACACCAGAAGGCCACCTGAGAACCCTCTGAAGGCAGTGAGCTGGAAGAGAGCAGGGAAGAGAGGAGAGCAAGAGAGCCACTGAAAGAAAGGGAAGGATAGAGAGAGGAGAGAACGGAGAGAAAGATTAGGGTGAAGTAGTGTGAAGGAGAGAGCAGAGTAGGACAGAGTATGAGGGAGTGAAAAATAAAAAATGAAAGATGGAGATGGAGCAATGTTATAGAATGGGATACGGACAGAAAGGAGAGAGAGAGCAGAGGATACAGAGAAGAGAGAGAGTCAGATATAGTCTTATATAACACTACTACCCAATATCTAATTTTGAAATGCACTTTAGCCTTCTAGCTAAGTTATTCCAGGGTGTTGGGTTGTCATGCAAAAATGATCTGTAGGAGGGCAGTGATGTATAGATATGCTACAGTGAGTGCAATACAGCTGACGAAACAAGTGTTACATAAAACCACATACTATAACAGAATAGTATGAATTCTAGAATGATAACTATTGTTATTTTTTCATGTGATAGACCCTCTTTAATGTTTTTAAAATGTAAATGATTTGTCCTTGTCAGAACATTTCCAGTTTCAAAGGAAGGTTTCTGACCTTCACTAGTCCTTTTGCTGTGTCACTGCATCCAATCTCTCCTGTTGAGATCAGCAGGGATCGATTCCTGGTCAGGTGTGTGGGAGGTGTGTTAGCTGCACAAGAGAGGAGAAGCAGGGAGAAATGGAGAGAAGGAAAATCCTTTCAAACATATGTTTGAGCATATGTGTGTGTTTTCAAATACTGGTCAAAGTAAGGCCTGGCACCATATGCTTGTCGACCGGGAGATTCCTGTGCTGTGTCTGTATGTGTGTGTTTGTGTCTGATTGTGTTTGTTTGTTTACAGACAGTGGCAGACAAAGAAGACCAGTCTGTAGACAACAGGAAAAGAGAGTGTTTATCACTGTCTGGTTTGTGGTTATATTTCCATCCTGAAGAATGGTCTCATCATTGTTTCCATGGCGGCCATGACTCTGCTGTTAGCTTTAGATTTGTAAGTATTTACTTTACTGAATCATAACAAGCAGGTTTAAAACTGAAATATTATTTGTATTGTTCAGTAACAGGTAAGAGCAGTGTCCTATTTGTGGGTTTTGTACATACTATTTTCATATAATTTAATACTAGGCGATAGCAACATTTGAAGCAGCACTGCCATCTAGTGTTTATTTGGTACAACTACACCAGCCATCTGACCGTTCATCATGTATTTTAAATCATCCAGTTTGGCCCCATGTCTTGTCCCCAACAGTGTGTAGTTGGGTTGAAAATGAGGTGAGAGGGTGAAGGTTTAAGATCAAGGGTTAGAGTTTAAGAGCAGCTGAGAGGAGGGAAGGCCTCTTGTTGGTTGACTATCAACTTAGGAGTTTTCCATCAAACAGCCCTCTCACTAACACAGGCTGGACACAGTCTCACTCAGTCACATCTGACATGTTTCCTCATAGAAGTGCTGTCATGATCATCGTCTCTGTGTTCTGTTTATTCAACATATACAAAACTATTAAGTAAGAAAAGCAATTGTTTTACATAATACAAACCATATATAAATTCAAGGCACGTTATTTCGCTAATTTAAAGTATATCTACACAAAATGGAAATACATTGTGTTTTTTGTGTGTGTGTACAGTATGAAGGCTGGTCCATTCACACAAAACTCACACAGTACATAAACCCAAACACATCACTTGTACGCTTGTTCTAGCTCTTCTCCTCTACACAACCACTTAGTTATAAAAAGTGTTCAGACAGCAGATGAACTCGTACTGAGCCACTGGCCTGAGGATAGTGAGGCCAGCTCCAAGGCACATGGCTTCAGTACTGTATGTACAGTGCCCAGACTATTACAACACATCTCAGTATCACAGCACATCTCCTCTGAAATACAAAATGTTTTCAACACATACTGACACACACCACAAAGCACCATTACCACACAATTTAACCATTATTCCCAAAATGTACTGTGGTGGAGCACATTACAAATATGACAGGATCTTTTATAGTATATACGGCCTCTTAAAAGGATGAGGATTAACTTGGTAAGGGTAGTGTGTGTGAGGGTGAAGTGTGTGTGAGGGTGAGGGTAGGATTAGGATACAGTTGAGAGTAGATGTGGTTTGGCCAGGGAAGACTGTCCAGGTCATTGGCAGTGATCAACAGTGAATGAGACAACAGAAAAACTAGACCTGATGCTTAAACCATCAGACCAGGACATTGTTCTTTGTCTGATGTGTTCCTCTCACAAGGTTTTCCTCAGACCAGGAAAACAGGATGTGAACTGCAATGTGTTGCTTTACTTAATAGATAAGCAGACAGGAAGCTGACTTCCTCTGTCACAGGAAGCTCATTCCAGAGTTGTGTTTGGGTGATTTGGAAGGGCGGGTGAGAGAGCTGGACAGAAAACTAGATCCCAACAGCAGACTGCCAACATGGCTTCCATGTATTGTATCCATTGTTTACAAATGGGGTACCCAGCTGGCAGTAAGATTTAACTCTGACAAAATCGGAAAAAGAAGGACAAAACCTCCACACAAACTGACCAAACAAACACAAAAAAAGAATAAACAGAAATCAAATCAAGAGATAAAATAACATTTTGGGTGTAAACCTCCCTCTACTACATCCCTGAAGTAGGACAGTGATGTCTGAATGCCAACTTAAATGCTTAACTAATAAACCAAGGATGTCTGATTGAAAACACTGGCAGAATCTGACACCCTGCTTCACAGAGAGGAAGATGGAAGGTTAAAGGAACAATAGGTTAAAGCTGTTCAGAGTCCACCATTGTCCTCGACGCTTCTTCAGTGCTCCTTGTCGTTTCCTGAGCTGGCTGAGATGTGTGAGCTAACCAGGCCAGAGAGATTCAGGGTTGAAAGATCGACAATAGGCTGGGGAGTCCAATCAAATAAACTGTGGTAACTTTATTCTGTCAGCTTGGTAATCAGTGTTTCCTGCTACTGTGTCCCTGGCCACTGCTACTGTTGACAGCCTGGAGTCATTTTCGTGAGGGTGATTCAAAAAAACAACATGACTCACTGACTCACTCATTAATTACTTATGGTTCACAATATTGTGGTTCAGTCAACTGATGAAAAAAGAACCACACCCAGTTTTTTTGTAAGTGTCCCTCCTTCTAAGTTTGAGAGTGAACTAGATACAACTTTAAGTGATACTTAAAACCCCTCAAAACTGTGATTCAAACATGACAGCTGTTGTCTTTGATGCGTTGTGACCATTCTGTATCCTAATTCCTTTTGTCCGCAAAACATTATTTCACGGTCGATTTTTCTTGTCCTTTTTTGTTTTTTTTTCCTTCCTGTTTTTTCCTTCAACAAACATTTTGTAATAAAAAGATATCAAAGTTATAAAATGTAAAACAGGCTTTAGATTCAAGGCAAGTGTCAAAGATGATGTAAGCAGAGGAGTGACTGTATGCAGAGAGAAAAAAAGGCTTGTTCAACAGCACTAAGAAAACAAGGATTAAAAAAGGTGGGAGGGATGGAAAGAGTTAGAGATGCATTGAGAGAGTGAGAGACAGGAGGGGAAGAGATAGAGAGAGAGCGAAAGAGAGAGAGAGAGCGAAACAGAGAGAGAGAGAGTAGGCGACTGGGTTTTTAGCCTGATCTTTCGCTCAGTGTTGGCATCAACAAGGGTAGAGTGGGTGTCATGGTTCAGGGGTAAGGGGTCAGGGTTTGGGGTCTGTGTTAGGGTTGGGGGTCTATGTTAGGGTTCTCAATAAGGGCTGTATGGGTCTGGCCCCTCCACCCCATACAGCTCAGCCAGGGTTCTGAAGCGTGGACCCCAGTCCTGGAGGAAGTCATAGTCCAGGTTGGAGCTTGTAGAGGAGCTCCCCAGAGAGCTGAGGCTCCCGGCCAGAGACTCTGGGCCTTCGTATCCGTAGATGTGCAGCGTGTCGTAGGGGATGCCGTCCCGATCATGGTCCGCCTCATCCTTCTTCACCTCAATCATCACCGCCATGTCACCCTTGCAGGCAGGGGGTCGCTGGACCATGGCGTAGAGGGAGGGGTCCTGGCACATCATGCTGCCGTCGTGACGGGCCGAGGTCAAGATGGACACGTCGTAGCCGTTGGTGTCCATCTCCCCGCCGCCCTCCTCATCGTAGGTCACCAGCTGCTCGTGGATCTCGGCGTTCTTCCCCATGCTCACCAGCGCCTCCTTCTGGTAGCGCTTCCTCAGGACAAACAGGATTACTACAACTGCAGGGTGGAGAGGAGGGGAGGAGGACAGTACAGTGTGTAGAGGTAGAGAAGGAGAGAGGGTAGATAAAGTGAGGAGGGAAGAGAGAAGGAACGAGGGAGGGAGGGAGGGAGGGAGGGAGGGAGCAAGATAAATAAGAGAGAAGGGGGGTGAAATGTAGGAGGGAAGGTCAAAAGAAGCAGAGAAAGAAAGAGAGATGGGAGATAAACAGTCAAATAAGCATATCTGGAAGTTTTATCCTCAACAGACATTTCAGAGGAGCTCCAGAGAGGAAGGATTTAGAGTACAGCATCTAGGTCTGGGACAAACTCTGGGTTTTTAATAAGCGCCACAAGAGAAGAGATAGTATTTCTTTCATGAGGCACATTATATCTGTCTGTGAGAAACTTCTGTGGTGAATGGATGTGGCGTGAGCTGCTCTGGGAACTTGACGATAACGAGCCCCAGAATTGAGAAGTTTGTCTCGTCTTCATTCTCTGTACTTGACAAGGAGGCAGCGTATCAGATCCTCTGTTCCTGCTCCTGGTTTTTTTTCCCACACATCTGCTCTGCTAAGCAACCAGCGCTGGAGCGTCTGCAGCTCAGAGTCACCAGCTTTTCACTTAACATCTGTGGCACAAGGCTCATCTAATATGACAAATAAAGGCTTCTCCCTCAGAAAGCGGTCGTGAGAAAGCATCAAAGTGAATATTCAGCTCAATGGCTTCTATTCCTGTTGTTATTTACATACTTGTGCATTATTCATACGATCAACACTGTGGAAGATAAAGGTTCTCGAAAACACAACCTGGTCTGTAAACAGACCATCTGTCATCACTGGAGACCAGAAAAGCATCACTGATATACCATAACCACTGGCTCAATGACACAGCCTGTCTGCACCCACAATACAGCATCATTTACTAACTAAAACGAGGCTGATGCAGGCTAACTGACCCAGGCTATGAGACATGGGCTAACCCAGGCCAAACTAAACTAGGTTAAGGGATCTGGGCTAACTGACCCAGGCTATGAGACATGGGCTAACCCAGGCCAAACTAAACTAGGTTAAGGGATCTGGGCTAACTGACCCAGGCTATGAGACATGGGCTAACCCAGACCAAACTAAACTAGGTTAAGGGATCTGGGCTAACTGACCCAGGCTATGTGATGCTGGTTAACACAGGCTAGGCTAACCCAGACTAAGTGTCCCAGGCTAACGCTGCTGGACTGACCGAGGATGGAGAGGATGCAGAGCAGGATGGCGATCAAAGCTGGCGTGCTGACGCCCATCTTCAGGTGAGCAGCTTTACACTGGCTGTGGATCCTGTTCCTGTCACAGCGACACACTCTGATTGGCAGAGAGGTGATGCTGCTCTTTGCTGGCCTCCCTCCATCATTGATCCCAATCTCAAGGACGTAATCTCTGGGATCGTCCACACTGAAGCTGCCGTGTTTCAGCAGGATGTTGGCTGTGTTATCTGGAAAAGAAACAACAATGGCGCTCAGGGAATCTTTATCCCAGCAGGTTTTTCTGCCCCAAGAACCTTAAAAGAACATTCTTAAGGCATGACGAGAACCCTGAGAAGCGCATTTGGCAGGTTACAATGGTGAACGAACAGGATGTGACAGAAACACACTAAGAGATCCTCGTGTATGAATGCCCCCCCCCCCCCCCCCCCCCCCTTATATGGAAGGCCTGGAAAAGATGTTGAAGATGTACAACATGATCATGAGTGTGACATCAACATCTTACTGATTTCTTAAGTGTGTTTCTTCTGTTCCTTGATGGCATTCCCCTGCAGGGCATTGTAATAATGCACACACCTCCTACAGAGCTCCATGTTCCTGTCCCCAACTTAACAGGGTGGAATCTGAATTCAGCTCATCTTAACCAAGCCAGGTCACTCCTGCTCTCGACAGATATGCAGAAAAGGGCTTGCGGTCGGTTTTAAAAAGCTTGTACAGCAATGAATATTTCACATACTTTCCCGCTGTTTGTCGCTGTCCTGGTTTCCGACCTACTACGTGAGGAGCTACTCAGGTTTCTGATTGGTTTAGGGCTGAGTGGCGCTCTGGCTGAGTGTTGAGATGCAGATCCCCTCCTCAACGACTACAACAGCACACCAGCTGGCTGACCTCATCTCTCTGCTTCTCTTGGTGTGATATGGAGAGTTATGAGTTATGTATGAGTAAGTAGTTCATCTCACCCTTATTGTCAATGACTGAAAAATTGGAGCTGGGTTCCATCAGCGAGAAGCTGAATGTGCTTGTTTGTTCATCCTTGTCTGTAGCTCGAATTGTCCCAATGACCTGTTCAATAAATGTAGAGACAAAAAATTAGCTGCAAAAGATTACATCTGTTTCTATCCTTAATGTAGGGAGATGGTACAGTCTGGCTCTTCAGGAAGCTAGAGAACCCGTTAGAACATGGAACCCTCACCGTGTTCTTCATGTCGTTCTCACAAACGAACACGTCTTCGGCCGAAAGCTCGGGCTCGTTGTCGTTGATGTCGATCACGCGCAAGTTCACCTTCACAAAAGAGGCCAGTCCTAAAAGAAAATACAGTTTCAGAAGTGCAGCTCTGTATACCTAAAGGTTCGTCTACACGTCAATGTTTCTGAATATATCTTTGATAAGATGAAGGTGTCAGTCTCACCTTGAGGTTCCTCCTGAGCTTTCACCTGCATCATGTAGGTGGCCTTCAGCTCACGGTCCAGCTTCTTGTGTGTGAACAGCTGTCCTGTGATGGGGTTGATTCCCACAGGACAGTCGATTTCCTCAATGGAGTACCTTCACAATACAGGTAGGATGTCACATTCACACTGGAGGATCATATCTGGACCATCAGTAATAGCTCTATTGGATGTTGACACAGCCAGGATTCCAACCAGGGACCTTCTGGTTACTAACCTGACACCCTAACTGCGCCACACGACTCCCCCTTATCTGACCTCCCCGATCTGATCCACTGGTTTAATAACAGTTAGTTATACAACTAAAGCCAACCCAAGGTGATGAAGTGTTACTATAGGGGCTTGGATAGATAGTCAGTGTGTACCTTATGGTTTTGTTGACACGGTCAGGGTCTTTGGCTTTGACCACTCCTATGTTAGTGACCATGGTCTCTTCAATCACAGAAAAGGTGTAGATGTCTTTAGTGAAGAGGGGGGGCTCGTCCACATCCAGAACCTGGATGACGACCTGCGCTTTGGTCACCGCTGAGTTCTTGTTGTCTGCTGGTTCCTGCAGGTTGTTCTCCCGCACATCCACAGAGAATGTGTAGCTGCTCTGGGTCTCATAGTCCAATGCCTGAAATACATCAGTCCACAAGCCAGTGGTTAGACTGCCATAACTTACTCTTATGCTAGTTTATTTTCTTTTGTTTCATAGAGACTAAAGTGATACTCAACTGATAATCATCTAAAAGTGGTGTTTTTGAGGTGTCCTCAGATATGAGGACTTTTGGATGACATGAGGACGAGTGAGGAGGACTGATGTGTCCCAAAAACCCTCCCAAGCACTTCACATGTAATGCTCTACCTGTTTCAGCATGAGGTTCCCATCTTTGGTTGGACTGCGCTCCATGTCAAACTTGCTGTTGAACGGAGCGGAGATGATGAAGATGGGGTCTTTGTTCTGCAGTTCATCTCTGTCCTCCAGCTCCAGAGTGCCCAACTTCACGTCCAGCTTCTGGTTCTCAGGAACTTTAAACTCGTACGATTCTGGCGAGACATGAAAAGAACGTAAGTTTAGATGGCGTGAAACCAAGCCTGTTGATGACTTTGATGATTCACTGATCAGTGATTGAAACATTCCTTGGTGGAGGAGCGCTCTTACTTCTGGTAAATGATGCCATGTTGTCGTTGATGTCGGTCAGGGTGACAGAGACCGACGTGGTCGCTGTGCCCCCTTGCTTTTTGCCCCATGTGTCTTGAGCCTGGACAACCAGGACGTACAGGCTGCGCAGCTCGCGGTCCAGGGGCTCGTACTTGGTGGTTATCAGACCTGGGAGGGGCAGGATATCATTGTGGTCATCATCCACTCAACGTTAGCCAGTTACAGACAGGTGACATAAGTGGACAGATCTTAATAATGAAGTCATGTGGCCCAGTTGGTTAGGGAGTTGGGCTAGTAATCACAAGGTACCCAGTTCAAACCCCGGCTGTGGCAACATGACGTTGTGTCCTTGGGCAAGGCACTTCACCCTGCTTGCCTCAGTGGGGAATGTCCCTGTACTTGCTGTAAGTTGCTCTTATACATGACTCAATGTAAATGTGATCCTGGTTAAGCGTGTGTTGAGTTGTTACCAGTGGAGCTGTCGATGTCGAACACGTCTCCTCCTTGGAGCAGACTGTAACGCAGCGCTGCGTTGGCTGTTGTCGGGTCGTCTGCATCTGTGGCACTGGCTGTTATGACTTTGGTTCCTGCAGAGCACATGGAGATGGATTTCACCTCAGTGTGTGTGTGGGTGTGTGTGTGTGTGTGTCCATCCTAATCAGACCTACATGTAAAGAGGGAAAATTCTGTTGAGTATGTCTACAAGAGAAGGTTCCTAGCCAGATCAGTGTACAGGGTCAGGTATAGGTCAGGGGTAAAGGTCAGGTATAGGTCAGGGGTAAAGGTCAGGTATAGGTCAGGGGTAAAGGTCATTTACCTCTATGTGACCTCTCTCTGATGGATGCATTGAAAGATGGTGGGAAGACAGGATCATTGTCGTTAATGTCAGTGACCAAGACCACAAAGTCCTCCTCACGCTCGACCAGGTTGCTGCGGTCATCGAGCAGCTTGGCCCGGAGCAGGTACTTGCTTTTCTGTTCACGGTCCAGCTTGCTGGTAACGAACAGGTCCCCGTTCTCATTCACCGTGAAGATGGGAGGGTTATGACCCACCACGCCCTCCCCTACTATCTCAAAGTGTGTCCTCTCATTCACCTTAGAGGACCTCAACTGGAGATGGACGGATAGCAGAGATAACAGAGACAATGGATGAGTACGACTTGTGTGCGCAGCAAGAAGAGAAAAATAATGTCATGGATAACTGCAGCATTATCAAAAGTATATAGAAATATTACATTCTAATTAGAATGGTATTGTTCTTTCTGTCCCAGAATTCCTCTGCTGATGAACATGTATCCACAGAGAGACAGAGACAGCAACATCTTCTCATACCTGTCCGATCTTGTACGGCACAGGAGCTGGCCGCTCCTCCTCCACGTACAGCGAGTTCCACAGCCACTCTCTCTTGTGGCGCTGCAGAATGCGGCCTGCTGGCTCCTCGCCCCCCAGCTCCTCGCCCCCCAGCTCCTCGCCCCCCAGCTCCTCGCCCCCCAGCTCAGCCCTGCTGATGCTGAAGAGGGACAGCAGAGCCAGGAGAGCCATGCTCAGCCTCGGTACCCTCATCCCACTGGCAGCCTGCTGCCTCATCATCTGCAGAACACAGGATTAGACAGTATAGGACACGCTGAGGGAGAGAAACAGCCGTGCAAAGGGTAAGAAACAGTCACTCAAAGGTAAGGAAACAGTCACTCGAATGCTGAGGAACAATAGGTTGAAGACGGAGAATTAAGCAGTCAAACGCTAAAGTCTTGGATGAACAGCATGTGTGGGTTAGCAGTCCTCTTTATCATTATTGTGAACGGGTCAATCATTTTTGGGTGTCTTTGATACTTCCTCCACAAAAATCCGAGGACAATTTGGGGAGTCACGGAGAAGCCATATTATTGTGGGCGCATGGATGTCATGGGTGTGAGACAAAGAAACACCATCATCCTAGATAACACGCTTTATCTGGATTATGCTTCTCTCCTATTGTTGCCGACCATTAGAGGAAGATATGTAGATCCAGGAGGATTAAGGTTGGGAAGCATTCCCAAAGAGCTTAATCTCATATTCTTAAATCTAGAAGTACTCCAATCAAATGACCACCATGCCCGACCTCCACTGACCTTTACACACCTTCTGTTATCGTCATGGTGACCAGTGATAAACTGTACAGTGGGAACCAATCAGTGATCCTGTAATCACGTTTAATTAACATACTTCCTGTTTCTTTTCTGTTTGGTTGATTAAGATAAAAATAGTCTGATCTGTTCTAGAGACAACAAACACTAATGTTAAAGATCATGATTATTTTGAAATCATGAAGATTTAAGGACGATTCTGTCCTTGGCCTTTGAGTGTTTAGCAGATTTACTCCCCTTTGATTATTGTTTTGAAAAAAAAATGAGGCATTTTTCAAACATTCCCCCTTTTCTTCCGGTTGGGCCTGTTGTGTTTTCCCAGTAATGACGTGACACCTTTCATCAGGCACAGGAAGTGTAAACACAATGCCCTCTGGGAAATACGTCCACGTTGTTAATGATGGGTCATCACCATAGTAAGGACTCACGCCCTTCCTTCCATTCTACTGGTACCCTCCCTTTCCCTGCTCTCTCTCTCTCTCTCTCTCTCTCCACTCACTCTCTCTCTTTTTGTACACACACAGTGTGTTTGTGTGTGTGTGTGTGCCTCAGTACTTGACAAATTAGATAGTTAGCCAGCTGCTTTTACACTAAGATAGGTGTCTTACATCCAGTCTGGTGTCTCTTTGTCATGAACACCGATTATCAGTCATAAAAACATAGAGTCAACTATTAGTTCCAAGTGAACTATTTGTCAACCTTCATGTTGTGATACTATTGCACATTTCTGTGTGTTTTTGTATGTGTAAGCAGGAGAAAGAGAGATAAAAAGAGTCAGACAGAGAGAGAGAGAGAGAGAGAGAGAGAGAGAGAGGGAGAGAGAGAGAGAGAGAGATCAAGATAGAGATCATTTGTGTGTTTACACGGTTCAGATTAAATTTAGGTTTAATCACAGAGCAGCCTTCAACAATCTGTCTGCCTGTCACTAGTCTAGGAAATACCGTCTGTTCCTGATGAGCTGTCTCAGATCTGACACACACACACACACACACACACGGCAACACACCGCAGTTGAATTCTGCTGTTATAGGTAGCACAACATGTAATTACAGTAGTAATCATTATATTATATATATATCTATTAATGACTAAAATAAATAGTGACACAACGCAACGCATTTGTGCCATTGTTATAATATACTTTGTTTTACATTTCAGCCAAACTAGAATCCTTTCATAATTAACTTTTATTTGGTAGAAAGTGACACGATACAACCAAACACAACTACTACATGACAACTGTATTCAGCACAGTGTGAGTGTTCAGTGTGTTGTATTATTAGTCCTAGACAGGTGGTGTGTAGGTCAGATTGTGTGGATCAGATTGTGTAGCCTCTGACTCAAAGTAACCCATGTCAGTCTGAACGGGCAGATGGAGGAGTTCACTGAGTCGACTGTTTTCTTCTCTCGTTCTGAGCTCAGGGTATTAGAATAAAGCGGAACTAACAGAGAGCTTGTAGGGATCAAGACCTCGCTGAGAATCTGTTCTGAGAGCTGGGTGACATTATCTCTGCCCTGAGTCAGTCACTGATTCAAGTTCATCTCCATTCTTTATCTTATCTGTATTCAAATCCACTAACTGCATAACCAAACCACTCAGTTCATCTGTACATTTTCATTAGGAGGTCATTTTGTGTTTCCATCTGAAACACCCATCAATCTAAATCATAGTTCAGGAAAACACTTACCAAAAATGGGAAGAGTTTCAACTTGGGTGTATCCAGCTGTTCAGTCAGGATAGTAAGTCCAGAGTGGTCAGGGTCTCAGTCCAGGGTTAGATCCCACAGTGGAGGATTGACACAGAGAGAGAGAACGAGCCGGATCTGAGAGCCGAACACAGCTGTTGTGTGTTGTGTCCGTCTCCAGACACGCTGCTGACTGCTGTGGTCCCAGAGGGCTCCTGTTCTCAGGACGGCCCAGAAGCAGAGTTCAGCCCCGTTCCCCTGGTTACGCCACCGTAGCCACTTCCTGCGATTGTCCAGTTCCTTTTCTTCTGTGGTGTCCTTCCATGCAGCTCCCGTGTGGCAGAGAGAGAGAGAGACCTGAGATCAGAGAGACCAGCAGGCTCTATCTAGGCACAGCTGGAGGAACCGAGGGGTGAGGAGGGGGGAGAGTGGGAGAGGGGGAAGAGAGGAAGGAGAGTGCACATCACTGAAAGGTAGAGAGGTACGACTAGTCTGAAGTGAGCGGGGGGAGCGTGTGCGAGAGCAGAAACCACATGTTAGCATGTCAAGCAGACGGAGGGAGAGAGAGAGAGAGAGAGAAGGAGAGATAATGTGAGGGGAGAGGAGGGGAGAGGAGGGAGGGAGGGGAGAGGAGGGACTACCATGAGCAAGGCATCAGAACATCTCCTGCTCTCGCATCCACGTCCTTGGTGAGCGCAGGGATGGAGGAAAAAAAAAACAGAGAAAGCAAGAAAGCAGACAGATTAATTATTCATACCTCTGGGATGAAGATTATGATAAACAGGTTAAAGGAGTTAATCCCAGAGGATGGGAGAGGGAGTGGAGGGGGGGTATCTGACTCAGATCTGCCCTAAGCCGCTAAGTGAGATGAGAGGGGCTTTCTCCATTGCCCCCACACCACCCCCTCCCACCAATAGTGTATATCTGCTGTTGTCATTGGAGGAGAAAGTGGAAGTGTAGTTTGGAAGTGTGTTTTGATCAGGGGCCCTGGGCGGCCCCCACACCCCCTGGGCGGCCCCCACACACCCTGACGCACAGATCAGATTAGATTTGAAGAGAAGCCAAGCCTCTCAGACAGAACAGCCCTATTAATATCTCTGAAGAATGAGAGAGACAGAGAGAGAAAGAGCGAGAACGAGAGAGAGAAAGAGAGAGACAGAGAGAGAGAGAGAGAGACAGAGAGACAGAGAGAGAGAAAGAGAGAGAGATAGAACGTGAGAGAGAGAGATACCCATAAAGACATTTCAGCAAAGCTTCATTGGTCATAAAGATTTTCGTAATAGATTTCTTTCTGTCTTTAACTCAAACTCAATCTTTATCCTGCAGAATGTCGGTGTTGGCAGGATATCCAGTAATACACTAATCTGTTAACATAAGAATAACACTCTGGAACCAAATACATTTGTTTGGAAACCCACATGGTTCTTCCCATCATGCAATGGGGTCAAATGGAACAATGCATCAGTTCTCCTACTGAATCTTTAAAAAAAGGTTTTTCTAGGCATCACCTTTCTGTTCTGTAGTAATGTAACCAACCAATCGTGAGTTATCTTAGTCTGACCCACGCCTGATGATGGCTCTTTAAATAGCAGGGTTCCTGTCATGCTCGGTTAGTTTTGTCTGAGCAGCACCGTCTGGCTTCCTCTAAGAGAACCCTGAGCTACGGCGTACAAGACCCCAACTGACTGATCTCAACAGAAATGTGCCAATCTGCCCCGGGGCAGTAGTTGTGGTAGAATAGGAGTGGGTGAACAGCACCCACCCCCCCCCCCCCCCCCCCTCCACTGCTCTTCCTACATTTGTTCTCTCACTCACTTGCTTAGAGATGCAGATTGCACACACACTTGTGAGCAGAAAAGCACACACGCACGCCATGTACCGCGTGCACACACCCAAGGAAACGACCTTCTAAAGAAGGATTAGACAGCGATTATATTTGGAAGGGTGATCCCCCCCCCCTTCACCCACACGCATATCCAACATGGGCGTCGTTAGCCCTGTTTTAGGGGGGCTGAAGCCCCCCCTAAATGTTCTTCAGCCCCCCTAAATAATTATCGGGATTATTATCGGGCCGCCGAAGAAACACGATAATTAATAACAATATTTTATTTCGAAAAATTACCGGATGCTCTCAGTTAAATGTCGGTCACTTGAGCGTCAAAAATGTAACCCACAAGTTCGAAAAACGAGTGAAAAACGGATGTCTTTGGGAATCGCTGGCTGGCTCACATCGGACTGCGGTACGCCTACCCCCCCCCCCCCGTCGATAGAAAATGCCAGGGGCTAAGCCCCCCCTTTCTTTCAATCCTAGAAACGTCCCGTATTTTCAAAATCCAACGTCTCGCCCTCCTCGCCAGATTTCACCTAAGTGAACGATTGCCCCCTCTTTCATCAGCCAGTTAACTCCTCTGTGTTGTGAGGCAGAGGTTACAGCACATCAATGACCTGAGCCCTGCTTGTGAGGCTGCAGAGATCACACTGAATCTGCGAGCAGGCTGCCTCCACGCCGCACCAAGACTCTCGAGTCAGGCTGGAGAGAGTTTTACCAGAGTCACTCCTCACTCCGATCAGACAGCTCATTATCAGCTCATTATCAGCTTGTTGTCAGCGTTAAGGTGAGACTCGGTGCCGATGCGTGGATGAATCACTTTGTAATGATCAGTCAGGCTGGTGTATTTAAGTCACTAATCTAAAAATTGCGTCGGAACACTGCAGACATCAGCAGTGAGACCGAACATGTGTGACAAGATGTTGTTTTCTCACCCTGCAGCTGTGACACTATAGGAACCTGCAGCTTTTTCTGTCGTGAAGAAAACTGCGAAAAAAGACACTTAGTTTTTTGATTTTTTTAAAATCACACGGGCAAAGCTTTCATGTTGTCTTCCTCAGACTCACATGTTGGAGCCGCTAACACCCAGAATATATTCCCTCTCGGTCTCCAAGATTGGCTCAGGGTTTCGTCATAGGCCCGCATTCTCTCCTTCAGACTGTTTCCAGTAACAAGCACCCCGATGAGGGAAGATCACAGCACAAGGTGCTTCATGATGAAAAACAGTTTTCCATAAGAAACCAGGAAATCACGTTATATTGCAAAAGCTATTTGAAAGAATTGCGATATTTCACTGCGTTCTTCTCTTTGCAAAACAGAAACTCCATCTGTTCTGTTTGTTCCAGAGTTTGATCTTGTTTTATCTATTGTCCAGGTTTCCTCCACCAGCTTCTCTTACATCAACTCAGACCTTGTGTATCAAACACGCTGAGGACAAATTAAGTGGTGATTTAAACCAGTCAGTTAGGCTGGTCAAAACACCCTAATCGTCGGAACCTCCAATCAAAACACTCAATTCTCCCTCAACCTCTACTCCACTGAGAAATAGCTGAGATCAGTGGATCTTGATCATATTATTATCTTAATATCTATCTTAAAATCTTCTGTACACAATGTGATTTGGGAGACTTTCTCCAAAAGGAGGAGTGTTTCCTGTGTCCAGAGGTGTAGTAGTGTTAGGTAGGCGTCCAGGTTATGATGTAGGCTGTGATTCAGCTCACTAGTAATGCGTCATCAGCTATCTTTGACTCTTGATGTGGTCTCTCCCAGTGCTTCAGTGTGATGTGCTGTTCACCCTGAAGGAGAACTTGGGTCTAAGATAATCGCTTCTGGACAAGCCCTAATCAGGAGGTTTCAGGCCTGCCTCACTTCCTTCCTCCTGTGTGCGTGTGTGTGTGTGTATGTGTGTTTCTGTGTGTGTGTTTGTGTGTATGTGTGTGTATGTGAGTGCTGCAAGCCAGTAACCGGGTATCTGAACCGCCTCTCGTAGAAGCTTCTCTCCTCTCATCAGACATGCAGATTAGCTCTCTAAACACTGATTACACTATGGTACACTTTAAAGACAGACTAATGCAGCCAGAACACTGAGACTTGGGACTCTCTATGGAAAGAATCAACATCAGTGTTTCATTTGATTGGTGTACTGTAGAATCTGAGGTGTAGATCAAGTGTTAGTTTGTCTGTTGGGTCTTAGAAGCTGGTGTGAATCCTGCTTTGAAATTCTTTCAAGACACACACACACACACACACACGAGGATGGCCAGCTGTGATCCGTCCCTGGGATTTTCATTTCCTCGGCAGGAAGTTGAGGCTCTGACCTCCAGAGAGGGAAGCTGCTACTGTTTCAATAGGTGGAAGTGGGACAGAGCAGTGGGACATACCAGCACATTCCTCCACTGGCTGGACTTCTGACTTGACCATGAGTGTGAAGACTTACAGCCATTCCCCCTCTCTCTCTGACACACACACACACACACACACACACACACACACACACACACACACACACACACACACACACACACACACACACACACACACACACACACACACACACATACACACATAGAGGCTCTGTGTGTAGAGGCCAAGTGAGTGATCAGCTTAATCCATGTCTTTGTGGCAGCTGGTGTGTGTGTCTGCTCTGGTGTCTGCTCTGGTGTCTGCTCTGGTCTCTGCTCTGGTGTCTGCTCTGGTGTCTGCTCTGGTCTCTGCTCTGGTGTCTGCTCTGGTCTCTGCTCTGGTGTCTGCTCTGGTCTCTGCTCTGGTGTCTGCTCTGGTGTCTGCTCTGGTGTCTGCTCTGGTGTCTGCTCTGGTGTCTGCTCTGGTGTCTGCTCTGGTCTCTGCTCTGGTGTCTGCTCTGGTGTCTGCTCTGGTGTCTGCTCTGGTGTCTGCTCTGGTGCTTGTTGTTCTTGTTGTTTGTTGTTGTTAAGCTTGTTATTATGGAGGCAAAATCCCACAACTGATAACTGGAAAGTTATTTGTCAGATTTGGAGACATAACCCCCCCCCCCTCTCCCCTCTCCCCTCTCTCTTCTTCCTGAGCTGACTGCTGCAGATTCATTGATTTTCTCCTTAAGAAACAGGACCGTTGTTCGATTTCTGACACCAGTTTGGGCATTAGAAGTCTCTGCCGGGGCCTCCAGCTCTGGGACTTCTGATAAGAGTTCATCTAAATAGAGACATGTCTTCAGGCCACTGTCTTCTCTGCCACCTCTGTCCACATGGAGGGGGACAGATTAACACGCTTACAACACAGGAGCCAATCAATCTGTCCGCTTGATGGAACCACGGGAGTAGGAGAGAGGGGAGGGGGGAGGAGGGGGGAGGAGAGGGGAGGGGAGGAGAGGGGAGGAGAGGGGAGGGGAGGAGAGGTTGCTTTGCCTGTCTTATTGGATGCTGAGAGGAGAGGAGGAAAAGAGAGGAATACAGGACAGGAGAGGAGGAGAGGAATGTACCATGGTACTTTTGGCAGTTGCCTTGGGCCATCGTCTTAATTGAAGCATGATGAATAAATAAACTGATTGTGGATTATCTCTATAAATACTCCTAATTAATCCTGCGTAGAAATGTCATTATGGTCTGTTGGCTGCTGAAGAGGGAAATCTCTCTACTTGAGGGATTTCATCCAGTAGCACTTTAATGCCATTTTCCAGTTTCCAATTTTTAAAGAATCTTGGTGATCACAGTTCATTTTTTATAGAATCTGTACCCAAAGACAGAGAAATGAGACAGAAACTGAGAAATAACAGAGAAGGAGAAAAAGTGTGTGAGTGAGGGGATGTTTTAAGGAGGGGATGAGACAGACACAGAGAATACTGACGCACTCTGGACAGATTTACCTACTCACCATGAAGTAACAAGCTTGCTGAACACAAACCCATGCATAATAGATCAGAATACAATTAAAGCCTCTTGCTGTGGCATCTTGTGTTCCCGATTTCATCGCTCACACTCTAAAATACGGAGTTCGGAGAACATAAATATCTCAACACGCTTTCCCATTAGAGCTCAGTTCTTCACTAGACCAAACTATAGATAACAAGCCTGGGCTGAAAACCTGGAAGAAATTCACATCTACAAGCACTTCTTCCGTGGTTGACAATTTGGGTCTGGTCCAATGCATACCGAGAGAGACTCAAGCAAACAATATGATACGTTTCAATATTTAACAGTATTTTAAATCAAGTTCACAACTGTTCTATATGAAATCACCCAGATGTTAATCTTGACACAATGTTATTGTTTGGTATTGATAGGTTCACATGCTCCTTCAACATGGAAGACACATGCTGGATATGGTGGCTGAGGAACCACTGTTCAGGGATTAAAGGTCAACATCACAGTGAATATAAAGCTAGAGGAGACAAGTGGCTCTGCGGCATTGGGCTTGTGATCGGAAGTGTCGTTGGGCAAGGCACTTCACCCTACTTGCCTCAGGGGGGAATGTCCCTGTACTTGCTCTAAGTCGCTCTGGATAAGAGCATCTGCCAAATGTAAAGCAAATCTTATTGGAAACAAGGAAGAGAAAGTGCATCGTGACACAGAATCCAGAAGCGTACAGTAACATGCTGAGGTAGCGTTGTAGATTTGTTGGCTGGTTTCCGTCAAGAAACTTCAATAAATCCCTGTTGATGGGAACCAAGTCTGAGGGATGTTTGCACTCATGTCACATGTTTGGGTGCGTTTGATATGGATCACCAGTGCAACTAAAAATACTTATAAAGATACACCTTATCACCACCAACTGTCGAATCAAACACAACCTGAATGACTTGTTAATACACCTGGCCAAGATGGGAGCTCTGCTGTCTGATCAGAACTGTTCTCCTGCCAGACCAGATGGTCCAGGGTGGTTGGAGCACCAGGATAACTTCAGGAAACTGATATTGAAAATGAACCGACGCTTAAGCCTGGTAAACACGTCCAGATATCTGGATGTTTCTGACGTTTTTATGATCCAACAGGAACACCAGCAAATCAACTAAAATCCAGCCATGCAAAGTGAGAGATTATCCTCAAATATCTAATCCCTTTATATCTTTTCTCATCTCTTGATTGCTTAGGCCAAAGCCACTTCCCCACACACTTGCCAGTGTCCACACCTTCCACCCTGCTTAGAGCTCTTATTCTAGATTAGGCTCTGGTCTAATCCCATTGTGAGGATCTGATTAAACAGACGCAGCAGCGGTGCCATAAACCATGCCTGAGTGATTGTCTTAGTTCCATCACACCCCCCCACACACAGCTCAGCACCCCCACCTCCAGAGTCCACTCATCCCTTTTGGTCTCTCTCTCTCTCCCTCTCTCTCTCTCTCTCTCTCTCTCTCTCACTCTCTCTCTCTCTCTCACTCTCTTCACTCTCTCTCTCTCTCTCACTCTCTCTCTCTCTTTCTCTCTCACTCTCTCTCAGTACCCTCTTCTCCTCTTTTTTTCATTCGTTCTTCTTGTGTTTTTTCTTCTGCTCTGTCTTTCTGTCTTTGTCTAAGAACAGTTTGTGATTCATTCAGGACCAGGCTGATTTAGTTTCCGTTTATCTTGCCTCTTGCATGTCTAATGTTATCTAAGTTAGGTATGAAAACATTCTATCTATTCACGCCCCCATAACCACAGGGATGATAAGGTCAACCTGCAGTCAGAGAAGGAACCATGATCAGAAACACAGAGACCAGCTCATTCTGCTGCTGCTGCTGGATCAGACCAGCTCAAGGCTGTCTTCGTATGACCATCATGGGGATTAGGTTTGGCTACAGCCAATGTGCAAAATCTCACAAATCCTGTTACAGTTTGGCAATCTGTAAAGTTTACAGTCGCCATCTAGTGGATGTAAGCTGAATATCCACTGCTCATCTGAGGGTCACAGTGGACCGACAAACCCTCCAGTTACTCGTCTGAGTAACCTTGTTCTACCAGCAACTAACAAGGACCAACAACACAGAAATACAATGTATGAATATGATCAAACAAATCATCTTTAATTCAATTTCTCAGCACTTTGCATCAGATTGAAAGCAACAACACTTATGCAGAGCTGTCGATGCATGGACGTGACCCTGGGCAGATGGTGATGTGAGACTCGTAACAATAGACAAAGATAAATATAAAATATAAAAGGCCCGATGAAACAACTCTTTATCGAAACAGAGCAGAACATTATGGGTCTCTGAAGTAGTTTATATCCACCTGTGTCCTGTCTCTGATTGGTTATGTCCACAGGTGTTCTGTCTCTGATTGGTTATGTCCACAGGTGTTCTGTCTCTGATTGGTTATGTCCACAGGTGTTCTGTCTCTGATTGGTTATGTCCACAGGTGTTCTGTCTCTGATTGGTTATGTCCACAGGTGTTCTGTCTCTGATTGGTTATGTCCACAGGTGTTCTGTCTCTGATTGGCTCTGCATGGAGACCCCAACCAATGGTGGGGTTGCTTTATTAGAATCCCTACATGTGCAGGTAGTCCAGTACATGATCAACGTAGAGCACAGTTTGAGATCGACCTTCCTTCAGATCTTGCCACTCCTGTGAGCCTCTTCAGCGGAGCCTCCTTCACCGGCCAGCCTCCCACAAGGCGATGTGCTCTGGAGCTGTGAGGTCACATCACAAACACACAGGTAAGGAACATTCCTTCCTCCTCTACCTGATCCTCTGGCCCCCCCCACAGCCTCACCAAACTGGCAGATGTAGCGGTTGTGTGTTTTGCAGCGCTGATCGTTCCAGTTGAAGGCGCTGTAGGCTTGAAGCTCCACACAGTTGCCAAAGCTGGAGCCAGATGGAGAGAAACCCAAAGAGAGAGAGAGAGAGAGAGAGAGAGAGAGAGAGAGAGAGAGAAAAAGAGGTGCAAGAAAATGAACAGGATGACATCTAGTGGTCAGATCTGGAAGTGGAGATCTTTTTTCTTTTCTGACAGGTGGAAGGATTATTAATCACATCAAGAGTATAGTGTTGCTTTGACAGCATAGATGTATTCATTTAAAAAAACGGCC
This sequence comes from Neosalanx taihuensis, assembly GCA_030340665.1. Classification (NCBI taxonomy): domain Eukaryota; kingdom Metazoa; phylum Chordata; class Actinopteri; order Osmeriformes; family Salangidae; genus Neosalanx; species Neosalanx taihuensis. Next base: position 908,071 of record CM059295.1, read on the forward strand.
AACAAATTCCTTAGCTAGTCCCTCACGGTGCTGTGTCAGCACCTTCTCATATACTGATCCTGAATATACACACAAAGAAAGATGGATATCTTTCTCCCTCTTATCTTTCTCCCTCCTCCATCTGTCTCCTCCAGCCCTCCACCCACTCCTTCACCAGTCGCTCTCCCTCTCCATTCCACCCTCCTCTGCCCCTGCCCCCCCCCCTTCACCCCTGGTTGTCTGGCTGTCCGAAGGCGAAGCTGTTGAAGGTGACAGCCTCTCCTGTGTCCCAGCGAAAAGAATCCTTCCCCGGTTTGTATGTCAGACCTGGGAGAAAATCACACACATGTTCATGCTCGTTCTATGTTACTATGTTTTACTATGTTTAGGGTGACATTCTGTCCAGGGACTACAGATGAAGAATAGCCTTGTGGCTAATTCTGGCATATTTACATGCAAATGTTGATTAATATGCACTGTCCCTGAAATAAATAAAGAAATAGATGCTCACACTCTACTTATTATTCATCCACATATAAGGTATCAAGAGGAGAACAGGGAGAATTATAAACAGTTGACATTTCCCCCTTCCTTTTAGCAGGAATCTACCCTAAAGACAAGGTTAGTGGAGGTGCTTTGGTACCGATCCAGAAGTTCCTGGTCTCAAAGTCGGGGTTGGTGACCTCGTTACCGGTCTCCAGCTGGCTGAGGTAGAACGCCAGGATGTCCTGGACCTTCTGGTGGTGGATCTGGGCCAGAACACCTCCACGCTCCTGAAGACAGTCAGATACATGGGGGGGAGGGGGGGGCAGGAGAGCAGAGCAGAAAGAAAGTGTAAATACACTGAGTCTACGTCTTTGTTTGCCCACTTGTGTGTGTGTGTTTGTGTGTGAGAGTGTGTGTGTGTGTTTGCGTGTGTGTGTGTGTGTGTGTGTGTGTGTGTGTGAGTGTGTGTGAGAGTGTGTGTGAGAGTGTGTGAGTGTGTGAGTGTGTCTCACCAGACACTGGCTCTTTGCTCCATAGTAAGTGTCTGTCTCAGAAGACAGCATGAAGCAGATTCCATCTATAGTCACGTCACATCGCTGGAATGGGAAGCTGAGCTTCTCTACAATGAGAGGCAGCAGACACCAGATTAAATTAGATTAGATTATTTAGTCATTTAGCAGATGCTCTTAAGTACAGGGACATTCCCCCTGAGGCAAGTAAGATGAAGTGCCTTGCCCAAGGACACATCATGTTGACACAGCCGGCGTTCAAACCAGGGACCTTTTGATTACTAACCTGATACCCTCACTGACTGCGTCACATGACTCATGTCATGAGACCCATTATTAGATCATCATCATGTAGCTGACAGGAACATCCACCTTCACCTGCCTCACCTGCACACTCTGCCCCTCACCTGCACACTCTGCCCCTCACCTGCACACTCTGCCCCTCACCTGCACACTCTGCCCCTCACCTGCACACTCTGCCCCTCACCTGCACACTCTGCCCCTCACCTGCACACTCTGCCCCTCACCTGCACACTCTGCCCCTCACCTGCACACTCTGCCCCTCACCTGCACACTCTGCCCCTCACCTGCACACTCTGCCCCTCACCTGCACACTCTGCCCCTCACCTGCACACTCTGCCCCTCACCTGCACACTCTGCCCCTCACCTGCACACTCTGCCCCTCACCTGCACACTCTGCCCCTCACCTGCACACTCTGCCCCTCACCTGCACACTCTGCCCCTCACCTGCACACTCTGCCCCTCACCTGCACACTCTGCCTCTCACCTGCACACTCTGCCTCTCACCTGCACACTCTGCCTCTCACCTGCACACTCTGCCCCTCACCTGCACACTCTGCCCCTCCGTAGCCCACAGCACACTGGCAGGAGCATTCTTCCTCCTTGTAGCGGCCGTGCACACACTGCACACTGCAGTGCACTGACACACACACACA
>CM059295.1:912500-1057500 GCA_030340665.1 Neosalanx taihuensis
CTAGTCCTCCAGCCAGCCAGCCAGCCAGCCAGCCAGTCATCTAGTCCTCCAGCCAGCCAGCCAGCCAGTCATCTAGTCCTCCAGCCAGCCAGCCAGCCAGTCATCTAGTCCTCCAGCCAGCCAGCCAGCCAGTCATCTAGTCCTCCAGCCAGCCTGGGCTTACAGTCTGAAAGAGGATCCTTGGCTTGAAGGAAGGGGGGCCTGAGGGGGGCTGCTGACCTCACGTCATCTGAAGTGGTGAGGTAGGCTGAAAGCTTTGTCTGCCCCCCTGGGACTGTGTGTGTGTGTGGGGGGGCACTCAGGTGGGAGAGTATGGGCGGGCTAGGGTCCTTTAATCACTCTAGTCTGGTGAGAGGTGTGGCTGTAAAATGAGGCGATCAATCAGATTAACATTACACACACACACACACACACACACACACACACACACACACACACACATGCTTGTACACACATTCACATTGTCTCTCACACACACTCCCACTTACACGCTCTCTCTTCTAACTAACATTCTGAGTGTTCTGTCTCCACTGTCTAACAGAGTAAGTGATACCCTGACACACGTTATATTGGTCTTGCCAGGGAGGCATGGATCCAAACCCAGCCAACAGATCTCCAGGCAGCCCTCAGCTGCACAGCGTCTCCAGTCCTCCGTCTGGCCCTCGAGGGCCTGGATGGTCCAGAGGGAGCAGGTGTAGCAGACTACCCAGCTCCGCAGCCCTGTTTCCAGTTACAGAGACCTGAGATAGCCTGGCTCTCTGCTTGTCTGGAGCTACAGAGGATAACTGTCACTCACTGACTAATCAGGTGACTCCTGTCACAAAGTCTCAACTCCCTAACCGCTTAACCACATGACTCCCTCCTACCACTTTTCTCACAGCTGCCTGAGAGAACGGGGGAAAGAGTGGCCCAATACCAGATGATGATAGTGGTCTCTCTCTCTCTCTCTCTCTCCACTTAAAGACTCCCATCAGTCCACTGCTTCCTCTTTCCCCTTCGCTGCTATCCCACTGTTCCTAGTGGTGGCCCAGAGGGGTGCTGGTGGGGGTTGTAATTGGTGGTATGACCAGATGTCTGTGGGGTGCTGGGGGGGGGGGACATAGCTGAGTGGTGAGGATCTAGGCTGGTTAAGACTCCAGACTGAGGCCCCCTAGAGGTCACTGTTCCCTCCTCTCTGTGATGTCTGCCGGTCAAAATCATCGGTGGCACGCACTTTGATGCTTCCACAGTGTGCGTGGTGTGTGTATGGTGTATACATGCGTGTGAATGTGCACGTCATATTAAATAAGTTCAGAACCATACCCTGCTACTGACTTCAGAAGCTTGTCCAGGAGCTCTCCTGTGCTCCTTCAGTGTGGGACTGTGTCACACCAATCAGACATGGCCAGTGAGTCAGAGAAAACTACAGCTGAAAATACAAGCTGGCAGGACTGTCCAGTCAGCAGAATAAGCAGAGACTAAACAGAGCTTTTTATAGCCTGGTGACAATCAGTAAAAAAACATTAGGCTTCTCAGCCTAACCAACTGGACTTGGTCTGCTACTAAACTGCGTCACCAGCAGAGAAAGTACAAACTCCTCATTCTGACCAAACACCTTTTTTTGGTTTGAACTTCATGCCGAATGCCATCATTTTCCTAGTTTGTCTGGCAGGACACAGATGGTCATGGAAGGACATCCTGAAGAGAACAGCAGGCCGTCAGAGCTTGGAGACTCCAGCCTACAGTGTCTCCATGATCGCACTCTGTTGGGGATATCACCATTCAGACAGAGGATACCCTCAGAGGAACCACCAGGATGTCTGCCTTTGTTTTGGGGCTGAGACTCTGGGAAACAGGGGTCCCGTCAGGGACCGTGGCTGTCTTGGAGGGTCTGCTTTTCCAGTGGGGAAGGGACACCTTGTCAGTGTCTCTACTGGAGCATCAGTTTCAGATTTCTTAAAGGCTACAAATCGTAGACAATAAATTATGAACGTTCTGCATTTGAGTCTGAAAGGGCTTTGAAAAAAGGGGGGGGGGGGGGGCATGAATGTGCTGTGACGATCCCTCATAAATCTAACGGAGAAAGAGACAGTGAGAGTTAGAGAGAAAGAGAGAGTGTGAGAGAGTGACTAAGACAGGAAAGGGAGGAGAAAGAGAGGGAGATAAGGAGAGGTGGTGAGAGAGGGGGGAGAAGGGGTAGGTCTGGGTGTGACAGGTGACCTTGGTGTCTACGAGCAGAAGCTGTCCTGGGAAGCAGAGAGGTGAGGAGTGATACCCTGACACCTGCCATGCTGTTTAAAAAGGTCCACAGGCTGAGTTTGTGGAGGGTTAGGGTCTATATTTCTGTTGAGGTGTCTACATAGCACCAACAGAGCCCAAGCATCATGTGGGGGTTGAACAATCACAGTTAGGTAGGTGGAACTCTGGTTCATTGCTTCTTAAATAAATGTTTGTAACTGCCTAGCTGCTTTGAACAACTATGAGCCAAGGCCATTTATTAGGCAAAAAATGCTGTGGTGTTTGGAACAGTCAAGAGTCACAGAAAATGTGTTATGTGATATGGTTAGCAACAAATAATCTACAATTCATAAAAAAAAACCTTGTTTCTCTATTGTTCCCTCTCCCCCGACTCTCTCTCACACATGTACACAAACACATGAACACACACACACACACGCAGGACGCTGCATGAAAGGGAGCAGACAAACCATTTTCTGCATGTTAGCTGCCATGGGGTTGACCCTGCTGCGCAGTCTATTGTGCAGTGTAACAATCTGAAAATGCTCCTTCACCCCAAGTCCTGGAATACAAGAGAGGCAAGCAATTACGCAGGCAGTAGTTTCCATGGCAACGGAATGCAAGTGTCTTTAGTGGGGTAAGGGGGGGAAGGTAAGGGGAGGGTAAGGGGGTACATGAGTAGGATTAAGTTTGATACAGTGTCAGTAGGCTTTACACTCACAATATATTGTGAATAGTTGAAAGTCAAATAGTTTGGACCTGTGCAAATGATGACTGTGTTTTAGGACTCGTTAGTCAAAGAAAAAAGCAAAGTTAGTTTATCTGGATTGATACACTTACAATAGCCTGTAAACTATAGGACTATGTCTAAATCAAAATATGTGCAAGCCTTTTCACATAATAAACTCATTGACCAAGTACTTATTATTCCAAATACTTAGTCAATAAATAGCCTACTTATCGACTAAATATTGACATTATGTTAGCCTACTCATAGCCTACGGTTCAGCTTTCATCGCGTAGCCTATCCTACCAAATTCAGTTACATTAATAATCATGGTCAAATTTAAAACGAAATAGTTTGGTTAGTAGGCCTAATGGAACACACGCAGCCAATTGGAACACTAGAACTTTCCTCCTTCTAGATTCTAGAACGTCCCCAGCTCCCTCCTCGCGTGCCATGCGGACACCCTGCTGTTTCTCCTTACCGCTGGGTGGGGGTCCTGTGATGTCCACTCTCTTAGAGACTGTTTGTCTTGCGTGGGTCTGCAGGATCTGGAGAGCTAGGCCTTCCACCACAAACACGAGGAGACTCCAGTGTCCCGTTAGAAACCCCATGGCTGCAAGGAGACACAGTGCCAAAGTAACTCCCCAGGACAAGTGGCTCCTTCTCTCTTCCTGTTCTCTCTCTCTGTCTCTCTCCCTCTCTCTCTGTTCATATCCACTCACGCGCACACACGGCTGGCACGCTCCTTTCTCTCTCTCTCTCCCTACCTCTCTCGCTCTCTCTCTCTCTCTCTCCCTCGCTCTCTCTCTCTCTCTCTCTCTCTCTCTCTCTCTCTCTCTCTCTCTCTATCTCCCCCTCCCCTCTCTCTCTCTGTTCATATCCACTCACGCGCACACACGGCTGGCACGCTCCTCTCTCTCTCTGTTCTAAACTCTGATGGTGGAATGACGCAACGACGAGTGTATCTTTTAAAGCTCATGATAACCGCACAGTTTTAAATCACAGACACGTCGAGAATGTTTCGTCTGCAAAGATGAGTTTACCCGTCATGAAAGTGCATTTCTTCACCCTTCTCGGTCTTGATATGAATGTTAGGAGCATTAAGTCCAAATGAAAGGTTTCATCCCTGCCAATCACCATCCAGCAATAAAACAGTCATCCTAATTATATAAGGAAGGCAGGACAAATGCTTTTCACATGGGCTTTTTTAAATGTAAGTAAAGTAAGTAATCAATGCTTTACTATAGCTGTTTTTGGAGGGTCACTGAGACCCTGGGAGCAGAAGCACAATTTTTCTAAATTAAAATATTTCTCTTTCACTGAAGGTCGGAGGCGGAAGCTGAAGGACTTGTGAAGTGTTTTCCCCCAAAAAAATTGATTGTGTGTGTGCGTGGGTGTGTGTTTGTTTGTACAGAACACAATCTTTTCCTCTTGTAATTGGGAAGCCAAATAGATCTTTATGTGGGCCTTGTCCAGCCTAAACTGTCTTAGAATTTCAGGGATATGTTCACAGAACCCCAGATCCAGTCTAAAAGAACATGGTCACAGTGAAAAGCACACAGGCCCTTCCTTCATTACTGTGTGAGAGCTGCATTGTATGTTTTGAAATCATCAAGGTTTCCATTTACCCTGCTGCTGCTGCTGCTGTGAACTGCAATTTCAACCTACAACCTTTCAACATCTAATCTAGTCTTCCTCCTTGATGTTCTGCTCCTAGATATAGTTCAGCTTCTCCTGGCAATACAGTTTTTCCAGCGATGCGACTGCATGCAGAAACATCCACATATCAACCCTTAATTTAGGGTGGGGAAAGCCTACATCACTGGAGTCCCAATATAACTGATTTCCCCCACCCTTCCAACAGATTGCAAATTGCAAGTCTTCTCAAGATTCTATGATTTCCTTTGATGTTGGTGGAGAGACCTTTTGGTTTTCATGTCATGCGCTTAGAGATGTGGCTCTGTTTCCCTGTGGAACACAAATCCATCGGTTCTGGAAGGGAACCCATTGTTGTGTGGATTGGCATCAGTCTGCATGTACTGGTTCTCATTAGACAGTGACCAGACTGGAGTTTAAAAAGCATGTTTGGTTTCGTAGTCTTCTCAGATATTTAAAACTCAATACTCTGAGAGCCCCTGTAGTGATGCAGTGGTCTGCAATCACAAACATCTCACTGTTTTTAGATGACAGGCTGAAGACAGTTGATCTTTAGGCTCTGAGTTTGACTTTGATCAAAGTATTGTGTCTCCTTACTTACTCTTAGGCCATCCACATCATTTTGATATTTGCAGTAGGTTAGGGGAGGCCAACCCTAGTTCTCGAGAGCCACAGACCGGAAGGTTTTAGATGTTTCCCTGCTCCAGCACACCTGATTCTAATGACCGGCTCGTTATCAAACTCTGTGGAAGCCTCAGAATTAGAATCAGGTGTGCTGAAGCAGGGAAACCTCTAACACCTTCAGGAGTAGTAAAGAGAGTAGTAGTAGTAAGAGTAGTAAGAGTAGTAAAGAGATGACGTCTCTATGAGTAAAACTGAATTGTAGCTGTGAGATAATAATACTAAGAAGTAGCATCAGTGAGCGGAAGCCTATCATGACCACTAAAAAAGATTCACAAGTTATTCTTCAAAAGATGTGTTTTAATAGGGAGGAAATATTTGACAAATAATTCCCATATGCATTAAAAATGAATCACATCAAACAAACAAATGTTAAATTTAAGTAAAATTGTTGATTAAAATATTTTCCCTTAAAATGAATGAATGCTCTGAAGATATTTGACTATTTGTCAGCTCCAGAACAAGCAGGCCAGGTGCTGATCCAGACATCCTGACATCCTGCAGAGGGCAGAACTTCTCTACTTTACAGACAGAACCATCTGATTTTCTATCTTTTGAATTTGCATCTACTGTAACCCCTGCCACACTACCACAATCACACACAAACACTGTCCATCCACTCTCTCCCCTCTCTCTCTCTCTCTCTCCCTTTCTCCCTATCTCTTTTTTTTACATTTGTTAATGAGCTTTGTCTCAAAATACTACAATTACTGCTTCATCTCCCAAAAATATGATGAAAAATATATTGAAGATATGTGAACATAATAATAATAAAAAATAATATACTATGTTGGTCTATTCTAATTGAATTCTGCCATACGCCATACTTCAGTTAAATTCTACATGAATATGTGTGTGATGTCTTGGAACTGGAATTCTTATGATTGCCCATTTCTGATCAAAGTGCAGATATTTGCCTGCATCAGAAGCTGTTGTCCTGCTGTATGAGCCACTGGTCAGTGCTTAAATCCCTCCAGGGTTTCCGGCTATATTTTGTTTTTCCTTCAGCTTACAAATTCCACATCTTATCTAAGCGGCTTTCATGAGAGAGGAAATTTGCCATGTGCCTTCCAAAAAAAAAAAAAAAGAGATTGAAAAAAAGGAAAGGTTAGTATGAGCCTGTGAGGATTCTCCTGTAAATATTTGGTCAACAGCTTTTTAAAGATGCATCCTGATTGGTCGGTTAAGGGCAAACCCAACATTCCATCAAGGTTCACTTTGGCAAGTTGTTCGACATATGAATGAATGAGACGCATTTCTCACAAATACCAGAGGTGCATGTGCACATTTACACACCAGAAGTTCACGACACAGAGTTCTCTTCCACCCGCGTGTCTAGACTAGATTCTCTCTGCGCCTTTCAATGGGATTACATGAGTGGAAAATGATTCATTCGCACGTCATCATCGTGGTCCTGTGCCTTTGTCATTTTTACTCAGCATTTGGACAGGTGAGTGGTCACATTCACTATGGAAACTGCTATGAGAGAATTAGTTTGTGAATGACAATGTTTACAATGAAATACCTCTCATGACTTTGTAACAACATCCAATCCCAAAGTGAAATGGTGAAAAGCTGATGTTGCATGTTTCAAAAAACCGAATTAACACCTCGTCTTGGCAAAGGGAGAGGGGGAGAGGGGGGTTGTGTAACTTTCCAGCTGAGGAAAAAATCCTGAGATGAGGATAGAAGTCTTTCACAGACAGGCATGTGTCCACAGCTCTGACTGCAGGGTGGGTCAGTCTGTGGGTCAGGCTGTGGGTCAGTCTGTGGGTCAGTCTGTGGGTCAGTCTGTGCTGTTATCACCACAGTTTCACCATCACCATGTCACCTTTTGGTTTGATCACACTTTACACACTAGTGACCGTGATAACGATGGGCAACATTTGGCATTCATGTCCACATCATGCAGAAGTGATCCATGAATGACTCAACACCTCCAGCATGAGGTTTATGCTGAACTGCAGATGAGCAGTGTGTGTTTGTGTGTGTTTGTGTGTTGTTGAGCCTCCTGACTCAGAAGCCAGTTTTTTTATAGGTTCTGTCTCTAGTCAACATTCTGTCGTTTTAATTAGACTCATTATTCATGTGCTGTTTGTCAACATTGTTGTGGACCTTGAGATAATGAGCAGAGTTTGAGAAGCATCTAGGTCTTATTAGAGACTCCTGGCTAGCTGACAGGTCAGTTTACATCCTGCTCTGATGACTTGGTGCCCCAGAGATCAGCCTGGGTTCCATTTAAACAACCCATCATGGTCAAAGATCAGTACAGAAACACAACCACTCTGTGTTTCACCAGAGTCTGAGGTGACACTCCTGGCCTCGACCAAAACTCTCCTTTCCTGTCTTTAATTCAAAGGCTGGTTCGTTATGCAGCTGAATGGGGAAACTGAAGGCGTGTTGAGCCAAACCAAGATACGTTCAGCAGAACTGCGTGCAGTGAAACCACATGGGCTTTTTGCCTGGGGAGGCAGAAAGAGTGCAGTGCGGCTGGGCTGCTAACAGAGGCAGTCTGCCTCCAGAGTCCCGCCCTGCCTCCAGAGTCCCGCCCTGCCTCCAGGGTCCTGCCCTGCCTCCAGAGTCCTGCCCTGCCCCATCAGCCCAGGTGTTTTCACAGGACCTCCAAATATTTACCCTTCTTTTTCCTGAAGGACAAAAACACGAATTGGCTTTCTGAAATCATTTATCAGAGGAACGTGGAAATTAATAAACACTCTGAAGAAAAAAACAGACACGAGACGAGACAAGGAAAATGGAAAGAGTATTAATTTAAAAAAAGATGATTGAGAGAGTTGAAAGTCGTAGAAAGATTTAGTAAAAAACATACCACTACCCCTCACTGTTTTTTCCGACTAAACAGAGAAGTGGCTGTCTTCATGAACACACCTCTGGTTATTGCGTACACAGGCAATGTTTACCCACGGCATGTTTTTTACGCTAAGCAGTGTAACCTGGTGGCCCTCGCTGCCTCATTACGCTCTGCAAGGTTCACAACACCTCCCAGAGATGTAAACCTCCATATCCCAGATACCCTCCAGCACAGCGGTTATAGAAGACTGCATTGTGATTTGGATCAGTCAGTCTCCAGTCTCCAGTCCTTTCTTTCAAACCACTGGAGACAGGAAGAAGGAGAGGTAGTGAGAAGGAGATGTAGATTACAAAGAGAGAGCAGAATGAGAGAGAGATGGAAAAAAGAGAGAGAGAATGTTTCCTGTAAACATGCTGCCTTCAAGGAAGGAGAAGAGTGGTGGTGTGTGTGGTTGTGTGTGTGTGTGTGTGTCTTGGTTCACGTGTAGGTCAGTTCACCAGGGGGGATAAAGTCAACACTCAATGAAATCATTCACCATTTATTTACATGTCAGTCATTTAGCAGACGCTCTTATCCAGAGTTACTCACAGGCTAGCAGGGTGAAGTGTCTTGCCCAAGGACACAATGTCACGTAGCTACAGCTGGGAATTGAACTTGGAACCTTCCGATCACCAGCCCAATGCCTTAACCACTGAGCCTCAGGACTCCCTCAACCCTTCAGCAGCTCCTCTGCTTACAGCTCTGAAACCTCTGATCCCTCCAGGTGAAGCAGCAAAGTCTGCAGAGCTCAGAGACCTTCTCCTCCTCCTTCTCTTCCTCCTCCTCTCCATCATGCTGTTCCTCCTCTCCTTCTTCTCCTGCTCCTTCTCCTCCTTTTTCTCCTCCTCCTCTCCATCATGCTGTTCCTCCTCTCCTTCTTCTCCTGCTCCTTCTCCTCCTCTTTCTCCTCCTCCTCTCCATCATGCTGTTCCTCCTCTCCTCCTTCTCCTCCTCCTTCTCCTCCTCTTTCTCCTCCTCCACTCCATCATGCTGTTCCTCCTCCTCCTCTCCATCATGCTGTTCCTCCTCTCCTCCTCCTCCTCCTCTCCATCATGCTGTTCCTCCTCTCCTCCTTCTCCTCCTCCTCTCCATCATGCTGTTCCTCCTCTCCTCCTCCTCCTCCTCTCCATCATGCTGTTCCTCCTCTCCTCCTTCTCCTCCTCCTCCTCTCCATCATGCTGTTCCTCCTCTCCTCCTCCTCCTCCTCTCCATCATGCTGTTCCTCCTCTCCTCCTTTCCTTCTTCACCTCCCTCGCCCTCTCTCCTCTTCTGTCCTCAAGCTTCTCCTTGCCTTCTTCCTTCGCTTCATCCCCTTGCCACCCTCCCCCCTCACCACCCTCCCCCCTCACCACCCTCCCCCCTCAACACTCTCCCCCCTCACCACCCTCCCCCCTCACCACTCTCCCCCCTCGCCACCCTCCATGCCCTCCTCCGATCCTCCCCCAGGTCTCAGTACAGCTCTCTTTGACTTTCTGCCCAGTCCACAAAACCGGACTGAACTATTAGATCTATCTTCAGACCACTTGGTTCTATCTTAGGATTCCTTTCATGCAGCCCTTCCTCCGACCCAGCATGAAAGCCTCCTGTGTTGCTCAGCACACACAGCTGCTAAATGACCCAGTAATGAGCTCTGATTCACTAACTTGAACGCCTGATCTACATATTTTCATATATGCTTTGTTCTGCGTGCAGATTCTTGATTGTGTTCTGTTTGTATGCAACAATGAAAAGGTGTGTGGTTATGGGACTGGACAAACTGCACTTCATGAATGGATATTTTACTTTAACGTTTTCCTAAGGCTTCAAGAAAGAGTTCCACATTTTCAACATTTCTTTCGTTAATGAATCAAGCTTATCAGTTTCCGCTTCCACTGTCCCCTTGTAGGACTGTGCCAGCAGGCAGGAGATGCAGAGCTCTCTGAAGCAGGTTCAGAAGCTGCTCTCTGCCCACGAAGCTTCGTATGTCCAGAGTCTTCGAACCCTGAGGAAGAAGATCAACCTGCTGCAGGCTGCCACCACCAAGCAGCCGCCCACCAAGACCGACAACGGTGAGCGTCTCACACTAGAGTCTAGTGACTAGACCCTGACAACAACTCGCTTTGGATTGGTTGGTCCTTAAAATGTCATCACCCCCCCCCCCCATTACAGGAACCTGCCCAAAGCTGGAGGCTCCCGTCAATGGCAGGAAGCTGGGTAAGGTGCAGACACCAGGTCATGAGGTCCACTTCCTGTGTGAAGCAGGATATGAGCTGGTCGGAGCAGAGACCAGGGTGTGTCAGGATACCTTCACCTGGAGCGGCCAGCAGCCCACCTGCCGAAGTGAGTCATCTAATCACAGGACTACATGGTCACCTGACCACCTAATCACATGATCACACTGTCAGCTGTCAACGTTTTTTGTTTTCCAAAATGGTCGACTTTGTGTAATTTACATTCTTTTATATATTCCCTTCCTCCTTGTTTTCCTGGTCTCTTCTGTTCTCCTCATCCCTCCCTCATCACTGCCCAGCCTCCCACCTTAAGATCCCCCCTCCCTCCCCCCTCCCTGGTCCTCTCTGTATCTGCTCTGCCCAACTTTCTCACATTCCCTGTCACCACTCTCTTTGTGGAGCTCCGCCCCTCCCTCTCTCTTTTTCTTCTTCTCTTCTGACGCATCCCTCATATCGCTAAGATGTGTCTGTCCAGATAAGATGTGCTCTACTAGCCTCCGTGTGCTCAGGTTTCCTGTGTGTGGCCCTCCTGCTCTTCCAGTGCCTTTATTGAAGGCAGTGACACATGTGACATGCCAGCTCAGGACGTCTCACCAGCTCAGAGATAAAACTTCAAAACCTCTCTGTGAGACCTGGAGCTTCCCTTTCACTGTCCAGAGACACACACACACACACACACACACTCAGACCTATAGGGTTACATGAGGGCTCGTATCTGAGAGAGTCCAGCAAGACGCTCACAGCCCATGATACTGAACCAGGTTAACCCCACCCCCCCACACCCCCACCCCCCGCCCCCCTGCCCACCCACCCCAAACACACACACACCTTATCCTGCTACATCCACCAACCCCTCCTCCTGTCTTTCCTCAGACATAGACGAGTGTGAGTCTTCTCCCTGTCTGAATGGAGGGACGTGTCTGGATGAGGTCAACCAGTTCTCCTGCACATGCACCAAAGGCTGGGCAGGAACCATGTGCCAGAGCCCTGTGCCAACATGTAGGTATCTCTATACTAACATGTAGGTATCTCTACACTAACATGTAGGTATCTCTATACTAACATGGAGGTATCTCTATACTAACATGTAGGTATCTCTACACTAACATGTAGGTATCTCTATACTAACATGTAGGTATCTCTACACTAACATGTAGGTATCTCTATACTAACATGGAGGTATCTCTATACTAACATGTAGGTATCTCTACACTAACATGTAGGTATCTCTATACTAACATGTAGGTATCTCTACACTAACATGTAGGTATCTCTACACTAACATGGAGGTATCTCTATACTAACATGTAGGTATCTCTATACTAACATGGAGGTATCTCTATACTAACATGGAGGTATCTCTATACTAACATGGAGGTATCTCTATACTAACATGTAGGTATCTCTACACTAACATGTAGGTATCTCTACACTAACATGTAGGTATCTCTACACTAACATGTAGGTATCTCTACACTAACATGGAGGTATCTCTACACTAACATGGAGGTATCTCTATACTAACATGGAGGTATCTCTATACTAACATGTAGGTATCTCTACACTAACATGTAGGTATCTCTACACTAACATGTAGGTATCTCTACACTAACATGTAGGTATCTCTACACTAACATGTAGGTATCTCTACACTAACATGTAGGTATCTCTATACTAACATGTAGGTATCTCTATACTAACATGTAGGTATCTCTACACTAACATGTAGGTATCTCTACACTAACATGTAGGTATCTCTACACTAACATGGAGGTATCTCTATACTAACATGTAGGTATCTCTATACTAACATGTAGGTATCTCTACACTAACATGTAGGTATCTCTATACTAACATGTAAGTATCTCTATACCAGTGGTTCTCAACCCTGGTCCTCAGGCCCCACTGTCCTACATGTTTAGATGTTTCCCCCTTCCAACACACCTGATTCAAATAAATTGTCATTATCAGGATTCTGCTGAGCTTCATAAGGACCCATTCATTTGAATCAGGTGTGTTGGAGCAGGACAGTGGGGCCTGAGGACCATAACTGTACTGTAGATGTCTCTATACTAACATGTAGGTATATATATAGTAACAAGAAGGTATCTCTATACTGGTACACTACCAGTCCAAAGTTTTGACACATTGTACCGTTAGTTTGAATGGGAGGGTGTGTTCTGGTTCTGGTGGTTCTCAGTGACGATCAACAAGCTCCAGTCCAGTCAGGTTCTGTGGCTCTGGGAGAGTTTGTTTTGAATCCTGCATGCAGGGTTACAGTACAGGACTGTGAGTGAGAGCCACACAGAGAGACCAGGGTTAACGACACTCTGACCATGAGGGGTCTGTTCCTCCATACTCAGCACTAACACTGCCTGCTCTGTCAGCCTCCACCTCTACACCCTCTCTGACTGACTTACAGTAGGTCATGATCTCACACACACACACACACACACACTCACACACACACACACACACACACACACACACACACACACACACACACACACATTCCAACACAAAAGCACATGCATATTCCATACATACACACACCAGTACACAATCACCCTATCACATGTAAACAAGCACAGAGACACAGAAGCAGATCAACATAAAGGACTTGTACCCTTGGCAATAAAAACAGACACACACTGTGTTATCAGCTCCCCACCCAGCCTCTTTACCATCCCCAAAATAATGCAGAGGGCCCTTCAGAGACTACGGACAGTGCTTTCATTCCCTCCTGTCTCTATAAGGTTGCTTGAAGCCTTTGGAAACTCTTGATCCACACAGACTCACAGTCTCATAGTATATGCATGCATTCACACAACCACACGCACAAACATGTCCACGATACTTACTCAACTGTCCCTTTCTCCCCCCCCCCCCCAGTTTTCGTCACCATGATGAACACTTCGTCTTCCTCAGCCACCTCTTCCTCCGCCTCTGCAGCAGCTGCCACCACATTGCCAGCAGCAACAGTCTGGCCGTACGTCCGTCCCTCTCGCTGTACCCAGGTTCAGGGCACCACCCACTGCACCTGTGATCCAGGCTACACCATCTCTGGACGAGACACCTCCACCTGCACAGGTGCCATGGCAACGTCACAGCACCCCTACTGTACACTGCACTCAAGGTACATTATTATTATTATTCAACATCATTTTTTTGTTGTTTTATGTGTTTCAGATATCGATGAGTGTGAGCTGTTCCATAACGGTCCAGCTGGTCGACTGTGTTTGCACTCGTGTGTGAACACCCCTGGAGGATACCGCTGCACATGCCCAGTGGGATACAATGTCACCCGTGATGGACGCAACTGCAAAGGTCACTGCTAGGGTCCACGTGCTCACCCCCCTTAGTTATCCTGCAACTCAGATTATTACATTTACATTTATTCATTTAGCAGACGCTTTTATCCAAAGCGACTCACAGCAAGTACAGGGACATTTTCCCTGAGGCAAGTAGGGTGAAGTGCCTTGCCCAAGGACACAACATCATGTAGCCACAGCCGAGATCATATACAGTTGTGGTCAAAAGTTTACATACACTAGTGAAGATCATGTATGCCATGGCAATATAGGGTTTTCAATAAACTCTACAACTCTTATTTTTCTGTGATGGAATGATAAGGAGCACATATTTCTTTGTCACAAAAAACATTCATGAAAATTTTTTCTTTTATGAATTTATTATGGGTCTTTTGAAAATGTGACAAAATCTGCTGGGTCAAAAATATACATACAGCAATGTTAATATTTGGTTAAATGTCCCTTGGCCATTTTCACCTCAATTAGGCGCTTTCGGTAGACATCCACAAGCTTCTGGCAAGCTTCTGGTTGAATCTTTGACCACTCCTCCTGACAGAATCGGTGCAGTTCAACTAAATTTGTTGGTTTTCTGAGTCGGACTTGTCTCTTCAGCACAGTCCACATATTCTCTATGGGGTTTAAGTCAGGACTTTGGGAAGGCCACTCTAAGACCTTAATTCTAGCTTGATTTAGCCATTCCTTCACCACTTTTGATGTATGTTTGGGGTCATTGTCCTGTTGGAACACCCAACTACGTCCAAGACCCAACTTTCTGGCTGATGATTTTAGGTTTTCCTGCAGAATTTGGAGGTAGTCTTCCTTCTTCATTATTCCATTTACTTTCTGTAAAGCACCAGTTCCACTGCCAGCAAAACAGGCCCACAGCATAATACTACCACCACCATGTTTGACGGTAGGTATGGTGTTCTTGGGGTGAAAGGCCTCACCTTTTCTCCTCCAAACATATTTCTGGTCATTGTGGCCAAAAAGCTCAATTTTAGTTTCGTCTGACCACAGAACTTTCCTCCAGAAGGCCTTGTCTTTGTCCATGTGATCAGCAGCAAACTTCAGTCGAGCCGTAAGGTGCCGCTTCTGGAGTAATGGCTTCCTTCTTGCACGGCAGCCTCTCAGCCCATGGCGATGTAGAACACGCTTGACTGTGGACACTGACACATGTGTTCCAGCAGCCTCCAACTCATTGCAGACTTGCTTTTTGGTGGTTCTTGGTTGACTCTTGACCAACCTGACCAATTTTCTCTCAGCAGCAAGTGATAGCTTGCGTTTTCTTCCTGATCGTGGCAATGATACAACTGTGCCATGCACTTTATACTTACAAACAATTGTTTGCACAGTTGATCTTGGGACCTGCAACTGCTTTGAAATGGCTCCAAGGGACTTTCCTGACTTGTTCAAGTCAATGATGCGCTTTTTCAGATCCGTGCTGAGCTCCTTAGACTTTCCCATTGTAGTATTTCTGTCTGAGTCTAGTGAATGTGTCAAACAAGCCCTATTTACATGGACTGAAAGAAGTCACCAGCTGGAGTCAATCATAATCACTCGTAAGAAGTTAGGAGGCCATGCCAAAAAGCAAATTGGATTGAAACAACTTTTTCTACATCACCAAATTGGTAATTCAAGGTGCTGTATGTATATTTTTGACCCAGAAGATTTTGACACATTTTCAAAAGACCCATAATAAATTCGTAAAAGGACCATTTTTCATGAATGTTTTCTGTGACAAAGAAATATGTGCTTCTTATCATTCCATCACAGAAAAATAAGAGTTGTAGAGTTTATTGAAAACCCTATATTGCCATGGCATACATGATCTTCACTAGTGTATGTAAACTTTTGACCACAACTGTAGATCTCACAAACTTGAGGCCAATGCCTTAACCATTGAGCCATCTGACCCCCAGCTTATCCCATACAAGCGGCATCTGAATAAACAATAGAAAATAAATTGAGGTACAGAAAAATCAGAGGAGATTCTTTCTCCTCTCACTTTGTCTCTCTCTGGTGTCAGACATCGATGAGTGTTCCACCAGACAGAACAGCTGTTCACGGGATCAGATGTGCATCAACACCTACGGAGGGTTCCAGTGCGTGCGAGTCGATTGCCCTCGGGTCAAAAATGCGACCTACGTCAAGACCTCACCTATGTGAGTCCATGCAGTGAAATCATGTCCTTTTTATCCAGCGAAATGACACACTTACAGACGCACCCCCCCCCCCTCTCTCTCTCTCTCTCTCTCCTTCCTCCCCCATGATTCTGTCCTCCCCTCCCTCCTGTCTTCCATCCATTATCACCTCATCAAGGCGGTGTGAACGAAACCCCTGCCCCGTGGACAACAAGGCGTGTTCCCAGGCGCCCAACTCCTTCTCCTACCACTTCCTGTCTGTCATCTCCAACTTGTCAGCGCCGCGCGTCATGTTCCGGGTGTCTGCGGTGCGCGTCATGGGGGACACGCTGCGCTTCTCTCTGCTGGGGGGGAAGCAGGCTCGCCGCCACTTCACAGTCCAGCGGTCAGACCGTCAGACGGGTCAGCTGATGCTGGTGAGCCCCATCCCTGGGCCCGCTACTCTGGAGGCTGAGGTGGAGATGACCGAACTGGAGAAACGCATCCAGCTGGGGAGGTACATCACCAAGGTTACCATGTTTGTGTCTCAGTACGATTTCTAGGGGGGGGGGGGGGGTAAAAAGGAGGGGTATTGGTGTGGGGGAGGACTGAGGGTGAGGGGGCGAGATCAGGGGAGGGAGGACATGAAAGAGAGAGGGGAGGGTTTGCCAAGATGGGGGGGGAGAAGATTCTCAGAGAGGGAATTAGAGATCTGGAGGGATGAGTGTGATAATTAAACACGGATGAAGGTGACTGTGGGTATAAAAAAGTGATTTGAGTGAAGGATGAGTGGAGGGTAGGAGCTGAGGGGGTATGCACAGAGCTAGGACAGTCTTCCTCAACTGTGAGGAGGGATCTATCTTTTCTCAGGTGGCTTTGCACTCCGGTGACTCACATAATCTGATGGTGGTGGTGGGGGGGTGGGGGGGGGGTGGGGGGTGGGGGGGGGGATGGGGGGGGTGGTCAGTGCATCTTTGTGTAGGATGATCAGGATAATCCAGGCACACCACCACACTTCCTGTATGTTCTACTCTTTGCTACAAAACCAGTCCTTTCATATTTATTTCTAAACAACGATCAATTGTGGAATCTTGTTTTCCTGCTTTTTATTTATCAGCCAAAGCACCATGTATTAAACATTTGAAACAGTCTAAACTACTACTTTGCTTTATTATTTTTTCCTTTTCAACAATGAATTAATTTGGGGAGCTTCGTGTCGACAGGAGCTTGTTCTCCAGGGGTGCACTGTGTATTTACACAGCACACTGCATATCATTATATATCTCATACATTTTTCGTAAAAGGCACATGTGCTTCCACCCATTTCCCATTAAGAAAATTATATTTAACGGGCTGCATCCTGAGTTATTAAAAAACCTGTCTCACCCACATTTGACAGACAAACCTGCTTTCCTGTGTTATTTGTCAAATAGGTGTGACACACCAACGGGTCACATGTTTGTGTGTTTGGGAGAAGGTGTTCATCCTGCCAAGTGCTGCTGACGCGTGGGCTGTAGAGGAGCCTATAGAAATGTTTCACCTCCATGTCACTGTACCCACTAACTATCTCTTCTGCGGTCTATCAATCATGGTGGAAGTGAAAACACTCCCTAACACTGAGCCAATGTTGCCTCACACACAGAGATCCTGTTTAATGTGTGTGTTTCCAAACATGCACCATACACAGTTAAATATATGCAGTGAAGTGGCCCTGGAGAGAGGTGGTGTAAGGGTTAAGCAGCTCAATGCACTCACACAGAGACAGGCAGTGTGCCCCACTGGAGACAGACAGGCACTAATGCTGCACCGCTGGCCCCAACTCAGTCACCCTACTGGGCTAGGAGAGAGGCAGGAGGGGGGGGGCTCCCTGGTTTGGCTCACCCCCTCCAAGGTCTACACAGGAGGCCTGTGGGGGGGGGGGAGCGGGGGCGGGGGCACGATCCCATACCCAGATTGCTCACAGAAGGAAAAAAAGGACGAAAATAAGGAGATAAAGAAACACAGAGGAAAGAAGAGAGGCAGCGAGAGAGTGATGGCTGAATGGAGGAGGATGAATAGTGGGTGATTCAGGATGACCAGTCAGTCGTCGGCTGAGGGGTGCTGCTTAAATTAAACACCACTGTCTCTATATCAGCTCTGAAAGAGCCACCATGCCTTCCCCTACACCGGCTCTCTCTTTTCAGGCTTGGTGAAAGAGAGACTAAAGGAGGAGAGAGAGGGAGGGAGGGGACCGTAAAGTAAAGACTCATAAAGAGAGACAGAAAGAGTAAAACGGTGTCTGAATGACAGCCTGCTCCTCAGGAGGAGGCGCAGGAGTGCCCAACGGTTTATCACCACCCTGACCCCTCCTCCTCCTCGCTCAGTCCAACTCCTCAACAACAAACAAAAAAATCCTAATTCCTAACTCTCACAAATCCTTCATTCTCTTTTTTGGGTCCACTCTTATTCTACTAATTATTATCTACGAGGTGGGTAAGTGACTTATTCAGATCAAGATGTGTAGAATATCATCTTCCCAAAATACCTCAAACCTTCCTCCAGACCTCCAGTCTCCAGCAGATACTGTGCTTTGTGAACTTCAGTCTTCCACATTCCCTCCTAATGGCAGACTGTCTGAGGGGCAGGGTGACAAAAGCATAAAGGGCACCAGCTGCTTAAGGTAGGGCATGAGGGCCTCTAAACAAGGAGGGTTTTATCCCACTGGTAGGACACCAGGAATCTAGAATCTACCACAGGATCATCAAGAGGAGATTTTTGCTAGTGTGGGGGCACTGCCCCTCCTTCTCTGAGTCCACCACTTCTCTCTCCCTCACCCCTTCCTCTCCCTCACCCCTTCCTCACCCCCTTTTTATCCTTCTCTTCCCCTCATCACTCTCCCTGTTGTGGAGGAAAGGAGAGTGTTTCCTGGACTGGGAGGATGAAAACACTCTTCCACAGAGAGACCTGGAGCTCCGGTCCAGGCCAGCCTGGCACAGGTCCATCTGGGTGGGCAGGCAGGTGAGGGTGGAGGGGGTGAGGGTGGAGGGGGTGGGGGGCAGCGGTGCCCAGCTGTTACAATGGAGGGTTTGTGAGCGGTGCGGCTGCTTCAACAGAGTGCTGCCTGTGCCCAAGTCAGTCTCACACAGGTCTGAGCAGGTAGCAGAGTCTGGTGAGACTGACACCAACAGGAAGTAGTGTGGGGGGGAATCAGCTCTGATCTAACCTCACACTCTCACTCTTCAACTGTAGCCAGGGCACTCTCTCTCTCTCTCTCTCTTGCTCTCTCTCTCTGTGTCTCTCTCTCTCTCACACACAGTACTTTCTAAGAGCAAGAAATAGTTTTAGAACATGCTTGTATCAACAGTACATTAGAGAGAACTGCAGCGTTTTAAAACTCCTCCTAGCTGTGGCTCAATATCGCTCCCTGGTGTCCTTTAATAGAAACGTGAAAACAGAGCGGACCTTGATCAGGAGAGGAGTTAAATTAAAAAGGGGAATGTGCCAACTCAATAACTAGCTGTATATGTTCATCTTTGTGAAATAGCATAAACATTGACGTTAACCAGTCCCAACCATTCACTAACCAATGAACCAAATAAGTCGTTAGCAGACCTTTTGAATCATTGCGCCTGGTATTCTGGAATCTCAAAAAAGGAGCCACGTCGAATGGAGTCACCTTAGATCAGAGGTAGGGATCCTGGTCCTCGAGAGCCACAGTCCTGAAGGTTTTAGATGATTCCCTGCTCCAGCACACCTGATTCTAATTATGAGGCTTCCACAGAGCTTGATAACGACCCGTCATTAGAATCAGGTGTGCTGGAGCAGGGAAACAGCTAAAACCTTCATGACAGCAGCCCCTCGAGGACCAGGATTGGAGACCCCTGCCCTAGATAATTCAACCTCAAATTCTACATGAATCCCTGCTTTGTGCGGGTAAGGAGACCTTTTCTCCCCTGTGGGCAGGAAGGGTTTGGTTCCACTAGGGGGCAGCACCAGATAACATGGGCCCTCACTAAGTAACAATCATCCATATTTGTTCCATATGGCTTATTGTTAGTTTGAAACAAGAGGTAGAATGTAGATTTAATTGGATGTCTTATGGATGATTATGTGAGTGAGGACCTGTTAACCAGGTGAGGCTGGGATCTTCACACCAATCATCTTCCAGGAGAGCGACCCCCCCCCCCCTCCCCCCCCGCAGGTGTGCACACCACCAACTAAGAGGATTCTGCTCATCAACCAGCAGTATTAGAATCGGGTAAATTACTGACGATTGATGAGTTGAGAAAAACAACAGAGGTACATAAGCAAGGTTGTTATTTCTTCATTTTCTGTTTGGTTTCCTGTTAACTTGTATCGTGTTCAAATTCAGGTTGTTGTCTATTAGGTCACCCTTGCCAGATGGAGGTTGACGTTTCCCTCTCATTTGTGTTCCTTCACTTTCTCCATCCCTCCATCACTTATTAGACCAGCAGACTACCTGCACTGCGTGGGTTACTGTGTGATTACTGTGGTTCAGCAACTAAAATAACTCGCGCATTCCCAATTACATCTCCTCCCAGAGTTTAGACCACCTGTTTCGTGTGCAGGGTAATTGTATCTGGAACCACGTTTGCGATGAATACCCTAATGAACCCAGTGAGAGGTGCGGAGTCTGGGCCTGCATGTCTCAATAATTAAGCTTCGTTTCAGTCGCAGTACAGCCCCAGTAAGATTAACCGTCTGACATACAGGATGCAGTATTGACGTTTTGATTGACCTTAACGAGAACGGATATTGACAACATTTTGTTAAAAAAAAAAATTGGTTTATAGTGTATTTCTGTTTCATCAGTGTAATTCAGATACTGTAATTGGATGTTTGGCTTGAGTTGACACCTAAAGGCGATGTTGAAACATGCACGTGTACGGTAAGACAAGCGCATGCATGCACACCCAGAGCAAACACACACATTCACACATAACACACACCCCACCCCCCCCCCCCCACACACACACACACACACACACACCGTTAAATTACACTTTCTTTGTGGCACTCTCTCACACACACCTGCCTGTCTGTGGTCCAGTTGGATGTGCCTGGATGTTGAGTCAAAGTCACACTGGGTGTCTGATGAGGCGCTCAATGGCTGAGAGCTACAGGGTTTCTGAGGAGTTGTGTATGGGTCTGTCAGGGCCTGCACACACACACACACACACACACCGCCTCCCCCCCCCCCCCCCCTCCCCCCAACAAACACCCGCCTACCACATTCACACACAAACTATACTCGCACCATCCTAATACACACCCAGCCACCCACCACACACCCACTCTCGCACACTCACACACACACATGCGTGTCCCCCCCCACTGCCACCCCCCCCCCCCCCCCCCCACATACACCTGTGGGAGGTCTTCCTCTCCTCACCCACTACAAACACAGTCCCTACCCCCATGGGATTGCACTCAATCTCAGATGTGTGGGCGGCGTTACATGCGTCTCTGTGTCAGAACAGGCCTTGCTCTGGGTGCAGACGGAGCTGCTCCCTCCAACACCTGCAGCTGCAGCTCTCTGACTGACAGGTAGATATTACGATCTGCAGCAGCCGACTCAGGACCGATCAATAGTTTGGTGTCAACTTTCTGTCTCGTCTTCCTTCAGCAGCAGCCAGCTTCACTCTCCTGCTGCTGTTTTTAATTGTATCCTGACAAGAGGCATCATGGGAGCAGCGCTGGTCAAGGCCCCTCAGTGGCTGGATCCAACCTGCTTTAATCAGGCCACCTTGCATCTGTTGCAGGCTGCTGTTTCACTCTTCCCCCGATCTCCGCCTACAGTACGTTATTATACGTTCTCTCTCTCTCTCAGGTCTAAGGAAAGGTTGCATAGCGTCTGGGAGCTGAAGGTGTTGATCAGTAATAACAGCTACGCTCGCGCTCTCTGTCACCTCAGACAAGGCCAAGAGGGAGAGGAAAAATATGTGCTTCTCCAAACCATGTCTGTCTCTGAAATAGCAGCTCTCATTAGAAGCGCTCTGCATCCTGCGCTGACCTGGAAGTGGATCAGAGTGCTGTCAGGAAGGGGCGTGGCGGGGCGCTGCTGGGGAGAGGCAGAGGTAGGATGTGAGCCTGACGTGTTCGCATGCAGCAAAACACTACTCCAAGTAACGCTGCAGAGACGCAGCAGTGCGGTGGACCATCAAGGCCAGTTTGATTTGAGAATGGATGTTTCTTGCTCTGGGCAGCCTGTCAGGTCATTTTGGTGTCAGGCTGAGTCATGCTGTTATTGTAAATCTCAAGCAATGACATTAGGATTAGACAAGCGCCATTAAATTGATTGGCAAGGTAAATTGAGGCACAGCAGGGTCAACCTCGCAAGTAATCAGCCCACTTACATGATGTTTACAGGCAGGCATGTCTTGATGGTGAAGTGAGGAATGGAAACATGCGTCTAAAATACAATAAATCCTAAAAGGACTTTGTGTTTGCTGCTTTGTTTTGTCATTGAAATTGGCCAACATAATTTGTTCATTTTATTGAGACTGCTCTATTATGACCATAACTGTAATTATTTCATTCTATCATATGTTTGTCATAACTATACAGTTGAAACATTGGCACACTGCATTCAGAGATATGCATGATATTTTAGGGCTGCTTTGAAAAGGGTTAAGATTCCTGCCCTTTTCCCACTGTTACATCAGGTGCTCCGTCGCCACGGCAACGGTAATTAGCAGGAACTCGGTTTCCAGGCAGGCAGTGAATAACTCCGTGCCTCGTCGTCATGGCAACCAAGGTCAGGGCAGCCACACGCGCACACACACAAACACACACATATGCCTGAACCACATAGCCTCCACTGTGCTAAAAAGCAAGGAACACATGCAAGGCCTCTGTTTGGAGAGTCTGGATCACTCACAGTGTATAAATCAACAAAACGCACACAGACACACAGAGACACACACACACACACACACACAGACACACACGGACACAGCTCTGGATCTTAGTGAAGTATGGATTTAATCTAACAGCACAGCCGTCAGTCAGGCTGTCACACTGTGTGTCTGCCAGCGGTCAGCTATACCCAGCGGTCAGCTATACCCAGCAGTCAGCTCTACCCAGCGGTCAGCTATACCCAGCAGTCAGCTATACCCAGCAGTCAGCTCTACCCAGCAGTCAGCTATACCCAGCAGTCAGCTCTACCCAGCGGTCAGCTCTACCCAGCGGTCAGCTCTACCCAGCGGTCAGCTCTACCCAGCAGTCAGCTATACCCAGCAGTCAGCTATACCCAGCAGTCAGCTATACCCAGCGGTCAGCTCTACCCAGCGGTCAGCTCTACCCAGCGGTCAGCTCTACCCAGCGGTCAGCTCTACCCAGCGGTCAGCTATACCCAGCGGTCAGCTCTACCCAGCGGTCAGCTCTACCCAGCGGTCAGGACCGGATACCTGCAGCTCTCTGCATGCATGGCCCCCAGGAGCCTCTGTTAGGAGACATGGCCCCCAGGAGCCTCTGTTAGGGGACATGGCCCCCAGGAGCCTCTGTTAGGAGACATGGCCCCCAGGAGCCTCTGTTAGGGGACATGGCCCCCAGGAGCCTCTGTTAGGTGACATGGCCCCCAGGAGCCTCTGTTAGGGGACATGGCCCCCAGGAGGAGGAGGAGGAGAAGAGGAGATGAGATGTTGACAAGTGCACGAGGACCTGGGGGACGAATGCAAAACAGGCTAGCAGAACTCAGATCAAGTTCACTGATCTCTTGTTCAGTGGGGACAAAAAAAAAATGCATGCAAAAAGATTTCACTTTATCTTTTCATTTAAAATATTTTAAACATTTTAGTTGGATTTGCCTTTTTAAATCAAATGAAACCCTAACACTAATGGCCATTGTAGCTACAAACCCCAAGCAGTGAGATCAAATAAGTGCAACTTGAATTACCTTTCATTAAATCATTTCATGTAGGGAACTCATAGTAGAGGAGCGGTTTTCAAAACTATGAGTTGGACTTCAGGAGATGGACCCCCACTACGAGACCTAACTTTTTTAAAGGTTATTATTCAGTGGTAATTTCAAAAATCCATTTCCTTTCCACACCGTTTGTTCTTAAATGAAGTACCTGCAAATCTCACCTCTCCTTCTGAAAGAGAGCTGAAGTGATTGGACTAAGATTGGGACTCCTGTTGAGCGTCTTCTATTTTTTTTCCCTTCCTTCTATTTCACATTACATGTCTGGCATTCAGGGAAAATCTGATCGAGGGAATGAACTTGCTTCCACATGCTAGCAGACACCATCCTACTCACCCTCCCACACACACAGCACACACAGTGGGTCATGCTGCAGAATCACGTCTCACTTCTCTTTCCGAGAGCCATACTGGCAGAAAGGAGGGGATGGATGGAGAAAGAGGAGAGGGCAGGAGGGGAGGGTAGAGTGACGAGAATAGATGACACAGGATTGGCGATAGCCATGCCTTGATGCATTAATGTAAGCAAGAGTGATGTCGAGTAGAGAAGATGTAGACTAAAGCATTGAAATACCATTTGGACATTGTTGTGAGAATTGTCTATTACTGTAAAAATCAGTCAGAACACCCCCCCCCCCCCCCCCTGAACTGTTACAAGGGACCTGTAGCTATCAGTCATCCCCAACTCCCCATATTCACCAGTGAACCCTATGACAGCCTATGTTGAGGGAGGAGGTTCGTAAAAAAAAAGTCACCCCTTTATTTTCTCTGCCCCTCTATCATTCTCTGTGCTTTTCCCCAGTTTTATACTTGTTTTTCTTCTTATTTTAAACTCCATGGTGGAGTGAGAGATGCAGGGAGAGCTGGAGGCAGGACCGCACGCCTGGCCGTGAGTGCAGCATAATCGCTCTAACACCAATTATCCTCACTCCGTGCATGGCCACTTTAAAAACTTATAATTTCCTTTGATAGCAGCCTGTTACTCTGCTGTAGGCTAACATTAAAACCAGACTGCAAAGCACAAAAAAAGGAAGACAATTTCTGCTCTTTGCGATGTGTGTTCTTTCTCATAGTGGATTTAAGGTTTCAGGAGGGAGACGTCTCAAGGATGACAGGGTGTGGGGGAGGGGGGGGGCAGGGTGGGGGGGGTCATCTGAGGCATAATGAACATGACTGAGGAAATACACACAACACACAAACACACACACACACAATGACGCACCCAATGATGCTGTGAGTACATGTAATTATTTCTGTTAGTTATTTCTTGCAGTGCAATTAGACAGTTGTCCTCGTATATCGGGGCTTTTAGCATCAGGCTGGGACCTGGCCTGGCCATGGTGGAGCTGTGGTGATACAGAGATGGGGGATTTAGCAGAAGCCTCTAGTGCTTTCTATGGAGGAAGGCCAGAGCCCTCTTCAGCTCCATTTGGTTGCTCTTACTAGGCTCTCATCTCTGAAAGACTCCTTTGTTCTGCCTTGAGACCAGAAGGGAGGATGCTGGGACCTGGTGAGGACATGAGGGTTGAAGGGGGCTGCATTTAGTAAGTGGTTCCTCCAGAGTTGTTGAGACGTAGCAGGGGCCAGGATATTTTTAAAGGGAAATTATTTTGCGCAAATTAAATTTTGGTTTGGAGAAACGGTCTTGGTAGATGTGGATAAAAGGGTTGCTCAATGCAAAGAATAAATGTATTATAATCTATACATTTGTAAAAAATATAAAAATATATATGTATATTTACGTTACATTTTTTCATAATTAATTTCACATAAAGCACATCCTCTACACAAGGTTAATCCAGTGACAAATGACTAAATGTAAATGTGATATAACGGTACTATCGATGGTCGTACTTGAACAAAAGTACTGTCTCCTTTCAGAAGAGAGTCTTGAGATCCACACAGTTTATGTACCAGAATACAGCTAGAACCTTCTAGAACCTTCTTCCTGTCCTTCAAACACTTTACCCAAGCCAAGATTCAGGCTTCCAGAAACTCAGCTGTTCATGAAAGTGTGACAGCTGAGGGGGGGATGATTCAAGGGGGCCATATTGGTTTGTGGGGGTGGGAGTGGGGGTGTGCTGACATAGTCACCACTGATATTTGATTTGATAGTAATTTAAAGGGGGCCCATATGGAATGTCTTATCATAGGGGCCAAACAACCCACCAGTGACGAGCCTTATATAAGACAGACCGTGCCACAGCACTGTAGCTACAGCATCGCTCATCACTCTGACTGTTGACTGCAATTACCAGAAAATGGATGGCAATTCATCTCTTTCATGATGAATGTTTACACTCAATTAGCGCCCTGTGCGTACCCCCTCTCGTGTTGTAAATTTGTCACCTAATAGTGAGTATTATTGTCCTATTGATAGTGGACCACATGAGTAATATGTGATGCGTAAAAGGCGGACATGCAATTTTGATTCAATCAGAGGGAGCGGCCTTGTTTCACTCTGCTGGCCCCCCAGGCCCCCCAGCTCCCGGCTCCCTGGCCCCCTAGCCCCCCAGCCCCCCGGCCCCCTGGCCCCCTAGCCCCCCGGCCCCTCCAGCCCCCCAGGCCCCCCAGGCCCCCCAGCTCCCGGCCCCCTGGCCCACTAGCCCCCCGGCCCCTCCAGCCCCCTGGCCCCCCAGCTCCCGCCCCCCCCGGCCCCCCGTCCCCCCCAGCCCCCCCGGCCCCCTGGCCCCGCAGCCCCCATCCCCCCCAGCCCCCCCGGCCCCCTGGCCCCGCAGCCCCCATTCCCCCCAGCCCCCCCGGCCTCAGGCTGCTCTTCATAAACAGGAAAGCCTGACACTCCTTGACAAACAGCTCGCGAAAAATATCGGTTTACTTCTTTTTTCTTTTTTTTTTTACTCTAGTGCTGGTTGCCATGGAAACCATTCCATGCCAAACAAAGGAGAAGAAGGAGAGAAACAGGAAGGAGAAGGTTTTCCAACTTGCGTTTCCAACTAGCCCTTGTAGTGTTTGCCGAGCGTCCATGTTTAATGTTTGTGTGTCGTAGAGAGAGAAAATACAGGGAGTGTGTTTTTTTTGTGTGTGTGTGTGTTTGTGGCATAAACATAGAGATGACTGTATGTATGTTTTGGCATGTTCATCTTTTGACAGCCTAATCAGGTGTGATGAAGGAAGGTGACTCCTCCTGTCAGAAGGCGCAATCAACACACACACACCTGTAATGTGAGAAATTATGTTACACTGTCCTTTGTGTTTCTGTTTAATTGGCTATTGCTTCAGTGTGTGCGTGTCTTCGAAGAGTGTGTGTGCATTTCAAAATGTGTTGCTGTGAAAAATGCGAGAGAGAGAGAGAGACATAGAGGAAGCGAAAGAGAGAGGTACAGCCATGTTTGTGGGGGTGTTATGTGGGTGTCCTGAACAGATTGGGTGACTACACTTCTGATTTGGCTTGTTAATAATCTGATCTCTTTTCAATGGCCAAGTTGAAATGCATGAAGACGACTTTAGTTGTTGCTGCAGAGATTCTCTCCTATTTCCACAGTCTACAACTTCTAATGGTCTGGTCTTCATTTCCTCAGCATCTGCTGTGTCTGTCCTGAACATACACACGTTCTGCTTCAGCTGTTCTGGAGCTGCTTCAGGAGGGGATGTATGGACACGTTCATCGGTCGGTACACTCTCACGACAACTGCACAACAGAACTCAAATAGCTTTTAAATATCCGACCACTTTGAAAAAAATATACGAGCTTCTCTGAGAGTTTCCGCCAGGCAAAGTGTAGACATGGGCAGCTGACGGACACTTAAATGATTGCTTCACATTCATCAGTGGAGAGAGGGGTGAGGAGGAGGAGGGTGGGGGGAGCACTCTGGCCAGGCACAGTGGGAGGTCTTCAGTCCACCCATCATGCACGAGGAAGACCGCCCACCTCCACCACACCTCAGGGGTAATAGAATCACACTCCAGTCAGCTGGAAGGCACATTCAGGCACGACACAAAAACCCCCCTGTCACTAAAACGAAGCGCAGATTGACCGATTTTCCATATGTCACATGACCGCTCTTTAACAGTAAAGCGAGTGTCAGATCTCTGTTAATTTGGAGTAATGAATGGACCCTCAGTGTCTGACCACAGCCTGTCTGATAGGCTTGCTGCAGGACCACTGTGCTGGAGGTTTCACACCTCCCAAAAGGTCATTAGCTAATGAGGGCAGCTACCTGGAAGACAAGCACCTGCAGGGAGATCAGACTTCACCGGGAGCTGTTGCATGTGCCAGCAGATGCTGCTCTTCTGAAACACAGAGTGCGGCTTTAGACTCCTGCCTACACACATTCAGTCAGGTTGCACACAGGTGTGTCCGCTGATACGGACATCTGCTCGCTTTTGACCTTTGAACCCATGGTTGTGTTTTCCCAGCGCTCGGCCATCCTTATCTGTTGCTGTGGGCTTAGTGGAGCTGATTGAAAACACCAGAGAGCAGAGACGACCGCAGTGAAGCAGGTATAGTGAGCTTGTTCCCTGCTGGAGCTGTTTATTATTCCACTGCTAAAACAGGTAAATGGATTCATTAAGCACACATTGCACACAGGGGTCAGATAAACAACATACTTTAACATAGAAAATGACTGTACTGACTGGGGAAATTAACAGGCTATACTGTGCAAAATCTGATGAATGGAATCTGCACACTTCCGAACATAAGACTGTAGAAACTCTATAGATGATGAGAAACTCTATAGACTCTATAGATGGTCTGGGTTTTTGTACATAATAATGTACAAAAATAATGCACGTAGTCAATGGGATTTCCATCTTTCCAAAATCCTTTTGTGACTTTTTCAACCACAGAACAGCTCAATCTTTTCAACAACAAAAACAGGAATTTGCTCAAATATATGTTCAGCCAACAATCCTGTTAAAAGCAACATGCTTTTTAAAATGAAACAATGGATTCCAAGCATACAGCTCTGCTGATAAAAAATCTAAATTACGGTGAAATTAAGGGAACTACTTGTGTAGCCCAGACTGCCTAGGGAGAGACTGGCATTACAGTGGTCCCTTTCCCAGAAGTGCAGAGGTTAAACTCTACGCAAAATAAATATATATATATAAAAAGAAAAAACACGATAAGATGACTAACCTGTTGTTCTACAGCTACTATTTTTTTTTTTTACTGGAGACGTAAATACGTAAATACAGACACAAAGTGGTTTAAAATATATATTTTAATAATGGCTGGATGAGAGAAAGAAAAACACTGAGAGAAAGATAGAAAAGGTGCGGTTGGTGATGGGGTGCAAGAGAGAAAATATAATAATAAGTATTATTTATTAATATAGACATTTCAAAGATGATTTGTCTGAAGCTTTTCTGGTAATGGTCTTACTAGACATATGTAGTTATATGTAAAGAACGAATATATCATACCAATCTAGAGCATTGTGTTATACATCTTCAGTGGGTTAGACTGAGTAACTATCCTATTGGCTGGAGCCTAATTGGAAGAATTTGTTAGGGGGGAGGGGTGGTTGTTTTTTGGTATAGTGGTTTTGGGACTTTTGTTCTGAAAATCCAGGGTCTCTTTCTTTGTCAAAACGTCACCAATATTCATTAGATTGGCAGGCCACCTGTCGAGCAGGCTGCTCTTTAAAGACTGACTCCAGACTCCCTCCACACATGGCACAGCCTGCTGGGGAAGAGCTGACGTCTTCATCCTCAGGATAACAAGAGAGTCTGACAGGGAGGCAGAGAGGAGCAGACAGAACAGCACAGTAACAGAGCTGTAGGCTAGGATGTTCAGTTTATCTGTCCAATAAGGTGTTTCAATAAGGTATTTTTCCCAGTAAAAGCAGCGATGCCTGGTAGGTCAACAACCGAGGAAAAGATCAAGACAGAAGCTGTGTGTGCAGTCGATCAAAAAAGACTCAGAGGTAAGATGAATATGGGCTGTTGTGGGTGCGTGTAGTAGTAGTATGTGTGTGTATTTAGTAGTATGTGTGTGTGTGTATGTTTGTGTGGGTGTCTTATAGGGTTAATAGAGAGCAACAGGTTTTTGGCGTAGACCCCATTTCATTTTATTTGACTGTGTGCAAGTGATCATTATATTGTCGGTTAATGTGTTCAGCCCACTTATGTAGGTCTAACTAGATGTCTTCAAAATGTGTATTTAGCTTAAGCGTGTCTAAACTGTTAAAGGAAAAAATGAAAATGTCCAGTTTATGTCTTTTATTGTCAGACTGAGATGCGATGACAACAATTACGTCTCAATCTCAAACATTTACAGTTCTTCCACGGTTTATTTGTACGCTTTTTGACTAAATTTAATATACAATCATGGCAGTTTTTGTCGACATATGCTTGCAAAACATATATGTCCTTTTCTATTGTATTTTATGCATCATGCACATTCATTCTACTGCCTTCAGCACCCTGGACAGGTCCTCCTGCTTGTCTCGGTATAAAAATAACCTCTGCCAAAAAACTTACTTGGATACGAAACAGAAGACAGTACAAATGAATCATCGACATATTAATTAATACAAAAGTGGATCCCTCTTCATTTACATTGCATTACAATTAATCAAAAACTCCGCCCTACAAAAAAATCGGCTCAGACATATATATATTTTTTTAAACGAGTGTAAATTTGCCAGACTGTTGCTTGTCATGTTTATTATATTTGGTTGTCATCGGTCTTGTTCTCTTGCAATACCAAAAAACTATAAACATCAGTCCATGTAGCTTTGATGAGGGAGTTCATCCTTGTGAGCCCGAGGCTACCTGGAAGCTAAACACATGTGTTCAGGAAGGGAGGAAGATGCTAGAAGCACAAAATGTGAAATTCAGTCTCAGTTCAGTCTAACCTTGAAGAGGGCAATCTGCTTCTGAAAGAGCAGCTCTTTTGAAGCGCCACAGGATACAAAGAATAGATGTGCACACACACAGACACACATACACACACACACACATACACACACACACATACACACACATCAAAACAAGCCTGATTGTGTGTGTGTGTGTGTGTGTGTGTGTGTGCCTGTGTGTGCGATAAATAGAAAGAAAGAGAGAGAGAGAGAGAGAGAGAGAGAGAGAGAGAGAGAGAGAGAGAGAGGAGGTCATCTAAAGAAAAGTATTTGAAGTGCAACAGTCCCAGTTGCTGGATCCTGAATGTGTAGACTGGTTGTGTGGCTCCCCGTGGAGCCAGGGGACAAACCTGGGCCTCTGACTTGGCCTTTCATCAGCGCTGCAGGGCAGTGAGGTGTCCAGCTGCACACTACTGCTACACCTGCTGTTTTAACAGAGAAACAACCAGAACACATTCAGGCTGCACAAAATAGGTTGAATACAATGAGAGAGAGAGAGAGAGATGAAGCAAGAGGGTTTTTATCACTCAACCCCCTGAGTCGTCTGCCGACAGGAGAAGAGGAATGGTGAGAGAATATGAGAGAAAATACAGAGGAAAAAAAAGAGAAAACTAAATAAAAATGTCACAAATAGAAAGACTGAACTCCAATTCCATAATATCATCGACTGTCTTCGTTGTATTGACATAAAAAGAACCTGTTGATTGTAAGAACACAAACAGTAATGGCCATTTCTATGCTTGTGTCGTTCCAGAGAATTGCCTTGTAAATGTTGCAAATCCATCTCAGCTGTGGAGAAGGAGTCTTGGTCTGTAGGAATAGATTTTTCATGGTTCTCTGAAGCAGAAGGGATCAAGAAAAGAGTGTCACCAGCAGTGTCAGAATAGAGGGAGACGAGGACGGAGGTGGGGATGGGGAAATTGAGGATTGGAAGAATGGGGGAGGGTGGGGGAGGGTGGGGGAGGGTTGGGGTAGTGGTCCAGTCAGCCAGAAGGCTGTTTAGCTAAGTCAAACGGGTGAAGAGAGAAAAAGAAAAGAAAGTAAGACAGAATAAAGAGAGATACATAGGAAAAAGGGGAAGAGACGAGAGTAAAGGAGGGAAATGAACAAGTCATAGGCAGAGCCCTGCTTATGTCCTGGAAGTGTGAAATGTATCCGATCTGAGCCCAGATGGAGAGTTCAGCCTATGAGGCAACAGTGTGGCTCCAAGCCCAGAGCTGTGCCTGAGTCACACTGACTTAGAGCACCAAATGCACACTGATGATAGCTGCACGCCACAGATGCCACAGAAACCACTCACATGCCATCGGCCCTCTGCTACACACTTCCCCCCCCACCCCCCCTCCCTGAATATCCTATTCACACCTCCCCTTCCCACACCCCTCTCCACACCTAAACCCCATGTCCCATCCCCCCTATCCTATAGCTGCGTACGTTCTCCTTTCACCCGCAAGAAATCGTTTCAGCTATAACACATCCACTCTACCTCCCCTCCAGACGAGCTCTATCCCATCCCCCATAATAACACCCACCCACCTGCATCCCTATCTTCCCCCCTATCTCCAAACCACCATCATCCCCATCTCTTCCCCCAGCCCCACTCTGTCCAAAACACACCCAGAGAGAGTGTGCATGTGTAGGGGGAGGAGGGGGTCCAGGCCCCCCTACCGGGGCAGGGCTGTGAGGGTGAATCACGAGGCTCCAGCTGGTCTCGAGGTCGTGGCAGCAAGCTGGGTCTCCTCTCACCCGCACATGAACGAGAGGTCACTCTGACAGAATACCCACTGTCCACCCGCAGGACATTAAAGTGCACACCATCACAATCAGGCTACAGGTTAACATGCTCTTACTGCCATCGGTTTTTCCACAAAATGTCATTTTCGTCTTTTACTGTCTTTTTGAAATGTAATCAAATGGTAGACATGGGGAGGAGACGGAGATTGGTAATCTGATGTGTATTGACCCACAGGTGTTCAAATCTGATTCTGTTTACTAAATGCAGTCAGGTAGCCTGAGGAAGGTATTCTAGTAGGTTCACAGTCAACATGTTTACCATAAAATGTACCATTCGAAAGGTAGATGTTGCATTTAAGTTGTTTTCCCATTATATTAAAAGAAGCGCCCGGTCACAGGTGACACAATGATACGGTTTCACACTGAGATCACTTCAAGTGAAAAGGGAGTCCCTGTTTTATTCTCCAAAACATACATGTAAGTTATGATTGGCTCTGCAACAGGAACATTCCCAGAGGATGAAAGTAATACTGCGCGAGTATTCAAAGGCTGTCGGTGCAGATATAAAAAGAAAATAATTTGGTTGCAATTACAGCAGCAGTTAGTGTGCACTGCACGCCTCCCCAATCACTTTACTACAGTAAACGGGTCCCTGTGTGTGTTTGGCTGTCATGGGATACGTGACTCTATTCTGACTGTATTTAAGGAATGATTTCTGACAGTCTGACAGAAGATGAGGAGCGAAGGGATTTTTCTAACAACGATTCTCTCATCTGCATTCTGTAACAAACTGTGCTGCTCTTTCAACAGAGATGGCTGGGGAGACGTGCTTGGCTGGCAGAGAGAGACCGTGCTTAGCTTCACTCACCACTCTATGGTCTCCAGTGTTCTGCTCATCATCTCTCATCAGACGTCAGGGCTCAGACAGGTAGACATTGCGACATCCTGTAATCTGGGTTAAAATCACATCTGTATTTCATCTCCTCCTGTCTCTGGGATGCTGTCCTGTCAGTTTGTGTTGAACTGTATTTTTCCAAATCATTTAATGTCACTTGCAGGTAGACAGCACAGGGTTCTGTAGGTACAGAGCTGGAGAACAGACCTGGACTGGAGGAAATTACTTAGAGAGGGAGATAAGACACACACACACACATACACACACACAACAGACACACAGCAACACACAGCATCAAGGATTATTTAGAGATGGTGGCGATTCATTAAGAGTAACATCTGTCTCCATACGTCGTGTCACTAATCAGGTCTGCTCAGCACCTGCTGCAGAGAAACACAACTAATGAAATGAGAGGTGAATAAAAAGCCATTTAAGGAATTCCTGCCATGTTCCCTTCTGACGGGTCTGTGATGATCTGCTGAGCGAGTTAGAAGGTGAGGGCAGGGATCTGTCTTCAGGGCATCATTATTCTCACTCAGAGTTATTGAATTAAAGTCCCCCTCATCTTCATTTCAGTCCTATTCTGGAAGACTGGAATGGGTTTTATTTATTTTTTACCTCCTGACTGTTGATTGTTTTGCCTTGAGGCCGTTAGTTTTATCTCTGTACGCCATGCTGACCGCACGCTGCTGCAATCCACCAGTGCTGCTTAGAATCTGAATGTGTTTTCCAACAGTACAGTCTAGATATTGCGTGTTTTATGTATATATTTTGTTTGGTTTTCAATTAAATATATATGTTGTACCATATCTACAAAGCCCCCACCACCACTACCCGGCAACCATGTACAACAAACTGCACCTAATCTGTAAAGCTATATGCACATTTTGATATTCTATAAAAAATATACACATGATACATTTTTCATACAGTTTTTTTGGGGTCTAACATAGAGCCTGAAGAAACATGGTTTTCTAAATCATTTCTTATAATTCTTTGTCCCACTTTTATAATAACGCAAAAAAAGATGGAAAATTGCCAGCGATTTATGAATCCAAGCCATACATAATCACAGACGCTCTGTTTGAACATTAGTTTCCATTCAGACGCCACAAGGACAGAATTGGCCCCAGCCCCTCTGCATGCTGTGTCTCCTTCCTGTAATTGTACAGAGAACAGGCCTTCATTTGAGCTGGAGAGCATAATTCAACTCTCTTTAATAATGCATTACCATTCTATGCTGCACCTATTATGTCTGCCCAGACTCCAGTCAAAAGTAAGAGGAACATATTCCAGCCTTTTTCTCTCATGAAGTCCTTAGTAAATGTGTAAATGGATGCAGAGACAGGCTTGGGTATCTTGAGAGAGTCTCTTATATTCACACCAGCAGATAGCCCCATTACACTTAATATATATTTAATTGGGAAAGCGTATTTGATCCAAGTCAATTTCCTCATCACAGTAGGACTCCTAATGTAATGCATTACCCTGTCGGAGGGAGAGAGGAGCCTCCCCTCCTCGGCCAAACCTGGCCCTGATTAGCCTTCCCTATTGTGACCTCCACCTTTGTTTGTGATAACCCATGCAGTACCTTATACAAAACCAATGAAGCCAGGTAACCTGAATATGTAGGCTAACCATGTCTTCATACTCCAACCCGCTAGCTCCTGGTAATATAAGTAGCTGGGGTGATGAAAAAACGTGTTGAGGCACGATTGTTAAATATTCAGAGATATAGAATAATGAGTGAGTGTTTGTGTGTGTATGTGTGTGTGTGTGTGTGTGTGTGTGTGTGCGCGCGTGGGTGTATGCACGTGTGTGCATGCACGTGTGTGCGCATGTGTTTCAGTGTGCCAGGGTGTCTATCTTGTTGGGAAGCAGAGAGAGTCCTGAGGACAAGAAAACCGACCGCTCCCCAGTACAAAAGGCTCAGCAGTAACAATATTACCTCAGAGCAGGGAGGCCGATTATCCCCGGTCCCCAGCCCAGACTGTCTGTCAGCGGAGCTAGACTGAGCGCGCTCCACCTGCCGAGATCAATAGGCGATCGTTAAAATAGCCACAACGGCGCTTCACATTGACATGTTTAAAATTCACATTGCAAACTGCTTTTTCAGCTCCCTTGGTTAGTAGACAGATGTAACATTGTTTGATGAGCATAGCTGTAGATTAAGCATCTGTGGCTCTAGCGAGTAAACAACATCCAACAGATCCAGATCCTTTTCTGGACACACATTTAATGCCAAAAATGACATCATTTTAAATTGCGTTTTGTTTCAGTGCTTTTAATCAGGGGATTTGTTAATGACTGTTAATCATAGTTTCAAAAAATATATTTATTAGAGGACTAATAAATGCTGTTAAGACCTGTGTCTCCTATCTCTTGGTTATTAGAGTCATGGTTGGAGTATTTACAGGAATCACCTCCCTCCATTGATGTGTTTTTATGAGGCATTGAGCGCAGTAAACGCATCGACTGTGGCCCTTCAGAGCACCAAGTGTGGACAGGGGGACTCAGGTGACACTGTGGAAATGAAAGAGAATATTATGGATTTGGGAGGCTCTCTGCCCACTCATCTGAAAGGGCACTGGGGATTTACTACCATGGCATTATTAAGTCCAGCCCACTGTTTGTGAGGGCGGATCGGGGCAAATGCTCATAACAACACAATCGCCTCAGCAACTCAGCAAGGTCTCAGCGACTTCTGTTTATTCGTTTTTTTGTATATATTTGTGACAATTGACACATGATTAGTAATTAGAATTTGCAATGCAAATGTGATTGACATGGTGTTTAATGTTCTCTTCTTCCCAGGATATCTGACTCCTACAACCTGACACCACACCCTCACAAACGTGACGTTCAAGCAGACACTTTTCCAGACGTCCCTGGAGGACAGAGGACTGCCCAGGCCCCTGGAGGACAGTCCAGGCCTCTGGAGGACAGTCCATGCCCCTGGAGGACAGTCCAGGCCTCTGGAGGACAGTCCAGGCCCCTGGTTACTGGAGAGCGTTCACATCTAGACTGGGTTCTGGACACTCTGGAAGACTAGTGATTTTGTTGTTGTAAGCACAGCACCCAGACAACAAGTCCCAGTCTACCTCAGTGATCAGAATATTCTCACCTGCAGTAAAAACTCCCGTCTAACAATTGATAGGTGAGATGGTGGAGACGGAGAGGAAAAAAAATCTATTTTGAGTTAACTCCTACTTGATCAAATGTATAATAAACGTAATTTATTATTATGTTAAGATTTTGTCCAATCATATCGTTTATCCTTCATTTTCTTACGTTGTAAAATGTATTGTAAAAAAATTATAAATCATATTTCTGAACATTTGAGTTTGTTTTTTCTTGCTTTTTAAAAGTGTATTATTGTTTGCCTTTCCTTCATTGGCAAATGCAATCCTTTAGATATAATATATATATATATATATATTTTAATAATGTGTGTTGTTTGTTTCTTTGAGCCCAATACAAAGGGAC
The DNA here is from genome assembly GCA_030340665.1 of Neosalanx taihuensis. Taxonomy (NCBI): domain Eukaryota; kingdom Metazoa; phylum Chordata; class Actinopteri; order Osmeriformes; family Salangidae; genus Neosalanx; species Neosalanx taihuensis. The sequence goes on from CM059295.1 coordinate 949,136, forward strand.
TTAGTTAACACACCCTTTAGCTATCTCGACTCTAGCCTTGCTGAGAAGAGCCCTTGAACACCAACTCATCCTAGTAGGAATTACGATGGCCTTTGGCATTCAAAAAGAGCTGTCTGGGGATGCTGAGTGACGAGATGGACAGATATAAAATGGAGGTCTAATTAGACCAATTTGTAATCGCTTTTTCGAGGTTATGAATATGCATCTCAAATAGGGAACAATGGGAGTGGGTGTTACCTTCAACGCTCAGGGTTCGGTGTAGGATGTTTCCATGGTTACCACCATGGCAACCTTTACTAAAACACCGACATCAGGCCTCTTAGAACAAGTCATCATGGAATCCTCTATGATTTTCAAGGCCTTGAGAGCCATTGTTGACTAAACTCGCCAGCCCTCTAAGGCTGGGTGCTGCTGTATGGGTTATGGGTTGGAAGAATATACTACTGACACATTTACATCAATAAACAGTCCCAGAACGGCCTGGAAATATTGATGTATATAGATTTGCACCCAAATTAACATTTACCCAATTAAAGTTGACTTTTTAATGCAATTTTTAAAACATGGGAATGGGATCTAGCAGTGTAGTCTAACCTTCCAGCTGCCCCCTCCACGGTGCAGAAAGAGTCCTTACTGATACTGACCATGAGCACCAGGTTTAACTGACAGAAAAATCTATATATTTTTAATTGACTAATCTATGAAGGATACGGCTTCCCAATGATCATTCATGTTCGATCTACCCTGGGAAGACCACTGTGTCTTATATTCTGTAACATAACACCCTGTAACATAACACTGTATACTCTGCAAAAGCAATACTTGTAAAATAGCATTGTCTGTACATAAAAACCCACAATGCATTTAGGTTGCGAATATTACACTTATTTTGCCCCATTCCTTACCCCTGTATGCAGTCTTCTACTGTTTTACCTCACACCCTTACCCCTGTGTGCTGTGTGCTGTTGTTGCTAAATAATTTCCCCTCGAGGATTAATAAAGAATTCTGAATCTGAATTCTGAATTCTGAATTCTGAATCTGAATTCTCAATTCTGAATATATGTGACGTCACACCTCACTTCGCCCCGCCCACCGCTCTGGCCCCGCCCTCTCTGACTCCCAAAATTCTGAGCTTCAGTTGGTTTTTTGGGGAACAGCTACAGTTGGAAGATAAAGTTTGTCAAGTTTAGAAAGTGAGTAAAATTAAGAAACACAAAAGTTTGCTCATTCACATACTATTGAACTCTGCATGTACGGTGCTCATATTCAATTGAGATGTTAATGTATTAGTATGAAAGGGGGAAATTAACTTCTGTATCTTTAGCAAGACGGCAGCAAGTGAGTTAGCTAACCTAGCTCTCTTTACCGTTAGCTTAGCCTAGAGCTATTTGTCCTCATGTTTGCTTAATCTCAGCTATTTTAACCATCTGTATTCTTTATTTAGTTCGTTATTCGGAACTGGAATTCATTTTGGGATTAACTAACTAACTCTCCAACCAACGTGCCATAACCGAAATGGTCAAATATGTAGAAAACTAGTTAAAGATCTCCAGGATGATGATGCTTCAGAGACACAGAATGTGGTATTATGAGTTATCAGGGTATTAAACCAATCCAAACATGGCTGGTGCAGCTTTTGCCATATTTTTATCCTATAATTCAGCCCATTATTCAGATGATGCTCCGCACATGTCTTTGCATTCATTATTACTCTTCTTTGCGAGTCTCTGTTTTTGTAACTTTGATCTTGTTTAGCAGCAATTAAAGTCCAGACTAAGTCTGTGTCCTCATCTTCCTTTTTGTATGAATAATAAACATGTCTGACGAGTCTATGGTTTCTCTGTCACCAGTGGCCCCTAAGATGACTGCTTGTTTTCAGCATCCGACCATGCGTGGAGATCTGGGATCCTGACCAGCCTGCAAACCAGCCAGCCAACCAGCCAGTCATGTCCCCCAAGGTACCTGGTGGGCAGGGCAGGCCAGAGGACACTGCAGTCCAGGTCGCTGTTCGAGTGCGCCCCCTTCTGCCCAAAGAACTGTTGCGCAGCCACGAGAGCTGCATCACGGCTGACCCCGAGCAACGCCGGGTCACTCTGGGTCACGATCGACACTTCGTCTGCGACTTCCTGTTTGAAGAGACCAGCTGCCAGGAAGTAGTTTACACTGTATGTGTCCAGCCTCTCATAGAAGCTTTCTTCCAGGGCTTCAATGCCACAGTCTTTGCCTATGGACAGACAGGCTCTGGGAAGACTTACACCATTGGGGAGGCCAACATATGTGAGTTTCCTTAGGATTTTACTACATCGTTTTATTTTTTATTTTTTTCTGCTGATTTCTGGGATCAGTTAGATCACTTTATGTGTGATGTAGCTCACAGGGTTGCCTAGAGATTGGTGCCTGCGTATGTCTGATGACATGTCATCAGAAGAGACCGACAGTGTGTTCACACCCGTTAGTGAAGCCAACTGCACTTCCTACAATGCAGCTGCCACAGCCTAGAAGGAACAGTCCCTTCCAGACAGACTTGCCATCTGAGCTAATTGTGTGTGTGAGGTGGCAGAATGATGTGTGGGTTATGGATACATTAACACTGAAATGCGTGCGGGGGAGTTGATGCGCGGCGCGTATGTGAGCACAGTGCATGTTTGCGTGAATGTTTGCTTAAGTTTGGTATTCATCCCAGAATCTGGCACAGCTTCAGTGTTAAGTCAGGCCTCGCAGAAGGATGAGCTCTGTTTGTTTCCGTAGCTTCCTTCAGGGACGAGGAGCAGGGCATCATCCCCAGGGCTGTGGCGGAGGTCTTCAAGCTGCTGGATGAGAATGACCTCGCTGACTTCTCCGTCCGAGTGTCCTACCTGGAGATCTACAGGGAGGACTTCAGAGACCTGCTGGAGGTGGAGACATCCAGCAAGGACATTCATATCAGGGAGGATGACAAGGGCAACATCGGTATGGATGGATGCAAGGATGTATGGATGGCTGGATGTTTTAATAGCTGATGTGGCGTAAGGGAGTGGTCCCCAACCCTGGTCCTCAGGGCCCCACTGTCCTGCATGTTTTAGATGTTTCCCTATAACAGCAAATATGAGATAACTGAAAATTATTCGAACACAACACACTTGATTCAGATGGACAGGTCATTATGAAGCTCATATGGGTGGCCTGATAATGACCCCCCTCTCCTCTCCCCACTTTTGAACGTCTGTTTCCCTGTCCTGTCTTCAGTTCTGTGTGGGGTGAAGGAGTGTGAGGTGGAGGGTCTGGACGAGGTCCTGAGCCTGCTGGAGTCTGGGAACACAGCCAGACACACGGGCGCCACCCAGATGAACCCCCACTCCAGCCGCTCCCACACCATCTTCAGCGTACTGATGGACCAACGGCGGGGGGGCCTGAGGGGCCAGGGGCCCCCCACAGGATCAGGGCCTCACGTCCTGTCATCCAAGTTCCACTTTGTGGACTTGGCAGGGTCGGAGCGTATCGTGCGGACTGGGAACACAGGAGAGAGGCTGAAGGAGAGTATCCAGATCAACAGCGGCCTGCTGGCCCTGGGCAACGTGATCGGAGCTCTGGGGGACCCCAAGAGAAGAGGCACCCACATACCTTACAGAGACTCCAAGATTACCAGGTGCAGCAGGCAGTCTGTGGCTGCTATAGTAACGGTAGCAGTCACCCTGCTGAAACTGTTCCACTGCCGTGTTCTGTTCATTTAAAAAAGAGCAGCAATACAAGGCACATAGAGAATGATTATGATCATTCATTTAACATTTAACATTGTGTCCTTGGGCAAGGCACTTCACCTTACCTGCCTCAGGGGGGAATGTCCCTCTAAGTCGCTCTGGATAAGAGCGTGTGCTAAATGACTTAATGTAAATGTAATTTTTTTAATTACATTTAAAAACCTGGATTGAGGTAATACTAGTAACATTGTTTGCAATGTGTTTATTCCATCCTGCCTCAAGGATCTTAAAAGACTCTCTGGGAGGAAACGCCAAAACCCTGATGATCGCCTGCATCAGTCCTTCCTCCTCTGACTTTGACGAGAGTCTGAACACTCTGAACTACTCCCAGCGCGCCCGCAACATTCAGAACCGGGCCACAGTGAACTGCAGAGGGGAGCCGGAGCGGGTGGAGAGCCTGGAGCAGCAGATCCGGGCGCTGCGTCGCGCCCTGGAGAACCGCCAGCGCTCTGAGACGCGCATCATCACGCGCTCTGACCCGGACAGACGCACACGCCACGGGGAAGGGGAGATCAGCAGACTGCAGGCTCAGAGCGCCCACTACAGGACATGCACCGACAGCGCATACAGGTTGGCGCTCCGCACATGCTCGCTAACAAGTCGGCTGCAGAATGCACGTCAACCCGCTGCCAGCTAATGATGCGAATTGCTTGTTTTTAATATTGGTGGACGTGTTTGTTTGTTTGTGTGTGTGTCTGTGTGTGTCTCTGTGTGTGTGTGTCTGTTTGTGTGTGTGTGTCTTTGTGTGTGTGTGTGTCTCTCTCTGTGTGTGTGTGTGTCTCTCTGTGTGTGTCTGTGTGTGTGTGTGTGTGTGTCTCTGTGTGTGTGTGTCTGTGTGTGTGTGTGTCTCTGTGTGTCTCTGTGTGTGTGTGTGTCTCTGTGTGTGTGTGTGTGTGTGTCTCTGCATGTGTGTGTGTGTCAGGTTGCTCGGGGAGCTGCAGTGTGAAGGAGCTCTGAGTGCAGAGCAGGTGGGCAGGGTGAAGGAGTGGCTGTGTTCAGTGGAGGAGGAGCGCAGTGGCCTGACCACGGCCTCGGGGCCTGACAGCGGCATCGAAGGCAGCTCCACTGAGGACAGCTCTGCCCTGAGGAGGGCCAAGGCTGCCTTCAAGAACCAGGTGGGCTTCAGCAGAACACACACACACGTCAACATTACACACAGGCCCGCACACACATTAACATGCATGAGTCTGTGGATACAGTTGACATATTCATAGGCCCACACTTACACTCTCACACAAACAGTGATCACAAACATGACACAGGCTGTGTGTCAGATGAGGTGACATCTCTCTCTCTGGGGGGGGGGGGGGGGCTCCAGGAGTGTGAGGCTGGGGGAGAGGACCGGGAGAGGGGGAGGGAGGGAGACGGAGAGAGGGAGGAGAGTGTCGCTCTGCTCCGCTCTCAGATCCAGCAGCTGGAGAGAGAGAACACAGACTTCCTGGCTGCGCTGGAAGACGCCATGGAGCAGTACAAGCAGCAGGTGAGGCCTGCCTCCAGACCAGTTCACACCTTCCTCACACCTCCCTCACACCTCCCACACACCTCCCTACACACCTCCCACACACCCCCCACACACCTCCCTCACACCTCCCTCACACCTCCCTCACACCTCCCTCACACCTCCCTACACACCTCCCTACACACATCCCTACACACATCCCTACACACCTCCCACACCTCCCACACACCTCCCTCACACCTCCCTCACACCTCCCACACACCTCCCTACATACCTCCCACACACCTCCCTACACACCTCCCACACCTGTCACACCTCCCTCACACCTCCCTCACACCTCCCACACACCTCCCTACATACCTCCCTACACACCTCCCTACACACCTCCCTACACACCTCCCTACACACCTCCCACACCTGTCACACCTCCCTCACACCTCCCTCACACCCCCCACACACCCTCCTCACACCTCGCCACACAGGGTCACTTGAAAATAGTCTGAAAACTCTGGGACGTTAGCGTAGTTGAGGCTTGTGTTTGGGTGGTCATGTTGTGTGTGTGTGTGTGTGTGTCAGAGTGATAAGCTGCAGGAACAGCAGGATCTCATAGCAGAGCTGCAGTGCCTACTGTCCTCTCCTGGTGTGTCTGGCCTGAATCTCCAGCCCCGCCCACACACCGCTCCCATGAGCGCCACAAGATTTAACGGATTTGCACCTGGACAGGTATCGCCAGTTCATTTCTTTTTCAATATACACCGTATTTTCCGTGCACCTATATAAAAGTCGCACCAACTCGATTTATCAATGATTATTATTATAATTTTTTTTATAAACTGGCCGCATATGTTGTTGTCAATGACGTTGTAACATGAAAGATTCCCGTGAGCCCAGAAAAATACATAGATTAGCCGTATCATTGTTTTGCGTGCAGTGTTCAAAGCGAAAGAAAAAAATAGTGTTTATAGCCCAGAAATATGTACCGTATTTATATATATATATATACTGTATATACTGTATACTGTAAATATATATACGCCCAGGGGAATTTCAATTAGCACTTGGCTCTATTTCTTGCTAACAACAACAGCGCTTGACTACATCCCCACAGACCAGAGCAGGAATGTACCTGGAGCACAGCCAGAGTTTCCACTGAGTTCCAGGCTGTCTGAGAGTGAGCTTCTCCTGTCTGTCTGCAGGCCAGCCTGGGGGATGCTGTGGAGGGGGACCTGGACCACTGTGGTTACGGTTCCCCTTCCTGTATTGTCGAGGTCATCGGGGGAGAACGGAGGGACGGTGAGAAAGAGGATGGTCTCGTGTCTCTGAACCGGGACAGACGGAAGTATGAACCTTCTCTCTTTCATTAGCCTGTTCGTCTCTCCTCCTCTCCTCTCCTCTCTTCTCCTCTCTCCTTCTCTCTTCTCTCCTGCTCTCCTCTCTTCTCCTCCTCACCTCTCCTGCTCTCCTCCTCTCCTCTCGCTCTTCTAAATCCGGATTTGTGTTTTGCGTGTTTCTGAAGTGTCTTTCTGTGTGTGTTTCAGACAGATGAACCAGACATGGTCGAAGAGGGAGGGGGTGTCAGCAGCAGGGAGGGGGCTGGGCTCTCAGCCTACATTGTCAGAGCAGCTGCCCACCTCCTTCTGCACCAGACGACCATGTAAGACCCCCGGCAGGACGGCCCCTTCTGATTGATCCCCCCCCCCCCCCCCCCCCCTCCTGAGAGACACATTCTCCTTCACTGGCTCTCTGAATGAATCCTGCTGATCTCTGTCTCAGGGTTGATCGTAGTTATTTCCTCTTGCATGTGTGTTTGTGTGCGTGTGTGTGCAGCTAACTCCAGTGTAGGTGACAGCTCCGTGGGGCTGGGGGGGTCAGAGTTGGGGCTCATGCAGGCCCAGCAGAAGATCAGAGAGCTGTCAGTCACCATCCGCATGAAGGAGGAGCTGATCAGGGAGCTGGTGAAGACAGGTCAGTACAGGACACACTGGGGGACACCTCCCTCCCTCCTCCCCCACCTCCCTCCCTCCTCCCCCACCTCCCTCCTGTCCTCCCTCACTTCCCTCCTGTCCTCCCTCCTCCCCCACCTCCCTCCCTCCTCCCCCACCTCCCTCCTGTCCTCCCTCACTTCCCTCCTGTCCTCCCTCCTCCCCCACCTCCCTCCCTCCTCCCCCACCTCCCTCCTGTCCTCCCTCACTTCCCTCCTGTCCTCCCTCCTCCCCCACCTCCCTCCCTCCTCCCCCACCTCCCTCCTGTCCTCCCTCACTTCCCTCCTGTCCTCCCTCACTTCCCTCCTGTCCTCCCTCCTCCCCCACCTCCCTCCCTCCTCCCCCACCTCCCTCCTGTCCTCCCTCACTTCCCTCCTGTCCTCCCTCCTCCCCCACCTCCCTCCCTCCTCCCCCACCTCCCTCCTGTCCTCCCTCACTTCCCTCCTGTCCTCCCTCCTCCCCCACCTCCCTCCCTCCTCCCCCACCTCCCTCCTGTCCTCCCTCACTTCCCTCCTGTCCTCCCTCCTCCCCCACCTCCCTCCTCCCCCACCTCTCTCCTGTCGTCCCCCACCTCCCTCCCTTCTCCCCCATCTCCCTCCTGTCCTCCCCACCTCCCCCACATCCCTCCTTCCTCCCACACCTCCCTCCTCCCCCATCTCCCTTCTGTCCTCCCCCACCTCCCTCCCTCCTCCCCCATCTCCCTCCTGTCCTCCCCCACCTCCCCCACATCCCTCCTTCCTCCCACACCTCCCTCCTCCCCCATCTCCCTTCTGTCCTCCCCCACCTCCCTCCTGTCCTCCCCCACCTCCCCCGCATCGCTCCTGTCCTCCCTCACTTCCCTCCTGTCCTCCCTCCTCCCCCACCTCCCTCCTCCCCCACCTCTCTCCTGTCCTCCCCCACCTCCCTCCCTCCTCCCCCATCTCCCTCCTGTCCTCCCCCACCTCCCCCACATCCCTCCTTCCTCCCACACCTCCCTCCTCCCCCATCTCCCTTCTGTCCTCCCCCACCTCCCTCCTGTCCTCCTCCACCTCCCCCGCATCCCTCCTTCCTCCCACACCTCCCTCCTCCCCCATCTCCCTCCTGTCCTCCCCCACATCCCTCCCTCCTCCCACACCTCCCCCACCTCCCTCCTCACTCCTCCCCCACCTCCCTCCTGTCCTCCCCCACCTCCCTCCTCACTCCTCCCCCACCTCCCTCCTGTCCTCCCCCACCTCCCTCCTCACACCTCCCTCCTCACTCCTCCCCCACCTCCCTCTTGTCCTCCCCCCTCCAGTCTCCTCCTCCCTCCCTGTGTGTGTCTCTAAGTCTGATGCTGTGATTGGCTGCTTGCAGGTAAGGATGCTCAGGCTCTGAACAGGCAGTACAGCCGTAAGATCGTGACCCTGGAGGGTGAGGCGGACCAGGCCAGGCAGGAGCTGCAGGAGGCCCAGCGGCAGCTGCAGGAGCTGGAGCGCCAGGAGAGGGAGACGAGCGGAGCCTCGGACCGCACGGAGGCCCAGGAGTGTCGCAGGAAGATCGCTGCTGCCCAGAGCAAAGTGCAGGTCAGACTCCCACACCCTCTCTGCAGTCAACAACCCTGAGGCCACACACACACACAAACGATTAAACACACCACTTACACACACTCACGTATTCAGAGGAGACACTCAAACAAGTACACATATTGAAGAGAAAGATAACCAGTAGAAGCAGAACTCTGGGGGTTTAAAAGCCCCCAGCAGCTGAACCAACACAGCTTAACCCAGGGGTCAAGCTACCATCAGACTCATGCATAAGTAAGAACAGCATCATCTTCTACATCTTCAACAAGTGTGTGTGCTTGTGTGTGTGCTTGTGTGTGTGTGTGTGTGTGTGTGCGTGCGCGCCTGTGTGCTTGTGTGTGTGCTTGTGTGCTTGTGTGTGCCTGTGTGTGTGTCTGTGTGTGTGTGTGTGTGCGCACGTGTGTGCTTGTGATTGTGTGTGTGTGTGTGTGTGTGTGTGCTTGTGATTGTGTGTGTGTGTGCTTGTTTGTGCTTGTGTGTGTGCTTGTGTGTGTGCTTGTGATTGTGTGTGTGTGCGCCTGTGTGTGTGTGTGTGTGTGCTTGTGTGTGCTTGTGTGTGTGTGTGTGTGTGTGTGTGTGTGTGTGTGTGTGTGTGTGTGTGTGCAGGTCCTGAACCAGCGTCAGAGGGCCACAGCCCGGCTGGCCTCCCTGTCAGCCCAGAGTGAGAGGAGGGTGGGGGAGTTAGAGCGCAGTGTGACCAGCATGAGGCAACAGCAGGAGCAGCTGCAGCGCAGACTGAGACAGGAGAGCCAGCAGAAGAGACGCCTGGAGACTGAGATGCAGAGACACACACACAGAGTCAAGGTAACACACACAGAGTCAAGGTAACACACACAGAGTCAAGGTAACACACACAGAGTCAAGGTAACACACACAGAGTCAAGGTAACACACACACACTGATGTTCATGACACCTTGACAGACTCACATGTCTTTCCATAATGTAAACCCTCCATTCCTTTCCCTCCCATATATCCTCCTCTGCCTCTTATCTGTTCATTTCCTCCTTCCACCCTGCCCTCGCTCTCCCCATCATCCCCCCATCATCCCCCCATCATCCCCCCATCATCCCCCCATCATCCCTCCATCATCCCCCCATCATCCCCCCCATCATCCCCCCATCATCCCCCCATCATCCCATCATCCCCATCATCCCCCCATCATCCCATCATCCCCATCATCCCCCCATCATCCCATCATCTCCATCATCCCCTCATCCTCCCATCATCTCCATCATCCCCCCATCATCCCCATCATCCCCATCATCCCCCCATCATCCCCATCATCCCTCCCATCATCCCCATCATCCTCTCATCCTCCCATCATCCGCCTCCTCGTCCCTCCCATCATCCCTCCCTGATTCCAGGAGTTGGAGATTAAGAACGAGCAGCAGCAGAAGGTTTTGAGGATAAAGACGGAGGAGATTGCAGCCTTCCAGAAGCAGCGGCGCAGCGGCAGCAACGGATCTGTCATCTCCCTGGAGGAGCAGCAGGTGACCAGAACACGCCTCCAACACGGCTACGACACGCATGTAACAACAGAGGAGCAGACGCAAGCCTCCGATACCAAACCTCGTTAATACATGTTTGTAACCTATCTGGAACATTATATATATATTAAAAAATCAAATCAATATTAATTTAACAGATGCTCTTATCCAAAGCGATTTACAGCAAGTACAGGGACAATCCTGCTGAGGAGAGTAGGGTGAAGTGCCTTACCCAAGGACACAGCGTTATGTTGGTACAGCCTGGGTTCAGACCAGGAACCTTCTGATTACGAGCCTGACTACCTAACCGCTCAGCCCTAACATGTCTAGAACTCTTTTATAACATAACATTCTTCCATAATGTACAATAAGAACACCAACAGGGATAAACTAAACCATCCTTATCTCTGTGCCTTTCCTTGCCAGTCCCCTTCTACATGCCTTCAGTGAACACAGGCTCTGGAGTGCTGGCAGGCTTCTGTCTCTCCCAGCAACAGTGTGTTTACAGGCTCCCAGTCTATAGGCTGCCTCCTATACGCATGTCTGAGCCGGTCCTCAACACACACACACACACACACACACACACACACACAACACACACACAGTCTTGCACACACACACCTAAACACATTCAGACATGACTACACAACACACACGCACTTCACACTTGTCACGCTGCCTCTGGTCTGCGGCTGCCTGTTCCAGCCTGTCTCCCTCCAGCTGGAGTGCTGGTGACCGTCATGATGGGGGGGGGGGGAAGGGGGTGAGAGACGTGTGTGTTTTCCCAGTGTTCTGTTTCAAGGACCACCTACATCTAGTTTGGTTCTCCTGAGGGATTTACATTTAGTCATTTAGTGGAGCGACTTACAGCAAGTACAGGCACATTCCCCCTGAGGCAACTAAGGGTGAAGTGCCTTGCCCAAGAACACAACGTTATGTTGGGAGTCGTGGCATAGTCGTTTAGGGTGTTGGATTAGTAATCAGAAGGTTACTGGTTTGAACCCCGGCTGTGTCAACATGACATTGTGTCCTTGGCCAAGGCACTTTGCCCTTACTTGCCTCAGAGGGAATGTCCCTGTACTTGCTTTAAGTCCCTCTGGATGAGAGTATCTGCTAAATGAACTAAATTAAAATGTTGACACAGCCGGGGTTCGAACCAGACACCTTCTGATTACTAGCCCGATACCCTAACCGACTGCGTCACATGACTCCCAGGATGAGGTCTGGTGGTCTGCATGTGGTTCTTGGGGGTGTGGTTCCAGAGGGTGTGGTTCCAGAGGGTGTGGTTCCAGTGGGTGTGGTTCCAGGGGGTGTGGTTCCAGAGGGTGTGGTTCCAGTGGGTGTGGTTCCAGAGGGTGTGGTTCCAGTGGGTGTGGTTCCAGAGGGTGTGGTTCCAGTGGGTGTGGTTCCAGAGGGTGTGGTTCCAGTGGGTGTGGTTCCAGAGGGTGTGGTTCCAGAGGGTGTGGTTCCAGTGGGTGTGGTTCCAGAGGGTGTGGTTTCTGGGGGTGTGGTTCCAGAGGGTGTGGTTCCTGGGGGTGTGGTTCCAGAGGGTGTGGTTCCTGGGGGTGTGGTTCCAGAGGGTGTGGTTCCTGGGGGTGTGGTTCCAGAGGGTGTGGTTCCTGAGGGTGTGGTTCCTGGGGGTGTGGTTCCAGAGGGTGTGGTTCCTGACTGTGTGTGTGCCGAGCAGAAGATCGAGGAGCAGAAACGCTGGCTGGACGAGGAGATGGAGCGCGTCCTGGAGCAGAGGAGGGGTCTGGAGGACCTGGAGGGAGAGCTGACCAAGAGAGAGGAGATCCTGTTCAAGAAGGAGGCTCTGCTGCAGGAGCGCAGTGGCCTGGAGACCAAGAGGCTGCGCTCCAGCCAGGTACACACACACACACACTCTCACACACACACTTACAATGAAAATGCACTGAGGATACGATCATTACTGCCATCCTGTTTTCCTAATACATTTCAGATATATTTGATGGCTGCTGCTGTTATTGGCCTGTTCTCACCCACTGTCTTCCCCTCGCTTAATTCATATCTCTCTCTTTCCCTACCCCACACCTCCACCACCACCTCCACCACTACCTCCACCCCCTCCACCAGGCCCTCAGTCAGGACCTGGTGACCCTGTCTGGGCGTATCGAGTCTCTGGAGCGGGAGCTGAGTGAGAGGAACGGCCAGCTCCGCTCTGGCAGTGCCCAGGACTCCCAGCAGATCCGGCAGGAGATCTCCAACCTGCGACAGGAGAAGGACACCCTGCTGAAGCAGAGGGTGGAGCTGGACGACAAGCTGAGACAAGGCAGCCTGCTGTCACCCGAGGTCAGCGCGCACACACACACACACACACACATCCTAGAGACACGCCCACTCACACACACATGAATACAGTCCTCCACTGTCAGAGCCCAACACACAGTTGTGTAGTGTGTGTAGCTCTCTCCACCGTGGTCTCCTGCTGTGTGTGTCTCCAGGAGGAGAGGACTCTGTTCCAGCTGGACGAGGCCATCGAGGCTCTGGACGCAGCCATCGAGTACAAGAACGAGGCCATCACCCAGAGGCAGAGGCAGCTGAGGGCCTCAGCCAGCATGCTCTCTCAGTGGGAGATGAACCTCATGGCCAAACTCAGCTACCTGTCAGCTTCTGAGACACGAGCACTCCTCTGCAAGTACTTTGACAAGGTGTGTGTGTGCGTGTGTGGAGTGTGTGTATGTGCGTGTGTGTGTGGAGTGTGTGTGTGTGTCATCTAGCTTCTGGTGTGGATGTGTGTGTGCATGCTGGTGTATGTACATGTTCATGCCTGTGTTTTTTGTTATAACTGTGTGTGCATGCGTGTGTGTGTGTGCATGCGTGTGTGTGTGTGTGTGTGCAGGTGGTGACTCTGCGTGAGGAGGAGAGGAAGCTGCAGTTGGCCCTGGCAGAGGTGGAGATGCGTGGGGAGGAGCAGCAGCAGCTTGTGCTGTGGTTAGAGAACGCTCTGGAGCGCTCCCTGCTGGACACTGACCGCCGTCTCACCCAGCAGCAGAAGGAACATGAGAGGAACATCCAGCTGCTGCTGCAGCAGTGCAGAGGTGGGCAGCACACACACACACACATGGAGAGAGACACACAGAGACACACACATGAAGAGACACACAGAGAGAGACACACACAGAGAGACACATGGAGAGACACACATGGAGAGACACACACAGAGAGAGACACACACAGAGAGACACACATGAAGAGACACACATGGAGACACACACAGAGACACACAGAGAGACACACACAGAGACACACAGAGAGAGATACACACAGAGAGACACACAGAGAGACACACACAGAGAGATACACACACGGAGAGACGCACACAGACACACATGGAGAGACACAACAGACACACGGAGAGACACACATAAAGACACCTACACACAGAGATACACACAAAGACACACAAAAGGAAAAACATGGAACTATATTTAGAAACGCACACAGAAACACAAATAAACAGATGGAGATATATACACACACAAAGAAACAGAGAAATACACACACACAAAGAAAAAAAGACGTGGAGATACAAACACACACACACACACACACACACACAAAGAAATAAACTACACACACGCACAAAAAGATCCCTCCCAGTTAGTTGATTTTCTTGTCAGCATGATGTGTCTACCGTTCACTCACGGCTCCTCTGGTTCACAGCAGGCTGGCGCCCATCACCGTCATTATCTCCTCAGGTTGGATGTGTGTGTGTGTGTGTGCTTGTGTGTGCTTGTACGTGCGTACGCTTCGCACTAATGTTTACCCTCCTTCCCCACAGAGCAAATGGACGGGGGCTTGGCAGGTCGTCAGAGGCAGTACGAGGGATGGATCCATAACCTCAGCAAGGAGCTGAACCTCTACAAGACGGCTAACCTGGAGCTGAGCAGCAGGCTGAGGGAGCTGTGTGGGCCGGCCTGCTCCCCTGGAGACCAGGGTAGAGGTAACACTTCCACAGAACACAGGCTGAATTCAGCGCTCTGCTCGGATACCCTGCCGTCCTGGGGGTGGAGGAGAATAAAAGTTGTTAAATCCAAAATAGCCTCCGCCATGTTGTTTTTTCTCGTCTCGGGTATGCATGCCTATGTTGGGTGTTCTGTTGACACAGATTGTTCAGTAAACGTATCTGTCATGGGAACTGTCATGTATCAACGTCACCCTGAGGTCATTTGAAAATGTGTTCTTGAAGGTAATGTTGTTGTGAAAAAAGAACAAGCTTGACTAAAAAATCTGATTTTAAATGGCCACGAGGTAATGTGATGTGAAATGATTGTGCATCATGGAGTATAAGATTTATAACTGTTGTCCTGCGATGTAATTTTGCTAATGACCGTTTCTGTGTGTGTCTGTGTGTGTGTGTGTGTGTGTGTGTGTGTGTGTGTCTGTCTGTCTGTCTGTGTGTGTCTGTGTGTGTGTGTTCCCCAGGGCTGTGCTCAGAGGGGAGGGCAGCAGGCTGTGGCAGTGTGGAGAGGCTGAGCAGAGGCCCAGAGGACGGCAGCCAGAGTGGCAGTGGGGAGCCAGAGAGAACCCCCAAATCCCGAGTGGAGATGAGGGAGCTGGTGAACACACCTCTTCCTGCCACCTGGAGGCGCTCTTCCCTCCCCACAGAGGACCGCTGTGGCATGGAGGAGCTGCAGCTCAGGGCGTCTGGAGAGATGCCTGTCCACCGTGTGGTACAGGTGGGCTCAGGACCCTGGGGGGGCACCCCTACCCTGCCACTGGCCAAGTCCAGGAGAGAGTCACGCAGATCAAGCCTCAATACCGGACCACTCACCTCCAACAATACAATCATTGATGTAAGGAAAAATCCAGTGTAACAGATGGATTACCAAGCCAGAGCTCAGTTTGGGGAAAATGACATTTATTGTGGTATTCACATTTTATTCACATTATTGCCATGATGATTATGATGTTGTATTTAAGCCCCCAAGTCATGAATCTCAGCTTGTTTTTCTACATATGCTGTGAATGTTGAAAGCCCACTCATCTCTATTATCATGCACTTTTACCTATTATATATACCTTTATACTCACAGATTACACAGATAATGTATCATTTGTTTTAAACCATTGAACTTTATTCATCATTACAACTGTTCGATTGGGGACCCACCCAATGTTTTAACTGTAATAAAATTAGGTTTTTGCTCAAGTCAACCAGGGTATCCTGTCACTGCTTTATTTTTTTCATCATAATCGCCTATAAATTTGAAAGACATGACGAAAAAATAAATATGTTAATAGAACATTTTTGAAGAAAAATCTCGAGCCAGCCAGGAGTCGAACCTAGAATCTTCTGATCCGTAGTCAGACGCGTTATCCATTGCGCCACTGGCCCGATGTTTCAACGAGGCAACTAATTTAATATATAAACATGTAAATATATGGCGACGTCATCGTTGCATAGTTTAATTGTTGTTTGTCTTCATGTAAACCATATACAGGCTACAAAATAATCGGACTAACGTATTACAAGAAATAAGAATTCAATTCAATCTTTAAAACCACAAGACTCAGAAGTAGACTTGTTTTTGATCAGAGGTTTTTTTCTCTCTCGTTCAATAATCAAACACTTGTAGAATATAACCAAGAACCTCTAATTCTGATTCTTTGGAGAGATTTTGTACCCCCATACCTCCATACCTCCATACCCATAGACATTCCATACACCCATAAAGTCGGAGGTATACAGGCCTACACAGTCCACATGTGAAATTATCATACAAACTCTAGATGGCGCCAGAGGACTACAAATCTATCTGATTTACTTTAATGGACGAATTCGATCAACTTAAAAGCGTCTAAGACAAAAATGCCAGAGGTCACATTTCATAAGTGGTTTGATCAGGATCGATGAGTGAAGCTGAGTTCTTATAAATCTTTTTTTACGTGAAGGAAAACACTGTATAGGCACTTCATCTGTAGGCCTTCAAGTAGTCTTCTGAAGTGGATTAAAAATAAAAATACAAGCCGTGGGAGAAAGAGGGTGAGAAAAAAAGTGTTTGTGTGTGTGTGTGTGTTTGTGTGTGTGTGTGTGTGTGTGTGTGTGTGTAAATCTGAAGTTGACAAACAATATTTAATAAAAGGCAGTTTTGCCATTGTGATTTAGAGAACAGAAAAGCCTTATGGAAACTGAAGTCAGATATAGTTAATTAAATAGCCGACATTTTTACATTTAATCCTTTTGAAAACCTTTTGAAAACGTGGCAGAGGCCATCTAATCTATATAACACTGGCTGTGATTTAAACACACAGAGCATATAGAGGCCTATTCACTCACGATGTTTACTTATTTTTATTTTAACAAGAGAAGTCTGCTTTAAAAGACAGTTGTCTATATGTAATTATAAATACCAAGAAAAGGCCTGAATGTTTGGAGGTTTCGTTTTTAAAAGCATCTTTAGGCCTATAAAATGTAGGCTATGATCCAGATCCAGATCCAGATCCAGATTCAGATCCAGATTCAGGCCTAATTCAGGTTCTGACAGATCTGGAGTTAGTTCTGCATTGTTCACTGCAACTTCATAGTTAAAAGCAAAACATTTAAATTCAGTATTTTTTGATGGAAATATTATCATCATTAATTTGGAAACATGGTTCAAGGTTCTAAAGTTGGTACTGAAAATATAAACATTATAATTACATTACCTGTACTATATGCTTCAACGTAGCCTTCAATGTATTTTGGTCAACATATGTTTACATAAAGCAACATTTGATCTTAAACTATCGTTTTATTTGAATTGAATAATTATGAAACAACAGAATCAAAACATCCTAGAAGACATTTCAAGATCCCTGGATCAGCCAGAGGCCGCTAGAACCCAAGATCACTGTTCACGCGCCAGAGGCCGCTAGAACCCAAGTAATTGTTCACGCGCAAGTCACTTATTTCCACACTCGTCTCCCACGCGACAACTGGCAAAAGGATCAAAATGATCATTACAAATCTAAAACAGGTGAACCTAGAGTTTGACACGGTGGAATGGTGGTGGATTAAAGTCACACATGTTCAACTATATCTGTGTCTGCATTGAAATCTACACTGTTAGGCTACATTTGAGTGAAAGCATTAAATTTGATAAAGGAAGTGTGTATCAGTTCCTGCTTTAGTTTTAGCAGGCCTGTAGGTATAGTATGTATATACTGTATATATTTATATGTATATGTATATATATATATTTTGCTACTAGGCTACTTTGGGTTTTATTGGGATTTAATTCAGCTCATAAAATCCTTTTCTATTCAGTCTGAACGTATTTACTTGTATTGTCAGTGGGAACAATAGCTTAGGCTAATATGCTTGTAATAGGGCAGCTTGTAGGCTAAACATCACTTCATATAACCTTATATGACCCTCAGACCCTCTGCAGAGACCGGACACTCCTGAAAGGAGCACTTTGTAAAGGTTAAAGGTCAAGAACTGGCCCTCTCATGTCGTGTCATTTTGTCTCGCGGATGCAGTCACTAAACTTCTACCCCCAAAATAAAAGCCCCATACTACTCATTCTATTGTTTTAATAAATATTAATACAAATTAATGAGCTGTATACTTTGCGCTTGTTTCTCAAAATCTTGTTCATCAAATAGAGTAACAACTTAATGTTCAACAGCAAAAATATGCTTTTTATAATATAACAAATTGAATTTGATCTTAACTGTACTTTTTCATAGCAATTAATTGACTGACAAAGGCTGTGTGAATAACATAGAAGATAACTTTGCTCCAGTTAAAGTGTCAGAATATGTCAGGGTTCCTCGTTAGAAGTATTTTTATCTTACATTTCAGTAGATCCTATAAGTCCTCTGCCTACGAATACTTAACCTACATTAGACTACTAATTTAACTTTGCTGATGATTTATAAGACACAAAGCATCGAGATATCAACGGAATGTCAAATATTCACGTAAAAAACTCTTCTGGTTTTTGTGTGATAGTGTGTGAATGTTGATGTAGTCAGTATTAAAACATGTTTATCAGTAGGCCTGGCATGGTCAGAACAGGAGCTCTTCTAAACAGAATTTAAGGCCAAAATCTTCAGTCAGAAAGTTACAAGAAAATCTGCAGCCACTATTTATCACATGAATGTCTTGATAGGCCCCGTGTCAGTAAGTTAACAAAACAGAAGGACAAAAATATTTGCAAACGTTTTGCTGCGATAAAATATACGAGGTATACCTCTAATTTTCCTGGTCCTATACCGCCCTTAAATTCAACTGAGATTTAAGAAACGTAGACTATAAAGTCGATTCTCACAAATGAATGTGATGATGTGAAGCTGCATGAAGAAGGAGAAAGAAAGGACTGATTTTGCACGAAGATCTAAACACGCCATGACCCTTAATTCTACTCAGTCACTAATTGTGTGAGATGCAAGCATTTCGCACGCACTAAAACACACACACACAAACACACTCACACATACACACACACACACACACACACACACACACACACACACACACACACACACACACACACACACACACACACACACACACACTCACACGACCAAACGCACACGCACACAGATGAGTCTTATTAATTGAGATGCTGCAATAACAAGATCCACTGTTGTTCACTCTCACGCACGCACACACACACACACACACACACACACACACACACACACACACTTGGCACACGAACTAATGAATGAACAACATGTTGAGCAATATTGCCATAAAGTGACAAACCTTGAGAACAGAATCAGAGTTACAGCTGCAGGGATCTTCATTTCATTCATGCACCATTGGGCTATTAGAGGCCTAAATGGAAAGTTAACTAAATACGCCACAAAATTCTCTGATATTCGTTAATGTACACACACACACACACACACACGCCTCACTTGCACCGCGCCACACGCGCTCACTCCCCTCTGTCTCTGATTGGTCAGTCGGCAGCTCGCTTCTGATGTGACGTCACTGCAGACTGTCAGAGGATGAGGCGAAAAGAGAAAAAAAAAAGTCTCGAGCTGCTTTCAGGGTAGAGAGAGGAGAGCAGAGGAGCCTCACTGAGCCTCTAAAGGAGCCTCTAAAGGATAACGGGCCACGGTGGAGACTCAGACAGACTCCTAATGAATAACGGGACAATCTGTAATCAGGTTCATTCGATGGGAAACGAGTGACGATGCCAGGAGGATCTTCCTGCCTCGGAAATACAGAATCTGGGAATCGGATGATCTCGCGCAGTGGTTCGTGGCTCGAGCATGGTATTGTGCAGCAGCAGCGGCGCGCTCTGCCGCGCGGACATAGAAGAGGTATCATCGATTTGTGTGTCCCTGTCCTGTTTGTGCACCTGTCCTGTGTGTGTACCTGTCCTGTGTGTGCACCTGTCCTGTGTGTGTCCCTGTCTCGTGTGTGTATACCAGTCTCCTCTACCGGAATCAACACTGTTCTGTTCTTCTTTTGATACAAAGAAGGATCACGGTATGTCTCTCTGAAAAGTAAGAGTATTTTATTAAATACAAATCAGCATCAGTTTTGAGTAATATAGGTTAAGCCTTGTTATGGAAGCAACAGTTCTTTAAAATTGTAAATACATTTGAAATTAATTCCAGATGAGCTGACTCTATCCTCCTACACACCAAAATAGATTTATGAATAGTTCAATGGTCTAACAAATAAACCTGAAAGTGTGAAGTGTTTTGAGGCCCTCTTGACCCACGGAACATATTTGCTATTCTCAGTCTCAACCTGTGTGGCTTCAAACTGTTGGACTTGACCCCTGGTCTTTAGGCCAAGGCCACAGTCAGGTTACTATAGCAGTCTCACCCCATCCTGGAGGAGATGAGGGGTGTAAATCACTCCTAAAGACAGCAGACCAAGAGAAGTAGTGTGATCTACCTCCTCAAACTGACCAGGCTATATGTTATTTGAAGATTTGATGAATAAGGCCGCCACCACTCTGTCTACCGAAGATGTTTGATACAGGTAGCTTTTGTATAACGTGATATTACTACTAACAAATAAGAGTGCCTTTGCTAAGTTGGAGGAAGAAGATAAACTTCATTCATCCCTAAAATATGAAGTGTAGCATAAGAACTAAATTGTTAGTGTTTCCGTCAACTGCTCAATAAGTACTGTTTGGTAATTTCCCCAATTAATGGCTATGACGTAATAGGTTTGATAATGGGGAAGGTGAGTTCATTACAGGGGTGTTGGTACAGACCTGCTACAGACAAGCTGATTATCATAACCATAGTCCATTAACTGTGAAGTCATGTGTTTGGGGAAAGTAACTGTTTCCTTTCGTTATGTAACCAAGTTTATGGTTTTAAATGAGTAAATTCGAATAAATTACATAAGATAAGATAAACGTTTATTTGTTTATAGTAGGCTCAATGAATGATGAAAGAGGGAAATGTTCAGCCTGTTTTAAAGTATCATCCTGACCCTGCCCTCTGAGATATGTGAAGGAAGTTTATGTGTACATTACATTTAGATCCAGAGCGAGTTACAGCAGGGACATTCCCACTAGGCAAGTAGGGTGAAGTGTCTTTCCAAAGGACACAACGTCATGTCGGCATGGCAGGAATTCGGAGCCGCAACCATCTGGTTACAGGCCCGATTCCCTCACCTCTCGGCCCCCCATGTTGAGAGGCCTTTTTGGATTGGCATATGGTTTGGCCTCGTTCATTTAAACTAGGCCTACAGTCTGATAGTTAATATGCTAAGATTACTGTCATGAGCCACAGTTTTAGTTTTATGACCTAGTTTTTACACTCTCCTGTAAAGATAGAAATAATTCCAGCAGTTAGCAGGCCTCAAAGGCCTCAGCTGGTAATGTGGTCCAGCCAGTCTGGATGGGGATACAAGATCATTAGGATTTAAATGATGCAGGATTTTGAGGGGCTTTCTGAAAAGGGGGAAGCTTGTTACACCTTCAGACCGGGAATACTTTAATGATGTGACCATGAGTGAGGATAACCTCAATGAGATGAGGACATAAGGAGCTCTTATTCAGATGTTGGTCCGGTGTGATAATACCAGACACATGAACTACAGCACTGGAGCAATATGGTCTAGTTTGCATTCAAGCATATTTCTGTATTAGCCTTTACTTACGAATTAGACTACGTGTCATTGCTTGTGTCAGGACAGGCATTGTGGACATAGACAAAAGGCTATAGACTAATGCAACATTAACACCAATGTCAAGTAAAATCCCTTTCTTCCTTTATAGATGAATTACATACAGAAAACAGACCCATGAGGCGTCTGCAGGTCTACAAGAAGACTCAGAGTCTGTTCCTGTCTTTGGTTATCTAGCTGTATGAGTGTTAATCCGTCATAAAGCTAGATAACCGAAAGTAGGAATGGCCTTCAAACCTGCGCCAATTATGGTCAGATCTAATTAACAACACCAAACCATATGCAGTTACCATGACCTGCTGTTACATGTCACCTGCTTTGGCCAATTAGGTAAGTGGTCTTTAAAACATTTGAAAAAAATAGATATAAAGAAATCGTTTGAAAACGATTTAAATATACAGCCATGATGCTATATCAAATATGCTACCTCCATACTTAGGCCTAGATCATCTTTTCCCTCAAAGTTACACTATTCTGCCAACATCGATCAGAACATTAAGGCCAAACTGAAGGATGTGGGCTGCGTCTCAATCTGTTGGCTTCCTCCTTCCTGTCCTAGACTGCATCCTTCCTCTCAAGGTGCCTAGAGCAGCTCGTCTCTCTATTTAAAGGAAACTGCAATTACGTTTCTCGAAAAAAAAACAAATGCGGAATGCATTTTCTTTCAGTCAAACTACCATCCACTTCCACAGTCCACAGTGGCACTCAAAGGCCGCGTGCAGCTGAATGGGTGGGGAGCGCTCGTGCCTAATTGGGCTGAATTTGTGAAACGTTCGAATGAGTATTTCCCACGAGCGGGCGCGCGGAAGCAGAGACTATCCACCGTGTTTCACCAGACTTTGGAATTTCCACTGGTCAACCTCTTATGCAGGGATGTTGTCAGGCTTGCTTGTTCTCCTCAGCTCCTTGTTAGAAGTTGCGCACCGGGCCAATTGAGAACAACGCAAACTTAATATACTGTGCAATGTACGTTTAAAAAGACAGTCCAATATTTGATTGAAAAATTGTTATAATCTTTCTACATCTCTTAAAAAAATATATCTTGCAATATAACTGAGTAAAAAAAACTGCATGTAGGCCCACTGTATATATTTTGTTTTTGTCCTCAGGTGAATCCAGTGGATTTACTGTAACAGCATGGAGTGCACTGCTAGCTCTCTAGACTGGTATGTATTGGCCAACCCATGGATGATGTGGATGCATGTTAGTGATATATCCTATGTGCTTCACTGATGTAGGCTCACCAAAACACACAGAGTATACAGACAGGCAGGCAGGAGAGATGTTGTGACCTGATGAAGGTGAGACAGGTGAGCTCTCCTGCATATGATAGTAAGTGATGAAGAGGAGTGTGAACCAATAGCAGAGATGAAGATGTTGCTGAGCTAATGCTGGAGAAGAAGATGAGTGTGTGTCAGCGGCTGCTGTAGATGGAGATGTGCATGTGTGTGTGTGTGTGTGTGTGTGTGTGTGTGTGTGTGTGAGCTGCGGCTGCTCTGGAAATGAAGTTGTGTGTGTGTGTGTGTTAGCGGCTGTTCCTGGCAGCATGACCCAGATGCAGGCCGACAGCTTCCTAGTCGTTGGCAGGTTCTCATGCTGTCTTCAGCTTTGTACTGCAGAGACAGAAGCAGAGGAAGAGGAGAAAGGAGAAGGAGGTGGAAGGAGGAGGAGAGGAAAACATGCTGAAACGTCAGCACCAGCCTTAGATAGAACTCCTCCTTCCTCCCTCCTCAGAATGCCAGTCTGAGCATGTCTGTTTTAGTTTCATCTTCTCTTAGTTGTCTTATTTACAGCCACCCCCTCCTCCTCGTACAACCACCCTCCAGTCTCACTGAGCCTCTAAAATGCTTCTTCTTATAAGATGAAGCACCCACTCATTCTCTCTCTCTCTCTCTCTCTCTCTCTCTCTCTCTCTCTCCCTCTCTCTCCCTCTCTCTCTCTCTCCTCCTCTATTGTTTAGTTTTTCTGTCCTCGTTTTTCAGACTGACAACAGGATAATCATCTCCACTGATGCTAAATTCAGTTCACCTGAAATAATCCCACACAGGTTTTAAATGTGTCCTCCAGAAACTATATTTATGTACCAATTCCACAATAGAGGAGATGTTCAAGTACATTGTTCTCAGGAAGCATGGCTAATAAAGTGAAGATCCTCGATATGCCCAGCATGGTAACAGACTGGCAGAATAAACACTGCAGCATTCAGAGCCATCTTCATAAACAGCTGTTTTTTAAATCTTTTTTTTTTCACCTGCCATTTAACCACTTTCTGATGAACAACCCTCTTCCTACGTACTTGATTAGAAACATTAGCCATCTTGGCTAGCTGGTCCTTCCTTCTCTTTTGTCTCTCTGGCTCTGACACCTGTCCAGCAGTTCAAACCAACAGCAGGCTCAGATGCTAAACCACCACACACAAGAGCTGAACAGGGATGATATTGTTTGGCAAATTTCCACTCCTAGATTACACCAAATAGCAGTATTCATACTCTGCATCATTCAATCACATTAACATCAACACTGCTTCATCAGCGCAGGATTCACTCTCTCTTCTGAATCTGTCAACAGTCCTTTTATTGTGGTTGGACAGTGTGTTTGAAATTATCTACAAAATTACAATTATTCTGTTTCTGCATTGTAGAGGTGTTATGGTGCAGTTGCCATGGCGTTTGCATGGTATTAATATAAAGGGGTCTGTTTTGTGTCTGATTTTCTCAGCAGAGACAGAGACGGCAGTTCACACCAGTTCTGGATGGCAGAGAGGGAAAGTGGCCTAATCGCCAAAAAAGAACGCAGAAGGAGGATAAAATAAAGAGGGAAAAAAAAGAAATAGGCCAACCGTCTTCTCATCCTCCTCCTCCTAAATCTCCATCACCGGAAGCCTTTGCTGCCATCTGTGCCCTGGGAGAACCGGAGGACTAAGGACACCCCCACCCTGTGCCAACAGGGACAAAGGAGCTGCCAGTTACAGCACTCCCCCCCCCCCCCCACCTTGCTGATAGAGGACTCTATGGGACTGACTTAGCTGAGCCACGGAAGCCATCTTGATGGAGAAATCTCTCTCTGCTGCAGCTCCTAAAATGGCTGTGTTGGCATGAGGTAAGCATCATCTGCTTCTATCTGAGCTGTTCCTTCCATAGCGTCTCATAGATAAGAGCACAGATGAGAGGGACACACAGAGAAGACCGGCATATATTCCTGTTCTTATGTCTTTCACCTGATCATAGTACTGTGTCATTGTGCAGCAATTCAGCATCACGGTGTCAATATTTATAGTCTATTTTTCGAAAATTAATCTTTCGCATCGAATAATTATCTTTCATCAAATGCACGCATACACGCACACTCACTTCCACACACTCACTTCCACACACTCACTTCCACACACTAATTCGCCAGCTCACACCCACCCAAGCCTTTACACACAAACGTCTACAATCTCCCAAACTACATGTCAAGGCAGCATAAAGGAAATGATGTCCTTGTGGCCCTTAGTCACAACCAGACCAATGCTTCTTTTAGATGGTGGTCATTTTAGTGTAACTCACAAACCACAAATGTTGTGTGTCTGTCCATGTTGTAGACCTGAAACTCCTGTTTGTGTCAGTAGCGTCTGCATGTTTAAACACCCGGCCTTCATACTGGCCTTCATGCTGAACGTCTGATAGAAATATCAGAGGTCAGTATTTTTTTTTTTGTGTGTTGTTTTTTGTGTACATTATGTTCTACAAAATAAGTTAGGCTTTCAAAGTTTCACTGTCTTCAAAGGGTTTCTGAAAAGATCTGTCTTTACAGACTACTGTTTTAGGACAAATATAGCCTAGTTGTTTTTATTTAGTTTATTTTAGTATTTACATTATGTCTGACCTTGTGGATCGGCAGGTCCACATTGTTGTGTTGAAGTGTTAAGGTAGGCCTATAGACTACCTGTGTAAATAAGGATAAAGGTCTCAGAAGAATCAATCCTTCTCATGGCAAGGCCAGTTTCTTCCTTGGACAGACTGTTGTTGCCACGCAACTGAGAAACAATTATGTATGTGTTAACAAGCAAATAAATCAGCATGAAATGGTAGATGGTAGATGATGTGTGGTTAAATAGCACGTTTATTTGAAATTAAACTATTATTAAACATTGAGAAATTGCTAAATAATATCTAAAGAAATTTACTGATTATATTTGCCGTCGAAAACAGCAAGAGATTATTCACATACTCACTGATCAAGTAAGGACTTTGTCTTTCTATTTTGCAATCGATGTCCGACAAAAACGAATGCAAAGCACGACCTTGAGATAATTTGCTGCAATAGAAAGCCAGTAAATAAACCTTCATCCTGAGCAGAAAAGGCTTCAAACGGAGGCCTAGTGCAGGTCTCCCTGTAAAACACTTATTTCTAAGAAATAAAACCTTGAAAATATAAATGCAGCCCGGTGTGCATGGATTACAAGGCTGCATGAAACAATAATGCAGGCACAGATGTTAATGAAGAGGAGCAGACAAGCAGCGCATATTAACATAATTGCATAGAAACGAGACGAGCTCGCGGAGGGCCATTTAAAGGTGCAGACTCACTGTCAGTGGTGAGCGCGTGCACAGCGCCCCACAGCAGCCCCACGCGCCAGGGCTCGCGGCTGGAGATATGCTCAAAATAATACGACTGTCTTTGATATGCAAATGATTGGGTTCATCTTAAAATATCGCTGGTAATACGGCAACTAATGTCATCTTGAGTTTAAACCAAAATCAAGATAAGACGTTTTTTCAGGAAAGGCCAAATTTACAGTTAGAATTTATTTCTGCAGTGATCATTTAAGCAAGACTGTATAATAATAAAAATAATACAAAATGTAAAGTCTATTTGTACTCCGTAACTCTTCTCTAAAGTGAACTATTTTGACATTGCCTCCCCGATTTGATTGAACATTGATCTTGATGATGTGGATCTACAAGCAACACCTTCAAATACAAAGTAAATATAAAGTCAAATGGAGGAGGCTGAAGGCAAATTATTTGCACTGTAAGCTTGAATCCATCAATAAAAGCCAAAGAAAACATAAACATGAGACAGAAATACATAAACAATCTCTCAGGTTTTTGACTGAAGACCTTCTGTTTTTCATTCTGTCTCCATCAACACAGGCATCATGCAAAAATGATAACCAGCATATTTATTGTCGGCATAATACTAACTGTACAAACAACCATAACAAAAAAATACCCTTGCCTTTAATATGCTAAAAACAAAAACTAAAAAAAAACGTAAAAATGCCTTTTAATACAAAAAGAAGTGCTGTACCTTTAATGCCAAAGACTGCTCTAATTAGACAAGGAGCCTCTCTGTAGGGGGAGGGGCCTCCTCAGACATGATTTGCATATTTCCAAGGCTTCTATATTGCAGATGGATCGCTGGGTAGAATACAGGGATGGGCACTCAAAAATTAGGAGCATTGGCAGAGGACAAAAGCAAACACACAATATTCAAATCTGTCTACCAGTTCCGAAGGGTCTTATAATTTAGAACATAGTGTGTGTGAGAGATGTATGTATGTTTGTGGGAGTGTTGGTGTGTGTGTGTGTGTGGGTGAGTTGTATGTATGTTTGTGGGAGTGCGTGTGTGTGTGGGTGAGTTGTATTTATGTTTTTGGAGTGTGTGTGTGTGTCTAGTTTTTGAGAGTGTACATCCTCACAGGAGTATGATAGCAAAATCTAGAGAGTGTGAGAGAAAGACAGAGCAAATGATTGTGTTTCTATGCTTTTGTGCAGTGTGATAATTTAACACAAGCACAGCATTAATGTTAATCGTGTGCTGGTTTTATCAATTAATTTAAAAAAATGCAAGCATTGAGCCGATTAGCTGACAGTTATCCACCATGACAATAAGTCAAACAGTTCATAGGGCTGTCTGGTATATTTATTACACTTTCAAAACCAAATACTTGTTGTGTATAACTTGTTACAGATAGAATCTACTGGCAGGCTGCGTATTTATTGAATTGTTGGCATGCAAAGTGCATTTGTTAAATCCACGTTATTCACATGCACGTTTCCTCCATCCACATTTATTGTTTGCACCTCTAATTGTTGGCTAGTGATTTAGCATTTGTACTCATATATGTGTCTGTGCACTGGTGTGCATGTGTGTGTGTGTGTGCATGTGTGTGTGCATGCGTGTGGGTGGTACAATGGTTTGTATGTAATCAGGGGCTTGTCAGTGAATACTGTAGCTTTTGTCCTCTGAATCTAATTCAGCACCATGAACAGCTCCATAGCAGTGGCCTGTAGATTCACTAGTGATTGCAGAAGCCGCAGCCTTCACACACACACACACACACACACACACACACACACACACACACACACACACACACACACACACACACACACACACACACACACACACACACACACACACACACACACACACACACACACACATCCAAGACAACCAAGGAAACACAAGGAATTAATCAGTGACATTAATTACACCCTGTGAGGCAGAAACAAAAGACTGGTTGATTTGAATGAGCTGTATTCTGTATGCACAGGGACAGTGTAATGCCAGCGTGATTACATCCGCCTGCAGTATGCATACAAGCACACACATATGCACACATATGCACGCACACACACTTGTACACACACATGCACACAAGCAAAATACCAGAGTCCTCTGACATGGTCATAGGTATAGGAAAGCTGACATGCAGAGCAGAACTAATAGCAGAGCAGAGCAAGAGCAGGGTGCTGAGCTTCTAGAGCTGGATCTAGAGCAGACCGACAGGCTGGCTTCTGCAGCTCTATCCTGCCTGTTGGTAAATACTAAACTGCACGAGGGTCCACATTATCATTCTGCTCCTGGCTCCCCTCTGCCACAATAGCTGCTTTGTGAGGAGGGCACTTGACAGAGGTCCACCACCCCTCTTTCCCACCATTGTGTGTCTTGTGTGGGTGCAGCAGGAGACACTGAGGGGACTGGGTGGGAGAGGAGCCCCAAACCAGACAGATGCATGAATTAGCAGCACAGACAGCACGGTCCTCTTTGTTTTCTTGATATTTATGTGTGTGTGTGTGTGTGTGTGTGTGTGTGTGTGTGTGTGTGTGTGTGTGTGTGTGTGTGTGTGTGTGTGTGGGAGAGAGTTTTGGTGTGAGTGTGGGTGTAGGCAATTTTGTGTGTGTGTTTGTGTGTGTGAGAGAGAGAGAATATTAGATGTACGTCTCCAGGCACATCGCAAAGTATGCCTAGTGTTCTATACCTCTCATAAATGTGCACTCATTTACAATTTTCTACAGAATCATATGTATGTATTTTGGAATGATTCCTTTTCACTGAATCAGGATGAGCAAAACAACAAATATTCCATGGAGAAGCTTATTGTTTAAAGAATGTGACAGTACAGATCACTGCTGGAAATCAAATCTCACATTTAAGCAGCCAGATGGTGACCAGGAATCCCTTCTCTCACTGTCAGACAGACTATTAATTAAATGGCAATCACAATTTATAACCCCCTAAAAGTAGTTTGTGAGCGAGTGAATTAGAGCGAAAGAAGGAAGACAAAGTTGTGGCTTTTTTCACCGAGGGGCGGACAACTGTATTTCACTACCAAACATCCATACAATACTGCTATTAGAGAGTCATGCATTCAGAGATGAAAAAAAGAGTTTCAGTCACTCAGTAAGACAGAAGGATAGTGGACTGATAAATCGCGCGCCCTTGTGTATGTGTACTGTCTTTGTGGTTGTAAGTGTGTGCGTTCATTTATTTAGTTTTTGCCCTAAAGCTTGAGTGTGTGTTGTGTGTGTGTGTGTGTGTGTGTGTGTGTGCAGGGGGAGGGGCTGGAGTGTCTGAGAATGTGTCTGTGCAGCCGTGTGTCAGCAGCTGGTGTGTGAGGACAGAGGATGAACTCCTGTCTGGGATCTGTCTGGAACCTCCATCACACCATCAATGGTTCTTCTGGAAAACCATTCAGATCCAAGACAGAGAGCAGACCTACGACAAGGTGCCGCTTTTCAGTCTAGATCCAGTTCCTCCATTGTTCCTCTGAACCCCCCCCCCCCCCCCCCCCATCTGATGAGCTCTGGTGTTCTGGAGAGAGTCATGATGAAAGCAGCAACATTCTCCCCCAGCCTCATGACCCAGCAGTGAGTGAGCCTACACTGCATAACCCCCCCCCCCCCCCCCCCCGGCACAGTATGAGGTTTCCAGTCCGGAACAGCTTATGACCCGACCCAGACCAAAGCCAACAACACAGCACACAAAAAGCCAGCAGTTCTGACTCATTTGACGGCCGCCATTAAAGCCTCAAGTCAATGTCATTGTCATAGCTTGTCCCTTAAGCAGGCTGAAGTCCCCCCTCTTCATGGAGCTTGTGTGTTTTAGTGTGAGGCTCTTCTCTGCCCCTTTCCAGGACAGCTCAGCTGCAGCCTGTCTTAATCTGACAGATAAACAGGATTATCTCACCAAGGCTGTTCTCAGCTTTGTACCAACTACAGGGGATCTTTCACTTGTCTTTTTTTTCCCACGGCAGCATGGGTGAGAGACCCAGGGGCCCCCAGACGAGGCCCCTCCAGATGAGGCCCCTCCAGACGAGGCCCCTACAGACGAGGCCCCTGACTGACTTCACATTAGGACGTTTAGAAAATATTTTTGATCCTACTGACTAAAAAATGGTTTCACATAATATATAAAATACATAAAACAAAGTAAACTTTTAGTGGTAGAAATCTGTTTGACCAGTTTAGAGGGAGGGTTTTGCCTTTGCTCATTGACTCATTTTTCCCATTAAGGCTGTCTGTCATGTTCAAGTTCAAGTTCAAGCGACAGTCTAGACTGTTCCAGGCTGCACACTTCTTCATTTATTTCTGTCACCATACCAGCCGTGCTCCACCCCCCCTCCCCTCCTCCACCCCTTCCTCCCCATGAAAGTGTCCCAGGCAGCCAGACTGGGGGGGCCCTGTGTTCTGTGGCGTTGCTATGGCAGAGGGGCTGGGGGTTGTTATGGTAGCAGTGATGGTGGGCCCAGCTATGTGCTGGTGAATGGGACAGCCTGTCAGAGTGTTTGAGACAAGTCCCCCAGGCTCCTGTACAGCTGGGCACAGCGACCTGCCTCCCGCCTCTCTCACCCACCCATCCTTATCCCTCCATAGCCCCCCCCCCTTACCCCTACCCCTCCCACCCCCCAACTTGTCTCCCCCTCTCCACTTGCCTGCACTCATCCCAGAGCCTGGGAACCCAAGAGCAAAAAGTATTTTACATTCAACCGCCTTCCTTTCTCCCTCCTTTCTCCCTCCTTTCTCCCTCCTTTCTCCCTCCTTTCTCCCTCCTTTCTTTCCTCCTTTCTTTCCTCCCTCCCTTCATCTTCCTCTCTCCCTAACTCTGTTGATAACTCACAGCATCTATCCATCCCTACTTCTCCATCTTCTCCATCTCTCTTGCACTATTCTTCTCTTACTCACTGTCTCCTTCCTTCCTACCCACCAGTCCCCTATTCTCATCTCCATTATTCTGTCCTTGCTTCCCTCTCAAACCCGCTATTTCCCTCCATCTCTCGCTCCCCGAGACAGTGGCAGCGCCCCATTGGTCGGCTTAGACTGCTTTGAGCCATGCTTCCATCCTTGGGCTCGTCCAATCGGGGGGGGGGGGGGGGTATCTGTAAGATTTAAATAAACGATGACGATAGGAAGAAAGACAAGAAATGAGAGAGAGGGCGGGAGAGCATGTGTGTGTGTGTATATGTGCGGGTGCGTGTGTGTGTTTTGTTGAGGTCTCATTCTGGTCTGAGGACGTGAATCGAGCATAAAAGGCTGAGGATTTGCATAAGCTGCATGCTGAAGCTGAGGGGGAGCATGAAAAAAAAGAGCGAGAAAGCTCCTGTATTGTGGAGGCAGAAAAAGAAAGACGGAGTGTTTGAATGAGGGAGAGGGTGAAAATTGTCAGAGAAAGGATCTGGCAAAGTTCCCCTGTGGGACTCCATTGTCCAGAAACCTCTCTATATATAATTTGGTGAAATTGGTAATGGTGGAGGGCAGACAGCTTCTGCTTCGTGGACTCAGACCAGGAGGAGACAAGCAGATAGATGTGTTTAGCTGGTCTACTTGTTAAGTGGGTGACAGGCTGGAGGATCCAACATTGACATTGAGAGAACTAAGGAGCCAAAAGACATTCGATAAAACTGATTGATTTATATTTTGCATGTTTCCTTGTGTTTTCCCAGGATGAGATGAGAAGGAAAGAAGCTGATGAAGAGGGAGAAGGGTGAGAGGAGGAAGAGAAGGAGTCACGGCAGAAAAAGGGCGGAGAAAGAGGAGGAAGAGACAGAGAACATGCTGTTTCTGTCCAGCCAGAACTGTACTGTTCTGTACACAAGTGCAAGTGCAAAGCATTTAGTGAAGAATCCCCTCATTTGCAGAAGTTGCATAAATTAGAAGCATGTGTCTTTCACACAGGATGTACTGTCATACAAAATGCACATCCATGTTTCATGATGGGTTTTTAAGTGGAACTGTAGCATGGAAAATTCCAGTCCTATCTACAAAGATCCTTGACTGTCCTATGCAAATGAGTATTAGCTGTTGTTTAAGGACTGATAATGCTGCTGTGGTGTCAGAGTGACTATCAGGACATGTTCGTCATGTCACAAACATGACTCACTCGCTATGGAAAGCTTTCAAATCCACCCTTCACTCACATCCAGTGTCTCTTTCCATATGCAAGATGTTTTTTATTTCAATTCAGCTTTGCACAGGCAGAGGAAACGCTGTGAAATTCAATATACTGACACAGATCAAAATAGCCTTCTCAATCATAGAATATTTGATGGGCACTTGTGACAGGTCTGCATGCTTAAATGACATGATGGATTTGATGTGTGTGTCTTTCTCCTATTATATATGTTTATTTATTGAGCTGTGATGATGTTACCCTACATTAATAAATAAATGATATGTTCAGAAATGTATGGTTATTGTTTGTCTTTATTTGATATCAAATGTTTTGTAGGCACGATTTTCAGAGAGTGTGATCTAAAATTATGTTTGCCAGCACCTTGGACAGCTCTCTGAGCTCGGAGGAAACTTCAAAACATAGATCCAGCAAAGATGTTCTAAATTAGAATAACATGCTCAAGAAATGCTTAATTTCGTTGTACCTGTATAATGACAATAAATGTATCCAAATCCGAATAAATTCTACGGATACAAAGGTTTTAATCTCAATCTATTGTACGTATCTCTCAATCTTACATACTTCGTTTGTAAATGAATGAAACAATTACAATCATGTGTGAAGAAGCTCCAGCAGCAGCTGACTCTGCCTGCTCTGCAGGATTTAATTACGCCTTAATTGCGAGTATCTCCCCTCATTTGACTCCAGACAGTCTGAAAACAAGCAGCCTGCAGGTCTGTAAAACGCCTTTTCATCACATGCAAACCCATCTAAACCACATCTTTAACAAAAGAGGATGCGATCGACATGGTTTACTCTTTCAGGCTCCATCACATAACAGAAAAAAATATGGATTTGTATATTCTGAAGGTAAGTGATCTATTCATTTCAGTGTTTTTTGACGGTTTGCACGACATTGACTCTGTATCCAACATGAATCGTTTAGAAAAGACCTTATGTTAAGGTCATCTGGTGTTCAGTAGAATCAGAACACTTTGTGAAGTGACACTGACACTGGATCAGAGATTGACCCTGAACGCCACAGGAAGGCCTTAAAGAGATGAGCTCTACACATCTCGAGTGATGTGAACCTAATAACAGAGACAATACAGTATCCAGTGATCTGCCATCATTCCAGTGGCTACATTTAATTCAGTGGGCATGCGTTTGTTTTTTTATTTAGGATAATTTAGCACAAAAGAAAGCACAAAATGTAATCACAACAAAATAAATGTTAAAATACATAGGAATTATCGTTCGTTATCGCTATCGCTATTTCAATAAGGTTAGTTCTCATTTTAAAACCTCGTATTGTACAAGCAGCAGCTCCCTCATTACCTTCATGTTACTGAACACAGATAGACTTTGTACATGAAAGAACACAGCTGAAGTGGTGATGTTACTGCGACTTCAGCTGTAGATGGTATTGTTTGATGTGATCACCATCCACAGGGAGGTCAATTATAACCTAGGCTTATGATAATATTGACATAAAAATGATATGGCAAAATCGTACCATCTGTAAATCATAAAATTAATAAATAATTCAAATCATGTCTTATGCCATTTCTTTTACATGCTATGTTAGTGGATAATAAACCACTCAGTTATACAGCTTTAAAAAATCCCTTTTTGAAAATAATTATCTCCCAGGGATCACAGTGGTTGGTTCGACTGATTGGTGACAGGATTGCTTCCTGACACTCTCATTATTTTAACACATGGCAACTTCCAGAGCATTGAGCTCTGTTGACCAGATCTGATCTGTTTATTCAGAGGGCACGAGGGACAGAATGACCCCACACATCTAACACGTGCACTGGTGTGATAGTGTCCAAAACAGTGTATTTAAATTTAGTCAATAATTTGCTGAGAAGCAATTTATTAAGACACCCAACTACATGGACATAATTTGTTGACATTGTACACACATTTTAAAACAGCAATATATTTTAAATAATTTTGTTTACTATTTTAGTAATTGTTAAATATTGAAATATCTAATAAATTGATCCCAGATCAGAAGGATGTTGCTGGACAGACAGGTACCTGTTAGCTTGCTAGTTGTGAGTGTTGCTATGTATCTCCCCAGGGTCCTGCAGAACACACAGGGTCAGAGGTCATGACCCAGGTTTAAGTGGGTGGCCCTTCTATTCCCCAGTGGCCAATAGGAATGGTCTATTGACGAGAGGGACATGATTTGAGGATGACAGAGAATATGAGATCACACTCTGACACATGGTTTTGGACAATAATCCACATGGTAATGTCACAATAAGAAAAATGGCTTGATTTTATTCTAACAGATTTTATTAGAAATATGTAGCATTGCTACGCTTAGAGATTTTGATCAAGGATTTTTCTCATTTAAATTTGGTCAGTGCGTGATTGTGACACATTTGTTAGTGTTTTGTTTGAAAATACATTTGAGCATTACAACCCTTTACCTGGAACGGGATTTTAACAATTAATTAAGAACAAGATTTCTACTGACGCTTTGCTTTGATCTCTGGAGTCCTAAAACAAGGCTCTCACACTGAAAGAAATCCTGCCTTCTCTTGCTAAAGGTGAACTTAGAATAAAATAGGATACAATACTGAGTGCATGTGGAAACATGGTTTAAAGCTGTCGTTATACTTTGTGTGTAAGATCCAGATGTATAGACAGACAGACAGACAGACCGATGTATGGGTAGACAGACAGACAGACAGATGTATGGGTAGACAGACAGACAGATGTATGGGTAGACAGACAGACAGACAGATGTATGGGTAGACAGACAGACAGACGGATGTATGGGTAGACAGACAGACAGACGGATGTATGGGTAGACAGACAGACAGACAGACAGACAGACAGACAGACAGACAGACAGATGTATGGGTAGACAGACAGACAGACAGACAGACATCACCAGAAGAACTCTTGAGGAGCAGTTATCTGCAGGTGTTCTGATTCATGGCACTTGGTGATCGTTTGTATTCATTCATTTGTTCTGCTCAGATTTTCTGCTTGTCATAAGGAGATAGATGGGCGCTATTGTACAGGGAGGCATGGAGGGTCCTCCTACTAACCATCGCAGAGAAATTAATCTTCAGGCATGCCGCAGAAGAACAAAACGCTCCTTTGTGTGTGATGGTACGATATGTAAATAAATGAAATACTTGTCATCGCAATTTAGTTTTCTTACATAGCTGCACTCTCAAGGCTGCTTTAGAACTACATCTGCACAGTTGTTGTGGGAATAAAGACCAGATATGAACACTGTTAAACACACCTCATCCTGTCATCAACTATCCGTTTTGCAAAACAGACGTATTTCCAGGACAACATTTTTTGTTAACACCCCCCCACACACACACACACACTCACACTCTCACACACACACACACACACACTTATTGCAAACTTCTGAACATTCTGTATGCGATGAATGTCCAAATGCGAAGGCAGAGGAGTCCGATACTATCAAAGACTGCCATTACCGGGAACCTCCCAAATCTCCAACCTGCAGTGATATCAAAACACCATCGTGTACCTTTCTAGCAGCAAGTGAGGAACAGAGAGAGAGGGAGCAGAGAAAACAGCCCTGGCTTTTTACAGACATCATTATTGCCAGCCCACTGAAAGGAGAACGAGCAGAGCGCAATTAGCTATAGAGCAACTCCCCCCACCATGGAGAGCTACGGATTATTGCCCAATCATTTATGTCTTCCAAGCCAGTGAGCATTAGGGCCTGTATTTGGTGTTAGCATAAGAATAGAAACAGGGCCTGTGAACCTCCCCGACCTATTGACCCTCCTCCCCAGACATGAATAGCACCACTTTCAGGCTCCCAGACTCTCAAACAGGCTTGAACCATGCCTAAAGTCCTAATCATGGTAATTTAATATATCTGAAGCTGCCGGCAGCTTTAGTGAGGCTCCTATATAGTTTGTTTTAGGGCATTCACTGCTTCTCACCTCATCATTACCGATCCTTATTTGGCAAATTTAAGGGGCTGCTATGACACTACAAGGCTCTTTTCATCACCTGAATGAGCTGCGTTTCCATACAATTAGAAGGCTTTTTGCTTACTCTTCAGTCTTTTCAGATCAATCTCACAATAAGAGAGAAACCTCACTGAGACTGAAGACTTGCCTCTGTCTCTCTGAAGATTCAACATACACTATGAAGGACATGAATGAACGGCTATTATGAAAAGCTCTTCCTCTCCCACACTTTAACATACTTACAGAAAAAAAACCTAAATTAAAGGTGGCAAAGGCTGTGCAAGAAAAGAGAGAAAAGTCCACAGTATACAGAAAACAGATAAAATGTACACAGAAAAAAAAGAGATAAAGCACAAAAAACGATAAGGAGAGGCAGAATGAGGACAAGAAAAAGCAGAATGCTTCTGCAAGCAAAGTTAGCTTGAGCAAAATTGTTCATGTTGTCTATGGAAATGGAGTCCTGTTCCAGAGAGAGGAAGTTCGTGTGTGTGACAGTGAAAGAGATGGACAAACACACTATGAGCCAAAGAGGAAAAGCCTAATCTAAAGATGATATCACGTTAACAACATACTGCCAGAGCTGGAAGATCAAACACCACTTTAAAGACAGACTGAAGGGGAGTGATGTGGTTCAGTCTCAGAGCAGAGGCGACCTCCTCAGGAGGGAAGCAGCACTTCTCACTGCTCTGCAGCCCACAAATCCACCAAGACAAGTCACACAAATGAGCTTACCCACATGTGGACAGGGGGCCTGGGGACAGGGGGCCTGGGGACAGGGGGCCTGGGGACAGGGGGCCTGGGGACAGGGGGCCTGGGGACAGGGGGCCTGGGGACAGGGGGCCTGGGGACAGGGGGCCTGGGGAGACATCTGGGCTCGGGACTCTGACTCCTGGTACTATGTTAACCCAGAGCTTGTGATGTCCGAGTGCCTATAGGAGTGTGTGCACAGCCGTAACCCTCCATAACAGTGACCCCCAAAACTCAGACAGCTCACCTGCACTAGGACGTCTCTTGTGAAATTTAAAGTTGAAAGAAGTTCAACCTGCTTTAAACTGCCTTTTCCATTCAGTAGCCCAGACTGTTCAGCTTGATGATTTTCAGACCTTGATGGTCAAGCCTACAGCAGTATAGGGTGTCTGTATAGCGCTATACCTTGAACTTGGCCCTATTATTTTGATTTACTGTCATCGCATAAAGCAATCTGCTTAAAATCAA
Organism: Neosalanx taihuensis; assembly: GCA_030340665.1. Lineage (NCBI taxonomy): Eukaryota > Metazoa > Chordata > Actinopteri > Osmeriformes > Salangidae > Neosalanx > Neosalanx taihuensis. Next base: position 986,333 of record CM059295.1, read on the forward strand.
TTAATCTTTACAAGGCTTTATTAAAATATATGATGTTCTTTTTGTATAATTTAATTCCGGAAATGATCTAGCTGCACCGTTGCCTCATAGTGGACCCTTTATACATAATGACTCCTTGAACAGTGCCAGCTACACTGGTAATGCACCAACAAGGTGGGATGTTTGGAAAGGGTCCAGGACTAAAAGCCTGGTGTCAAGAGACACTCACACATATTACACTCTCGACATACAGTTAGAACAGTCACTTAATAAAAGTCATTCATAAAATCGTGGTCTATTTTGCTTTAATCACAAAACACACACACAAAAAAATAAGAAGAACATATTTTTGGGCTTGAGGAAAATGTAATGGACTCTAGTATTTTATATTCTGGTAATGTAATAGGGAATTACATCCATGAAACGAACTGGGTTTTGTGGTAATGAGTCAGAGTTGTATCTTGCTCAACAACCTTTCAAAACAGAAATGAATGTTGTTGCCAATGCCATCCTAAATGTTGCTATGCAGATGAAAGGTAGATTTCAGGTTGCTGTCCACTGCAAAGTGGTGCTGAATCCTGCAGGTGCCAATAATCCAAATCCCCCTTCCAAATAAAAAAACTTGCAATAGCGTTCACCTATATTCATTATAAATTCATTAGGCCTAATCATTATCTGATTCATAACAATCACATATATTCATTTATCTGATCGATTCTGTACCAAACCTTTTTGGGTACAGAATATCATGGCAGCGTCCCAAACCAACGATTTTAACTTGTCAAATCAAGAGATAGGCTTCTTACTCAGCTGCCTTTTTAAATGTACATGACTTTACTGTTAGTCGAGGTGTTAAGAGGAATGTTCTTGATTCAATAACAGCTGAGAAACTGCTTCCAGGCTTGACTGAAAGTTGCAGTGTGGCAGAGCAGTATTACGTCAGTCCAACAGAAAACCTGAATTTACACACAAACTATCAGAATCAAATCAAATGAAAAAAATGTTTGCAAAAAGTGAGTCGTGTAACACAGAGGATCAAATATTTTTTCTATGGTTTCATTGTTAAGAAGAACAAAGTTAGTGCTTCTGCAGTTGACAGATTGGACTTTCTCTGATCTCAGCAGTCAAAGATAGACAGACTATATCTCTGACTGACAGCTGGATCAGTGTGATAAAACACTGCTTTAACAATGACATAAGATAAAGATACAGAGCTTTAAAGTTCCAGCTATAAAGCTAATATCATGACTGAATATTTCTGAAGAGATAGGAGACTGAATGGATATAGTGTCTCTAGGCATCTTTTGATTAGGCATCGAAAATATTTCACAGTTTAATTTAATTGAAGTTTATATTTCGGTCTTGGAAGAATCGAAAATGTAGCCCTCTTGCATAAGATGTTTAATCTTTTCGATATTTATATCAAAACTGCAATTTAGAACGATGACAAAATGATACATTTTACATGAAAGTAGGCTTCAACAATAGCTATAGTAATTATTTTAATGTTGTCCTTTACCCAAATGTATATATAAAAGGTATTTAACTCAAAATGTATAATTTTATTGACTTGATTAATATTATTAGGCCACTTGTTTTTGGGTTTGGTCCTAAGACTTCCCCCTGGAATGCATTTACAGTATGCATTGGAAATAATGAATTAGTTTGAAAACGATGTAAAGAAGTATTTCCCTTATAGTAATCTAACATTTTATCATTTGCTACTCTTAATGTCCTATTATTTTACCAAATGTTAGTAAAACTGTTCTAACAGTAATTTGTCTTGTTATATTAACATGAAGTAACTTTTGACTGATGAACTCTTCAAAGCAGGGATGATTTCCTATCATGATGTCATTTAGCTCTAGATGTCCAATTTAAATCCGTGGTATATAAGTGAAATTATGATACTCATCTTTTTTATGATATTTCATTTAAATTATTCTTCAATGGAGCCTTTGAATCGAATGTGACTATATTGCTTATCGTAATTCTGTATCTGGTTGAATAGCTGCAGGCATTTCATGTGCAATTATTTCTTTTTTTATATGAGCATTAAGTAAATCGAAATTTCACATGTATTTTACATCATGTAAAACGTCATCATGACGGTAAATTTCAGATTATATATTTTTCAGCGCCGAGAACCTGAGCATTGTGTTGAACCATGCGGTGTCTTAAAGTTCAGATCTGCAAATATATTCTAATTATGTTTAAAACTTCGAATTGTTTTCTTTTTCTACTATAAAGCTGCGAACAGAGCAGCAACAAATGAAGAAACCAATCATCTGAAGGAAGATCAGACTTCTCTGTGAGCGCCTCACCCCCCTGTGTGTTTAGTTAACAGAGGCTTCCATTCACTGCAGTGTTCAACCATATATCTGGGATGTGAGGAGGAGTTTGTGTTGATAGAGGAGGAAGTCTCACAGTGGAGCAATTGTCCAAAAGAGAGGATGAGAGTGAGAAAAACGGAAAGATGGAGAGAGAGAGAGAAGGAGAGAAAGAGGAAGGAAGATATTGAGGAAAAGAATGTAAGAAGAAGGTGGAGTCTAGTGCTTGGAGTGGGACAGGTCCAGCATGCTAATACATGCAGGCCTCAGCATGTACAGCAACACTGCCTCGCCTCTCACAACAAAAACTGACTTGAGAACTGACTATTACGCTCTCATTCTCCCTAAAAGGTGAAGAAAACAATGGGAGGAAAAGAGCCGTCCATTATGGCTGGATGGCTGTAAGGCTGCCACAACACTTCTCTTTACTTCAGTGAGACTGGTTTTTAACTAGCAAACTGGAGGAATCCCAGTTGAGAGTTGTAACACACTGTGCAGATAGACCCATGACACATTCTGTGAAAAAGAAGGATCTGCTTTTACTGAGGTCTTTACGCTCGTTCCTGAGGGTGAGTCCAGGAAAGGATTGCGGTTGAAATCTTTGTCGTTATTAACCAGTGAACTCTTGAACCTTGTGAATTATTGAAACATTAAGTTGTTGCATTAACATATTAATTATGATACTGACTAACAGCTCGCTAGTAATTCAGGTAAACCACAATTTTAAATCCACTTCATATGTTTCATATTAATAGCAAGAAACAAAAAGATTGTGACTATTTGTTACACGAACATGTTTTCAATTATGTTTGTTTAATTTGGATGTGCATGCACACCGTTACATAGCCCATTAAACACTGGATGACCAAACCAACCCCCCCCCCCCCCCCCCCCACCACCACCACCACCACCACCACACACACCCACACTCCTACACACACACTCCTACACACACACTCCTACACCCACACTCCTACACACACACTCCTACACACACACACACATATGCTCACCTGGAGAGGTGAACATGCATCTCTTGTGGACACAGGAAGCAGCAGTCTGTGTGATGGAGACAAGAAAAGTAAAGTTGTGTACGAATGTATTGGGTTAGGAATTGTCTGTAGAATTCGATTTAAAATGTGCCTTTAATATATGTGGTTTGGAATGTAGACTGTTCTAAAATGGACTAATAAAGTTGTATATGAATATGTTGTGTTGGGAATTTTGATGGTTTCAAGTTAACCAATAGTCTTAACCTACAGTTTCCTCAGGCTCGCAGCACGCTGCCAGTCTGTGCCACAGTAGCGCCATCTGCTGGTAACACCATCCTTCAGATTCAGATTCAGATTCAGATTACTTTATTGATCCCGAGGGAAACTCCTTTGTATCAACGGCACACAGTCTCGCAAAGCACACAAGGGTAAGGGTGTGAGGTAAAAGATTAGAAAGTGTACTGGTGGGTGAGGTGAATCCTCCCAGGGAGCATAATGATTATGTACAGAAGCTATACATTTACAATTATACAGTAATGGTCTTGTATAATATACAGTATTATATTAGAATGTACATGATTTTCAGTTTTTGTACAGAATGTGCAGAATGTACAGCAGAATATACAGTATGTCCAGGATAAAGTGCAGGTTACAGACTATACCCTTATAATCTATACAATTCAATTACAATTATGCAAGTAATTGTGATGTACAGGATTTACAGTTATTTGCAGCATATACAGGATATACAGGATTTGCAGGTTATTAGCAGAATATACATGGTTATATACAGTTGTACCAGAATATTGCCAAATATGTAGTTATGTTACAGAAGCTGTGTCCGACTATTGCCTAATGACAAATGGAGGGAGATAGGGAGAAGGATCCTGAAGGTGTGTCTGCTAGGCCAGGCTGGAGGTGTTCAGAGTGCAATGGATTTGTCTTTCTAATGATACCTCTTGAAATATCCCTTCATTATTTGATCAGTAATTGTCATGAATGAAATAAAACAATGTTTAGATTAACAGCATTTCTCCTTCTTTTATTTATTTTTTCTCTCCATGTTTACACCTCAATTTTCTTTGCATCTTCTCCTTCTCTCTCTCTTTCTAAGATAATCCTTTATTTGATAAGATAAGATAAAAACACTCGCACTTACAGGCACGCACACACACACACACACACACACACACACACACACACACACACACACACACACACACACACACACACACACACACACACACACACACACACACACACACACACACACACACACACACACACACACACACACACACACACACACACACACTTCCTGTCTCCCTATCTCCCTCCATTTGTCTTGCCGCCACACACACATACTGTATATACACAAACACAACAACACAAAGAGCCACGCTAACAAGGCAGCAGAGCCGTGTGGCCCCTCTCTCTAAAGGCAGCATGCCTGGATGCCATGATGAGTTTAACAACAAGTGCTCTGTTAAGACTTCCCATTAGTCCATAAACATTAGCAGTCAGAGGGCCTCCGTTTGTCCATCTCCCACCCTCAATGCTCAGCATTGTCTCTGTTCATTTGGATGCCTGATGAGTTCAGAGGATAAAGGCCACATGAACATTCTCCCAGAGACAGAGACGTACCTCGTCCACAGACAAGGAAGACTCTCAGAGTGAGGGACTCTGATCCGGGCCGCGTCCACAGAACCCGGGGCCCTGAGAACCCGGGGCCCTGAGAACCACCAGGCCCAGGACAGGACAAAGCTCACGTCCTCCCTCCCGCTTTCGCTCCAATCAGAGCTTCTAATTACCGCTGAAATGTCCTTGGAGAGAGTGCAGATCAAATAGCAGCAATTATCTGTTTGGGCTTTGATGATGAGGGCTCCCATGCATTCATGTGGCTGCAAATTTCATAAACAAGAGTGTGTGTCCGTGCTCATAAGAGAGATGGCAGATCTGGTGTGGTGAGTCTGCTAACGCAACATTGCTCTGGTGAACGTACCTTCAGTTCTGAAGCATGTCACGTTCTAGAACATCGTGATGCTAAAAAAACGTCTGTTTAATGATGTATAAACTCGTCATGTATAATTTACATACAGATGTATTTATAACGTAACTGTGTATGATATGATTTTGTATATTTTTTTAATTGATTTAATTGTTCAGAGAGGGTTATTTATTGGTTTACTCTTCATTATGACTAATGTTGAACCAATGTCACATTGGTGACTAATATGTTTTGTGTCATAATAAATGGTGTATTCGCACACACATAAGTGAACACACTCATTCAGATAAACACACACACACACACACACACACACACACACACACACACACACACACACACACACACACACACACACACACACACACACACACACACACACACACACACACACACACACACACACAGGGACATGGTGTGCCAGTAGCCAGGGTAGAGGCAGGCTGTGCTCCAGCTACAGGGTAGAGGCAGGCTGTGCTCCAGCTACAGGGTAGAGGCAGGCTGTGCTCCAGCTACAGGGTAGAGGCAGGCTGTGCTCCAGCTACAGGGTAGAGGCAGGCTGTGCTCCAGCTACAGGGTAGAGGCAGGCTGTGCTCCAGCTACAGGGTAGAGGCAGGCTGTGCTCCAGCTACAGGGTAGAGGCAGGCTATGCTCCAGCTACAGGGTAGAGGCAGGCTATGCTCCAGCTACAGGGTAGAGGCAGGCTGTGCTCCAGCTACAGGGTAGAGGCAGGCTATGCTCCAGCTACAGGGTAGAGGCAGGCTGTGCTCCAGCTACAGGGTAGAGGCAGGCTGTGCTCCAGCTACAGGGTAGAGGCAGGCTATGCTCCAGCTACAGGGTAGAGGCAGGCTGTGCTCCAGTGGTCTTGAAGGGCAGGCTGCAGACATCAGGTTTTGTGAGCCCTGACTGGATGTGACAGCACCGTTCTCACTCAGCCTCGTATTTTGGTTCATTTTTCTGCCTTCCTCATTTACAATGGTTCAGTGGAGATTTCTTTATTTCAAGGCAGACAATGGTTTCTTTCTTTCTCTCTCTCTCTCGTTCCCCTCACACACACACTCTCTCACACACACGCACACACAACAACACTTACTGGCAGACGCACGCACGCTCGCTGTCGCACTCATTTTTATGGTAATTAATGACATCACCGTGTATGTGCGTGTGTGTGTGTGTGAGGGGGGGGGGTGCATTTGTTTTCTGAGTGGAGCGTGGGAACCAGGATCTCTCCAGGGTGGCGAGTCAGGAGCTCCAACAATACACACGCTGTCTCTTTTCACCCAAACACCCCCCCCCCCTCCCCAGAGAACGCACACACACCCATCTCTCCCCAGTCCCTCCCGCCTTCCCCCCTGATCTCCTTGCCTCCAATGCACTTGTCAGTTTGTGCAGTGTGAGCAGGTTGCCCCCTGTCTGCCTACATGTGAACTGCAAGCAGTGCAGCTTGATAGCATCTCCACTAAGCTGCTATCAAGAGTAAAGGATGTTTCAAGTACAAACTTAATATTAGAGTCGAAATTTATCGTTTTGAGATAAATCAAAAACCTGTTTGTAACCTCATCCCAGCCTAGGGGACAGAGCCTCTGGATGTTCACATCCTTGTCCCATCATATCTGAAGTTCATTCCCACGCATTGGCTGACATGCAACAGCTACTGTGCCCTCCACAACATCAGCCCACCGGAACAGTGACATCTAACCTTTCTGTCTGGAACCCCATGGAAGCTGTCCTACCTCCAACCATTCACTGTGCATCCCCTCCCCCCTGTCCACCCTGGCCCCCTCCCCCTGTCCACCCTGGCCCCCTCCCCCTGTCCACCCTGGCCCCCTCCCCCTGTCCACCCTGGCCCCCTCCCCCTGTCCACCCTGGCCCCCTCCCCCCTGTCCACCCTGGCCCCCTCCCCCCTGTCCACCCTGGCCCCCTCCCCCCTGTCCACCCTGGCCCCCTCCCCCCTGTCCACCCTGGCCCCCTCCCCCCTGTCCACCCTGGCCCCCTCCCCCTGTCCACCCTGGCCCCCTCCCCCTGTCCACCCTGGCCCCCTCCCCCCTGTCCACCCTGGCCCCCTCCCCCTGTCCACCCTGGCCCCCTCCCCCTGTCCACCCTGGCCCAGACACCCCTTTCCCCTGGTCCAGTGTCTCAGGGAAGACAAGCCTGTACTCCACTCTCTATCCCTGACAGTCATCCAAACCACAGCTTCATGAACCTCTGCTCCCACGCCTCCCACTCTGCATACATCTGCATGTTCCACTGAATATGCATGTCTGGTGGTGAGAAGGGGCCACCAGGGGCCACTTTCAGGGCTTCTCCCAACTCCACAGGGACACTGTGGGCAGCAGTGGGCCCTCTCTGTCTCTCACGGTCCCTTTCATCTTTGCGCCAGACACGGCTGGACAGTCTGACCGCCCCAGCAGACAGACCCCTCCCCTCTCATTGGCATGCATAAGAATGTTTCAGGATATACCAGCTGTCTGTGAAGAACATGCTGTTGAATTCTGGGAGAATCCAGAGTTCTGATTGGCCTGCCTTACAGAGGAACCCGGCAGTCTTGAAAAACCAAGTTTCAAGATCAGCAAGTCTCCTGAGACATGGCTGGTGTACCTGGAGAGGGACGAGGAGGTCTGTGGACTGGACAGTCTGCACAGACTAACTAGAGGATGAGTGACAATGTCTGTGACCCTAACTCTCCCCTGGCTGTGAGAGAAGGTGTGATGTCACTGAAGAGTCAAGCAGGCCCACCCTGACTGACTCCCTCACTCCAACTCAAAGATACAGCATGTGTATCTGTATGTCTGTGTGTGTCAGTGTGTGTGTGCGTGTGTGTGAGTGTTAGCGTGTGAGAGTGTGTGTGTATCTGTATGTCTGTGTGTGTCAGTGTGTGTGTGTGAGTGTGAGTGTTAGCGTGTGTGAGTGTGTGTGTGTGTGTGTGAGTGTTAGCGTGTGTGCTTGCCACCCAGCAGGCTCCAGGTCCCCCAGGGGCAGAAGGCCATTCGTGAGGCAGGCAGGGAAATGTCAATCTTGGCTCCTGTCGGACAGAGACGTCTCGCCAGGCAGAACAATCCGGCCAGCCACATGCACTTTCTAGCTCTTCGCCTTGCCTAGCAACCAACCTGCAGTGAGAGAGAGGCACCATCCCTAGCAACAGAAGCCTGGCAATAGAAAGGCCTAACGCCTTAGCAACGGAGCCCTGCAGCGATGCAAGGGCCTTCTCTATGACCGACTGAAAAGGCCTCTTTATTAGTCTAGTGTGAGGTAAGTCTGTTGGCCTGGCCTGGACAGCCATGATCCGCTAACTCTCTTATCCCAGGTGCAAAAGAGAGAGGGGAAAACTTGGAAGATAATATCCGAGGGTATTTTTTGTATTTTTGTATGGCAGTTGGAAGATGGAAAGAATCAGGTCTTCTATAGAAGAAGAATGTTTCAGTGTAAAATAAAAAAAATTCAGGTTAAAGATTATAATAACCCCTGATGAGGGAAAGAGATGTTGCACCAATAACTATGGTCAAGGAGAGACTTTTTTTCAGAAGTTCTTAGAAACTTAAGGGAGCTAAAAGAGACTGATAAGCACCTGAGAAGCCCTCCAGATGGTGCAACAGAAGAGTCAGGCGCTGTCATTGTCTTCAAATAAACATTTTTTTTCTTTTTCTGGCAGTCTGGTTGACATTTTTGAGAATTATTTGAGAAATATCTGCTCCTTCTTCCTCTGTCTATTGTGTGTCACCCTCTCATCATCTCTCTCTATCTCTCATCCTTTCTATTTGTATCCCTCTCGGTCTCCCTCTTTCTCTGTCTCTATCTCGTTATTTCTCTTTTCCTCGCTCCCTTGTTCCCTCTTTCTCCCTTGTCAGGTAGTCAGTCTTTTTTTCCAACCAGTGAAGGGGAATAATTTAAGTGCTCCTGTCTGTTAAAAGAGGGATTGATTAAAGGAGGCTGTCAATCAGTTTCTTCTGATCCACTGGTCGGGATCCACGTTGCACTGGGCTGGGAGACACGCCCTGCATTCAGCCCCTCAAACCGCTCATTACCAGCAACCCTAGTCTATTACGTTCACACACACACACACACACACACACACACACACACACACACACACACACACACACACACACACACACACACACACACACACACACACACACACACACAGATGATCGGTCCCATTCTAGGGAGAGAGGCTGTGGCCAGCTGTCCTCTACTTTGGACCGATGCAAACAGCCGACTTCAACGATCTGAAGTGTGTTCAAAACAAACAGTACAGAACTGGTTTCTGTTCCCCCCCACAAATCACTCTGACAGCTCAGAACCAGAAGCCATCAGGGTGAATCATCTCTCAGTCGTGGCTCAGTGAGACTGAGGGCTGCTGGGAAATGTGGTCCCACAGCAATGAAAATACAATTCTGGACTCACTGAAAGACGATTCAACATACCATACTTAACAATAATAACAGTAGGACAATGTGTTTACAGGATATTCTCTTCATCCAATGACAAGGTACTTCTGCCTAGAAGCCCTGAGAGAGAGAGAGAGAGAGAGAGAGAGAGAGAGAGAGAGAGAGAGAGAGAGAGAGAGAGAGAGAGTGATGGTGTTGCACTGTACAGTACAGGTACAGGTACTCAAACCCGTTCCTATGAAGTGATATGGATTCATACTGTTGTATGACTGCTGAGGTTGTTGAGGACTTTGATCCTCTGCCAGAAAGCCACCTCAGGGCAGATGGTGTCAGTTAACATTCAAATAAAGAGGGGGACATTCCATCTGCATCACATCATGGACGTCAAACCGCAGAACAGTTTGTCCTCACTAGAACTTTCCTGTTCCAGAGGTGGAGATACAGCAGTACCTTCGACTGCACGCACTCTGGCATCCACATGTCACACTAAGTCATTTAGTTATTTAGTCATTTAGTCAGATGCTCGTATCCAGAGCGACTTACAGCAATTACAGGGATATTTCCTCCCAGAGGCAAATAGGGTGAAGTGCCTTGCCCGAGAACGTAACATCATGTTGGCACAGCCGGGGTTTGAACCCGGTACCTTCTGATTAGCAGCCTGACTTCGTGACCGACAGCACAACATGATGTCTTCACACTTGGCTAGTCGGTCCAGTTAGTTGCGTCCAGTTCTGGCCACTGGCAGCAGTTTCCCAGGACAGTTAGAGTCAGTTCTACATCACCATTGATCTCTGCATCAACCTGCTTATTCAACAAAGCATCTGATTCGGCAGGCTAATTATCGGCTCTTCAATCAGAGGTCTAGCCCCGCCCCCCTGCTTTCCCACTGAGATCTGAGTCCAGATGCAGGTGGAGCACCTAATTGGCTAACCCTTTGAGCTCTGACCGTTCTCACATCCTTCTAAAGGAGCCAGTTCATTTTCACACCAGCAACGATGAGGCTGCTTTGTGTGTGAATCCCAGTCAGGTCAAGCTCTGGCATGGCCCTTACTCTGCTGTCAATACACTCCTCACTCCTAACCAGCAGCCAATCAGACTCTTAACACATGGAGCCTGGAAAACAGGCTTGAATCTCAGTGTTTGTCATCCGTTGTGTGGACATTTAATTAGAGTTGATCATTGATGACAATGTGAGAGGAGGAGGAGGAGGGGAGCAGATGTAGAAAAGTGGGGGAAAGAGAAGGAGAAGGAGGAGGAGGAAGAGGAGGAGGAGGAGAAAGAGAAAGAGAAAGAGAAAGAGGAGGATCATGTCAAATTTAGGACAAACAATAGAGTATTAATGAATGATGCACCTCTTACTGTCTGTTGACGCAATCTCTCTCTCGGTGATCTTATCATCTCTGTTCTCCTTCACTCTCAAATTTATCGCCTCAAATTCCTCTCGCTCTTGAACTCTTACTGGTGTCTTCAGCTTCCAGTTCAACCAAGCAGGAGACAAACATCTTGTGACAGATCCAGGAATCCAGCAGTGCTGCTAAATCAGGTTTCACAGATTTCACAGATTAGTTATTCACAAAGGGATGAGATGCAGGTGTGCAGCAGCTATGGCTCTGAGCCAACCAGTAATGAAACACACCATCATCTTTATCTCTACAGTACATCCTGAGTGTATCTCTGTAGATACACCCAATAGGAAGGAGCAGAGCATTCTGATTGCGTAACATGGTCTCTACTCCCTCATCCGCTCGTCTCTTCAGAGGAGCAATTGAGCGTCCTTCACCATAAATAGAAGCAGCGGCTATCTGTTAGTGGTATTCTTCTTCTGGTCGCCGTGGGTACGGAGCTGACCACATTACTTTAGAGAAGGAGAGCGTTGCTCTAACATGAGGAGACTCTAGTCTGGTCCACCTGCGAGAGGCAGCCATTGTCTGTTATTAGTGAGTGCAGGCTGGCTGACTAGGACGAGCCTCTTGAGGAGCAGGGTAATGATGAGTCCTCTTTAGTCCAGAGGAGGCCCCTGATAGCTCCATTCAGGGGCCCGGGCCAGGACAGACCACAGAACGGGTCACACACATCTATCAGACCAGATGGAACCTGCAGCCGGCCCCAATCAGCTCACAAAAGTGATATAATTGGCAGGTCAGGGGGGGGGGACACACCACCTTTGGAGATCTCAACACCCCCCCCCACCCCCACCCCCCTTCTCTTTCCTACCCTCCAGCTCATTCTACCACACTCCAACCTCATTGATTGTAAGCACCCCACCTCCCCACCCCCTGCGTACTACTCACCCCGTTTTCCTCCTCCAACAACAGGCCAATTTGTCCCCCCAGTTCTCCGGTGCCCCCAGCCCCTGCTGTGTTATTTAGCCCCTCTCCTGCACTTCAATGGCAGGTACTGATTAGAGAACCGCACCCCCCCCTCCCTCCCCGTTCGCCCCCCTCCTTCTCGTCAACCTTTAATCTGATTACAGGCTTTCTACAGGCTTTCAGATGGGGCCACCCCCCCCCCCACCCCCCCACCCCCCGGGGGGGACAATGGGGATTGGAGTGGTTTCACACACACTCCCAGGGTCATGTGATCCAGGAGAAGAGGTCCTTCCATTCTCTCCCAGCGCTGGTGTGCAAGTGTGTGCGTGTAGTCCGGTGTGTGTGTCTGTGTGAGTGTAGGTGTGAGTGTGTGTGGTGTATAGCATGTGTATGTAGTGTGTGCGCTACTGTGGTGCCTGCCCACCTGCCTGTGTTCCTCACACTTAAGGATTAACGTGGACATCTCTGTTACACCCTCCCCCCCCCCCCCACCCCCCCATTGCCTTGTTTGATTAGCTAGGAGAAGAGATTTGACCCTTGCCCCCTCTCACTTTCTCTCCAGGTCCTTCATCATTGATGAAGCCCCAGTAGCACCACACTCTTCCTTTGGTCCCTTCTCCCCCTTCTCCCCCTTCTCCCCCTTCTCCCCCTTCTCCCCCTTCTCCCTCTTCTCCCCCTTCTCCCCCTTCTCCCCCTTCTCCCTCTTCTCTCCCTTCTCCCCCTTCTCCCTCTTCTCCCCCTTCTCTCCCTTCTCCCCCGTCTCCCCCTTCTCCCCCTTCTCCCCCTTCTCCCCCTTCTCCCTCTTCTCCCCCTTCTCCCCCTTCTCCCCCTTCTCCCTCTTCTCTCCCTTCTCCCCCTTCTCCCTCTTCTCCCCCTTCTCTCCCTTCTCCCCCGTCTCCCCCTTCTCTCCCTTCTCCCCCTTCTCCCCCTTCTCTCCCTTCTCCCCCTTCTCCCCCTTCTCCCTCTTCTCCCCCTCCTCCCCCTTCTCCCTCTTCTCCCCTTCTCCCCCTTCTCCCTCTTCTCCCCCTTCTCCCCCTTCTCCCTCTTCTCCCCCTTCTCCCCCTTCTCCCCCTTCTCCCTCTTCTCCTCTGTCAGTCAAAACTGACAGAGAAATAGCCCTCTCCCTCCCTCCAAACTTCTCTGTACATTTATCTGTCTCTGCCTCTCTGTCAACAGGGGACCTAACAGCTCAGGTATTCAGAACCATCAGTACCATCCTGTACAGTGATGAAAGCACAGCTAAGAATCCTCTGAAGTAGCTGGTTCAGGCTTCTTGCAGCCGTGGCAGTGATTCGAGTTGATTAATGGAAGTGAAGTGATAACCTTGTGGTTTAAGCCATTTATGACCTATTCATGTGGTCACCCTGAGACCATTCCACTCAATAGAGCGAGACTTCAACTGTCAGAGTCCACAAAGCCTCTGTCCAGCCTGTGTGTTTAGACTTCATTACATGTCACGGTGATTGGTCAGGAAATGACCCTATTGACAGTTCTGTCCGGGAACTGACAGGGAATAATCACCATGACAATGCAAAAGGGTGGGAGGGGGGGGGAGGGGGGGGGCAACTGAGATGACCACAGGGAACTCCCCCCACCCCCTTCAGCCTCAATTAGACCTGCTCAGCCCTTCTCTTTAGCCTGCCACACCCACCCATTTGCCCTGCAAGCCTGATCTGAGCTGCTGGATGATCGGTGACAAATGTCAGCTTGTAGCTGCATGTGATCTCTGACAAGGACAGTCACCTCTAGTTACCTGCTTCTTACATTTTGATCCACAAACAGGATGTTTGGCAGGCGTGGTATCTGTCTGTGCAGCAAGCGGCAACATTATTCCATCAAACGTTTTGCAGAACTAGCTCATGGAGAGTGGAACTGTCAACCCAACAATTCAGGTCTGCTGCCTGCATCTGTATGTTACTGCATGATCAAGGCATCTCAGAGGAGACAGAGAGAGAGAGAGAGAGAGAGAGAGACAGAGAGAGACAGAGAGAGAGAGAGAGAGACAGAGAGAGAGACAGAGAGAGAGAGAGACAGAGAGAGAGAGAGAGAGAGAGACAGAGAGAGAGACAGAGAGAGAGAGAGAGAGAGAGAGAGACAGAGAGAGAGAGAGAGAGAGAGCGAGAGAGAGAGAGAGAGAGAGAGAGAGAGAGATGTTGTAGGTCAGGATGACAGCCCCCCTCTGTCCCCCTCCTCCCACCAACAACCTCGAATTAACCGAAGAGTCTGACCCTTAAATTCAAACCATTGACCCCATTTGATCCATTTGGTACACCCATATAAACCAATCAGAGTTAAAGGGGGGTGGTGACTGTATTATTTTATAAACAGGTTTGATGATTTTGAACGTGAGTTAAACCAGAATTACATTTTTACTTAACTGTTTTATTTCAGTTATAATATTTATCATACAGTTACTGAAACGTTAAATAAGCATAATATACCGACAAACAGATTCACATAAAACGAGGAAAAATGACAGATGTCATCTGGAAATTCATCCTAGTTAGATGCAAAAAATTCACAAAGTAAAGAAGTAAAGGATAGATAAGACGGCGCCATTTGTCATGTACAGATTGCTTTCAAAGCTACGTGTATCATCTGTTATCAAAAGCAGAAAGTTTAATTGTTCTACTGTAATTTCATCACTGGCTCGTAGTTTGAATACTGTAAATGTCCATCCTGTACACAGCTATCAGAAAGTCACACTGATGACATCTTCGAAAGATACTCATGCTTCGAGCAAAAACAACATAACCTTCCTCAGGGAAACTTGTTCATACATTCCTCACAGGACTGCATAGATTTTTATTTAAATATTTTAAATAAATGTCATGTTGAAAAGCTTTACATGTTCAATTAAAATATATTGGGGATAGAAAAAGACTAGGGCTATATATACAATTTAATCTTGATTCAGATTCAGTGGGCAGGTGAGTGGATCTGGAGTCAGACTGTTCCATGAATTAGTTCAACAGAAGGGGGGTCAGGTGTGCATCCTAACTCTGCTGAAGGGGGGTCCGGTGTGCACCCTAACTCTGCTGAAGGGGGGTCAGGTGTGCACCCTAACTCTGCTGAAGGGGGGTCAGGTGTGCACCCTAACTCTGCTGAAGGGGGGTCAGGTGTGCACCCTAACTCTGCTGAAGGGGGGTCCAGTGTGCACCCTAACTCTGCTGAAGGGGGGTCAGGTGTGCACCCTAACTCTGCTGAAGGGGGGTCCAGTGTGCACCCTAACTCTGCTGAAGGGGGGGTCCGGTGTGCACCCTAACTCTGCTGAAGGGGGGTCAGGTGTGCACCCTAACTCTGCTGAAGGGGGGGTCCGGTGTGCACCCTAACTCTGCTGAAGGGGGGGTCCGGTGTGCACCCTAACTCTGCTGAAGGGGGGGTCCGGTGTGCATCCTAACTCTGCTGAAGGGGGTGTCCAGTGTGCATCCTAACTCTGCTGAAGGGGGGTCCGGTGTGCATCCTAACTCTGCTGAAGGGGGGGTCCGGTGTGCACCCTAACTCTGCTGAAGGGGGGTCCGGTGTGCACCCTAACTCTGCTGAAGGGGGGTCCAGTGTGCATCCTAACTCTGCTCCACAGAGAAGTTGGACTCACATCTGTCAGAGGAAACAGCCACACAAAGACACAGAGCACAGTGTCTTCATTTATATACTTCAACACACTTTAAGCAGAGGTCAACATACTTTAGATGCAAACTATTGGAGTGCTGATCACTCTCAGTATCATACAGTGATATGAATATCATGTTCTCGTTGCTGGTCCTGGGCGGAGCTTAACTCACATGTCTTGGTGCTTGTGAGTCATGTGGTTGTTGTACTCTAGAATGGGCGGGATGCTTTCTTCATCCTCTGGTACCTGTAATTCACCCGTTAACGGTTAATGACATCACACTAACCACACCTGGTACAGGCATGCAAGTCGTTAGGTTGACAAGAGTTAGCTAGCTTCATTCTCCAAATTAGACATTTAGTGTGAACTGTCCCTTTGTGAACATTTAATTAAAAAAGAAATCAATGTCATCCCTATGATGTAATATTATGCAGATGCTCTGCATTATCCAGCTTATTGTCCCTTCAATGAAGTGAGCTCATTAGGGTTTGAAAGCCTATAGCACCACCTGGTGGGGGATACATGTAGATAATGAGCAGTGGATTCAGTAGGTGAGGGTTTACTCACCTCCCAGTACACCTCATCATCAAAGCAGTTATCATCAGCAGGATCTCCCCAGATGGGGAACCGGAGGATACAACCTATAGAGAGAAGGTTCCTTTACATTTAGAACATTTACACTGAATTACACCGGAATCTTCCATGTTGATGGCATAGCTAAGAAGTGTTTCCTTTTCAGATAAAGTTTTTTGGGGGATGATTACATAAACTTATCTGTATATCTATTGGCTCTATATTGTGTTTCTTATATACATTTAGTTCTTTTCGTAGACTCTCTTATGTAGCTTTGTCAAATCCAATTGGACCGAATGGTCTGAAAATAGTTTGCCAGCCCAACTCACCAACTAGGATACCTCCAAAGATCCCGAAGACGATGGCCACACACATGGCACCGGCCTGATGACCTCCCTGTGACCAAACTGTCCTCTTTTCAAACTCTCCCTCAAAGTCGAAGGTGTTTATTAACCTGGACAGCAAACCAAACCAGAAAGCAGAACTCAGACCTGGATGAAGTCATATCTGAGAGGCTCTGATGGATATGATGTCAATCTCTGTACGTTAGGCTGAGTAATGACCCATCCAGCCCCAGAGACACACCCTTCATGGGAGTAGACAGATTCAGATGCAGTCGCCGCGGTGATCGCTCCAACAATGGCGCCAATCACTCCCGGCATGGCGTGCAGGTTGTGGATCCCGCACGTGTCCTGGATCTTAAAAGTCCTCTCCAAGAAGGGCTGTGATTGGACGAGACACACACACACCCTTTCAAGTGATGCCGCAGGCTTTTTCATCAACCGAAACATGTTGCAACTGCAGGTGGAATTCCAGCCTTTCTACTCTCTATCACACAGCTTGGAAGGAGAATTTTAAACCTGTCATTTCCTCCAAGTAAAGAGTCGTTTATATGATATTATTATTATTATTCATTTAGCAGACGCTCTCATCCAAAGCGATATAACAGCTACTGCAACCACCCAGGTTAAACCACCAAGCCTGTCTAATACTTTAGAGGCCCTGCCTTTTATTGTTGTATTTGTTGCATTGCTTCAGCAAAATACTGTATGACCAGGGACTGCTAATATCAGTAATGGTAACTGAGAATCTAGTCGGGACTAAGAGTCCGATCACATCCTGTTAGTTATCCTGTTTGAGGAGGAAGACTCACCGTCATGTAGATGTACCCGAAGACAGACAGGATTCCACAGAAGAACCCAACAATCAGAGAGCCGTAGGGCATGATCATGAACTCTGCTGCCGTTCCCATGGCGACACCTCCGGCCAGAGTTGCGTTCTGGATGTGAACCTGAGAAGCAGCGAAACAAGTCGGGCGCAAAACATGTCACATCAACATGCCAATCAAAACAGAGATAACATCTGTTGATCAAGAGATCAGCCGTGTCGATCAGTTACAGCTAACACCCATGACAAGCGTCATCTCTTTTTAGAACAAATAAGACAATGGAAGTTTAAATGTGTTTCTGTGGAATGACAGGGGACTTACCATGTCCAGCTTGCCTTTCTTCTGAGACAGGCTGGAGATGGCCACTGTGGTGAGGACAGAGGAGGCCAGAGCCAGGTAGGTGTTCATGGCTGCTCTGTGTTGCCCATCTCCATGATCTGTGATGGCTGAGTTGAAGCTGGGCCAGAACATCCACAGGAACAGAGTCCCTAACCAGAGAGAACACACAGGAAAACTCTTCTTCAACACAAGCAAACTCTTCTTCATATTTTGTCTGGATGCATTATTTAAAGATTAAGTACAATGTATTATTATTATTATTATTATTATTATTATTATTATTATTATCAATATCACTGTATCATTTTACATTTGGTCATTTCAGCAGACGCTCTTATTAGCCAGAGCGATTTGCAGCACATTCCCCTCAAGGCAAGCAGGGTGAAGTTCCGTGCCCAAGAACAAGACATCATGTTGCCTCAGCCAGGAATCGAACTCACAACTTTGTGATCACTAGTCCGACGCCCTAACCACTCTGCCACCTGCCTCCTGACTCACCGATCATGGCAAATATGTCGGAATGGTAGACGGAACCATTCAGTCTTTTGCTTTGGTGTAGGTTAGGCCGATAGAGGACCCAGGAGATGGCCAGACCATAATAACCTCCAAAGGTATGGATCACCATTGAACCCCCAGCATCCTTAGCCTGAACAGACATAACCAGTTATTAACTATAAGAAGAGGAATCTCTTCCACAGACTTACCTCAGCTCATTGCTCGGTTTGTTTTTTTTTCTCTTAAAAGTTTGGTTCAAAATTAAATGATATTTTATGTCATAAAATTGAGTTTGAATGAAATAACGCAAATAATGATGGGGTTAGATAAACTAAATGACAAAATGATGCTTGGTGGAAACTCACATGAATCAAGTCCAGAATGATGTACTCTTCCACTGCAAAGAGAGTGACGCCAAACAAGGTCATGACTAGCAGCTGAACTGGGCTCACTTTGCCCAGAACCGCCCCGTAAGCGATGAGGCAGCCTGCCACACAGAAGTCAGCATTGATCATACTGTGAAGAGAGAACAAAGAGGACATAGTGCTGTCAGTACTTTGATAGAGTCATGTGATCTGTCAACAAAACTAGACCAACCAGATTGATTATCCATCACTTCATATGTGGGCCTTCACTTAGCTATGAGCAGAATGACAAAAACACATAAATCACACTTTACATAATATGTTTAAACAGTTACAGGTGGGAGTTCCCAGGTGAGCTGGATTAACCTGTCATGTTAAGGTTCAGAGTTAATAAGAGAGACTTGTAAGTGTTTTTTTAGCAACTGTCAATCAGCGATCTCAAGTAGAGCTACATGTCTTTGATTATAGTTTACTTTGACCAGGCAGGCCAATAAAAAAATGGTTTCGGTGGAAATAACTGTAAGTTACTGTAGATTTGACCTTTATCCTTCAAAGATAGTGAACTAGTGAAATAGTGAACAAAAAAGTTTAAAAAATCATTAAAAAAAGACGTTACCATTAAGTGTTACCAATTAAGGTAACATTTTGATCATTTAGTGTTGTAGTTTACCTCTCAACACCGATGTAGATTTTCCCAGTTTCATAGTCAAGAGAATGGAACCAGCCCTGCATGAGAAGAGCCCACTGGATGCCAAAAGCTGCTACCAGGAAATTGAAGCCAACTGCACCGAAGCTGTAGCGCTTCAGGAAGGTCATCAGAAAACCAAAACCCACAAAGATCATCACGTGGACGTCCTGGAAGCCTGCAGACAGAGAGAGAGACCAAGAGAACATCAGACCATCAGAGGACACAGATGGCAAGAAGATGTCCACTTCTACTCTCGCTCACATCACTAGCATAGCCAAGTGCCATATATCCGATATTGACAGTGGCAAGCTTGACACTGACACCAAACAGCATCCTGGCCGTCTTCCTCAGTGGGCCTCAAGGAACCTTAAACTTCCATGACAGAAATCTATTTTCTGGTGACTAGTAGCAAAGAAGACCAGCAAATGAGAATGAGACAGGAAGATACTAAACCAAAATACACATTGGTGTATTGCAAAATACAGATCTTTTCTTGACAATAACTACTGAAATAATAAAAACTACGGTATGCACTTGGATTATCTGCTGCACTACTCATACAGTTTGTGCTTTTGGTAAAAGGTTATAAATAATATAAATAAATAAAAAGTATAAAATATTCTCTAATCAGATATGGAAAGGTCAAGCCGACTACTTACTGGGATATCTGAAGTAAAAGTCGTTCTCGCTGTCGCTAGTTATGTTGTGGGACTTCTTGTGTTCTGCCCAGTGTGCGTCTGATTCCTCATCGTATCTGATGAAGACCCCGAAGAGGATGATCATGGCGATCTGCCACACAAAGCACACGACCGGCAGGCTGAGACGAATATTGGTGTTCTTGGGTCGGCAGAAATAGTTTTTGGCTCCTTCAGCACAGTTCCCCATGATGCCACTCTGTGAAGCTGCTCAGATCTCCTGCTCTGCTTGTCTTGGATCCTGACTCTCTAAACTGGAGCTGACAGCAGGTTTATAAGGCCTCTAGGAGAGGTGTGTCTCCTGCATCACCAGGCCAGGAGTCTGCCCTCCCCCCCGCCCCTTCTGACTCATGCAGTCAGCAGCTCGTGCATGGGACAGCTTTCTGCAGCAGCATTCCTCAAGCCGCCAAGATCTGGAAGCGTAGGAGGTCAGGAGGAGCATACCAGGGTCCTTGAATTGATTGATTGATTGCCTGTCATTCACGGCTTGATTTGTCCTCATATTCACACGTTCAAAGAAGTTGATTAACTCTCGAGGAAGCTTTGGAGTTGATCTTCTGTGCTCAGTACAGTGAGGCCTCTGTGGGAACATGGAGAAGATCATGACATGTACACTGCTAGAACTGTACACTTCAAATATTTACCTTTCTGCTGTAATACACACTATTGATGTGTTGCTTTGCATAAAAGTGTCTGCTGAATGACTGCAAAGGAGCCACAACACGTCTGAGCACATGCATTCGATTCCTGTGTTTTGTTTGGTTCTGGTTGAGAAGAACAGTTGTTCAAAGTTCCATGGCAGACAGGTAGTCTGTTATCGTAACAGGTCTTATTTTAATCTCACATGGTACCATGAACCAGCCACCCTGCAGGATATCAATCAACCAATAAAAAGATGTTCGCTGAGTCAATTAGAGATGCTGCAGCCGTTTAATTCATTTAAAAAAGTCAGACTTTGCCAGCTGCTTTTAAAGCAGCCACAATGAAAGCATCAGTGAAGGATGTATAAGTGTGATAAAGGGGAAACAGAAATACACACATAATACACACATTCTTAGCAGATACACATAATGCATGTCATTCTCAAGCACCACAACAGTAAAAAAAACATGTCATAATTCTTTTGATATTCTTTTATCACACATGCTTCTTGGATCACTTGAGCACGTGAACACGTGTGTGGCCCATGTAAGAGCACATGTGACAGACAGTCCCTCTGTGCACTGCATGTGTACTACATGCTGCTATAGGGAACTGAAGTCCAACATCACTGATAACCGTGCTTCATTCATTTGGATATTTCATCACTGCTGCTGTATCAAGTGCATCAAGGTTACACTAATGTTTACATTTCTTTCAGGATCAAAAAGTACATCCTATTACATTTGGATGTACTTTAGCTCTGTTTAAAATGCATTGTATAAATAACAATGAATATTATCATGACTATACATGTTTTCATATTTGCTGTTACTTGTATTCCTTATACATTCACCTACATTGGTTCATCTGGACTCTACCAAGAATGAACTCAAGTGATATCGTCTTGTGAAATTCTTGTCAGTATCAGCCAATCAAAAAGTTATTCAATGCCAGTCGATAAGACCTCATTGGCTTTGACAATGGAGAACTACTGTCCTGACCAGCGTCTAGCAGACCTGAGGTCTAAAGGGATGGACTGACTTTGCCACAGTGTTAATGACTATAGCACCAGTTATATTAGAGAGCAAAATTGTTATTTAATACGAGTAATCTGAGGAATGATCTGAACACCAGGTTAGAGCATGTGACAGAGAGACACAGGTTCCAGATCCCTATCAGATGGATACATTCCAGGGACAGGGGTTAGTGTGGTGTCCTCCACCACTGTCAAGAAGGGAATTCTTCCTGCGATGCTGGAGACGATTGGATGAGGACCTGTCAATCAAAAGCATGACAAACCACAGAATACTGAACAACAAATATTTGTGTTATCAGTGAAGTTCTGTTTCAACATTCTCTGATGGATACAATACCAGCCAGACGTTTGGACACACCCTCCCATTCAAATTAAGGGGACAATTTGTCCAAACTTTTCACTGGTTGTGTCACACACGCACACACACACACACACACACACACACACACACACACACACACACACACACACACACACACACACAGAGAGAAAACACTGGTGCATTCCTGTAATCCTTTTGCTCTTCACTTAGTTTATATTATTCTATAGCATTACTAAAACTAAAACACGACTTAAAGGCTTAATATCACAATAACATTTAATTAGCATCACACTATCACATACAATAAATGTATAAATACCATATAGTCACCTGGGCTGTGCAGAAAACGGGCATGAAGGCGGAGGCTGTACATCCGGGGCTCAAACCAGGGACGTATTCCGTGTTTGATTTTATATAGGGACTTTAATACGTAATGCTGATGATCGAAAAATAATTGTTTTTTGAGATTTACGTAAAATGAATATAGCCCTTTTATTAGTATTTTTTTTTCTCGTGAAGGTGATGTTTTTATCCTTTCTGGCTCCAAATTGTCGACAGGGACAGCAGAAACTAAAGTTCTGCATCAGTGGTGCACAGATGTGCAATTACTTCTGGAACAACTGAGAAAACTTAATGTGAGTTTAATTCCACTTTTACCGGTAAACGTGGAGGCGAAGCTTTAACCTGCGTATCATTATCAACCAAACTATGGGAATAATAAGAAAGAGGATAATACTGAAAGTAATAACGGCAACAACAGGCCGGCGGCAGCTCACTTATTATTAATTATAAATAATTATTATCATTATTTTCGTGAAAGTCACGAATTGTCAATTATATAGACAAAAGGGCACTTTTAGCGCACCTGATAATCACTGACTGAATATTATTTCTGTCAGTGTTCATGTGAAGGCAGAATTGTTTCTGAGTCTGAGTACATCTTGTTTTTAAGCAAAAGAAACAGTATCAGTTGGTTCAATCTGAAAGAGGTGCTCATAAATCATCTCATTACTCTACTGAAGCCAACATTTTGCTTATATCACATAGGACACAGTCAGACTACACACACACACACACAGCCCAGACACTGACTACACACACACACACAACCCAGACACAGACTACACACACACACACACACACACACACAACCCAGACACAGACAACACACACACACACACAGCCCAGACACAGACTGCACACACACACAACCCAGACACAAACTACACACACACACACACACACACACAGCCCCCAGACACACACACACACACACACAAACTACACACACACACACACAGCACAGGCAGATACACCACATCTACAGAACAGACTTCATAAAGAGTCAACATGGAGCCCACAGCCATGCTGCCGCAGTGTGCACACAGAATCTGCTTCACTGGCAAGGTTACTGGACGAGTTGAGCAACATCACAGCGCGCCTCACATGATCACATGACAGTCATATGACATGCCTGTAAGAGGGAGGCAGGAGTGACACTTCCACACACCTGCCCAGGTATGCTGCCTGACTGCAGTGTCAGATAGGATCCAGATCAGTGGATATTTTGGCAAATGAAAAGAGACAGTTGATGGACAGTCTAAAGTGATTCAGTGATAATGTTATGAAACATGAGAGGATTCAGCCAATGAGGATCCAGCTAATGTCTCTCCACATAGAAACCAATAGGAACCAATTCTGCCTCGGCAACCAATTCTGCCTCGGCTGTTCTGCTCAGATACAGGATGTTGGCACGGCGCCAGGGTGTGGATTCCTCCAGAGTATGTTGACTGAGAACATATTGTGCTTCACAAGCTGCTGGAAGTAGGCATGGAAGTGTATGTACAGAGACAGTAACGTTTCCTTCTACTGCAAACACCTTTTGACCTCTTCCTCTCATTCTTGACTAACAGGAAGAGCCTCTGTTCATTTTGTCAGCCCCAACATGGCTGCTGTCTGAGAATGATCCGTCTGTGGGCGCGGCTGATATCCCAGACAGTAATGAAGGGTTCTGCTCCACTGTAAGTGACACTCAAACTAAAGCTGGAGGTCACTGAGGTCATCAATACATTCAAACTACAACTTCTACTGATTTGTTGGTGATTGCAAGTTTTTGTTATATAATAATAATATGCACACAAGAGAACTAAGTAAGTAAATAAAGATAATTTCATTAATAAAATCTAATTATATTTAATATTGTTGTAACATTTCACAGCATGTGTTCAGCCCTTTTGAAACAATATTTTAGGTTCCAAAATACCTAATAAAATACCTTAAAACACAAAACATTAAGAGATTTGATGTACAGGTTCAACAATATTTCCAGTTTGTACATACAAGCAATGTGACACAGGAACAGTATACCAGTGTACTCGCTGTTATTGTCGCTTGCTTTCCTACAGGTACACTATTGCCTGTTGGAAATACATGCCATACAATTGTAACTTGTTTGGCTGAATGGTTTCTCACAATATATGTTTCATAATCTGACTGTTTGGGGTCTATCATGTTGCTGTGACTGATGCTCTTTTATAAAGCTCTCTCTTGAAAATGCCTTTGGATAAAAGCGTCCCGTATCTTGGAAATCTTTTATCATGCCATTTAATGGATGACTCACTTATAATTCTTTCATTTGTATAAGTGTGCCTCATGAATCAACATTAATCCCATAACTGACTGATGGTACTTTCATGACCTAGTATGTAGAAATGGAACTGATAAGGATGCTACACCTTGATTTACAAATGTCTGTGAAAAGTAGTCAGATACATTGACTGATGGCACTTAGGTTACATATAGTGATTTAGCAGACGCTCTTATCCAGAGCGACTCACAGCAAGTACAGGGACATTCCCCCCCTGAGGCAAGTAGGGTGAAGTGCCTTGCCCAAGGACACAACATCATGTAGCCACAGCCGGGAATCAAACTCATGACCTTTCGATCATGAGCCCAAGGCCTTAACCGCTGAGCCACCTGACTCCCTAGGTTAGGTGTGCAAGGTGTTGAGCTGGGACCTGAGCTGGCTGAAGGATGGCCGTGACTGAGGTGTGTACTGCCAACACTCCTGCATCAAGCTGTACACTCCCGGGGGACAGCCAGGGGGGATGGGCATCTGGTAGCCTAAGAAACAAGAAGGGGTTCTTCATCATTTTAAAGAAAGTCAAATAATAACAGTAGTAATAGTCAATAGCTAGTCAGTAACACATATTGTAAGACAAATTGAACATTTATCTCAAGTTGTAGCTATCTTAGACACCCCCTACCCACAAACACACACATATACACACACAGACAGACACACACACAAATAACACTCACACACATGCACAGCTGATTCCTGCATAAGGGAACCGCTGAGTTGAAGGTTTGAAACACACACACCTTTCTCCACTTTATCCCTGGTCTGCTGGTTGGTCATGTTGGGGTAGGGAGGCTGCCCTCTGGAGAAGGTTTCCCACAGCAGAACCCCAAAACTCCACACGTCGCTCTCGGAGGTGTAGCGCCCTGGAAGCACCGCCAGGGGGCAGCATTGGCATACACACACACACACACACACACACACACACATTCATGACCGTGACCATTAAAACCCACATTAAAGCCTCAATGAAAGCTCATCAAGCTCATCCCCCTCTTGTCCCCATCCCAGAGCTACAGAGACCTTCCTGCAGAGGTCTGGCATGTTGCCTCTCAGTAGTTTGTGACTGCGCTTGCTTGTTTTGACATCTATTCAGGCTGCTGCATTCCTGTGTGTTACATCACAGCTCATCAGATGTCAGTAAAAGTCAGATCTGACAATTCCCTCCCACAGTACAGCCATGCCTGTCTGCCTTACTGACACACACACACGCACGCACACACACACACACACACACACACACACACACACACACACACACACACACACACACACACACACACACAGATGGATGAGCATTCTGCAGTGGTACTATTAAATTCCAGCTCTGAGTGGATGCCTTCCGCTGTGGCTACATTCCCTGAGTTACATTTAGTCATTTGGCAGACGCTCTTAGAAATAAATATATATATATATGGAAAGAGAGAGTAAAGTGGTGATGGAGGAAAACATGAAACCCAATACAGACTCAGAGAGAAAAACAAGGAGTGAGAGACAGGAAGAAAGAGGCGTAGACACACGTGTGGTGCAGAGACAAACCGCTCCTACCGTAGTTGAGGGCCTCGGGGGCTGTCCACTTGACAGGGATCTGCCGGAGGCCCCCGGTGGCAGAGTATACCCCATCCTCCTCCTCCCTCGACATCCCAAAGTCACTGATCTTCACCAGGCTGTTCTCTCCCACCAGACAGTTCCTCGCTGCCAGGTCACTGTGGAGAGAGAGAGAGAAATATAGAGACATAGAGAGAGACAGAGACAGTGAGACAGAGAGAGAGAGAGAGACAGAGAGTGAGAGACAGATAGACAGAGAGAGACAGACAGACAGAGAGACAGAGAGACAGAGAGAGAGACAGAGAGAGAGACAGACAGACAGACAGACAGAGAGACAGAGAGAGAGAGACAGAGAGACAGACAGACAGACAGATAGGAGCATGTGTAGCAAGAGAACAGGTGAGTAGCAGCCAGAGAGGGTGTGTTTTGCAGAGGCAGGTACACAAACAGGGAAAGAGGCAGACAAATTGCAGTTAGAGTTCAAAATGAATTTGCGGAGCGGAGGAACATTATTAAATGATGAGGCCCTTTTACTGTGAGCCTGCATCATCTATAATGGGTTAGTCTGGCTGCCTTGCCTGGCTTTAATGTAGGCACGCTCAGAGGAAGAAAATATGACAGCAAAACATTTAAAACAACTATAGTGTTTAAGGTTGTTTAGGATAATAAAAACATAACAAATGTAATGGTTCCAGGCTTGATTAACTGATTCATGAATTCAGCTCTCTCACCGATGGATGCACTTCTTGCTCTCCAGGTACTCCATCCCAGCTGCTACATTCTCTGCCATCTGAACCAACATTTTCGACTTCAGATTTTTACCTTCACTGCGCAGGAAGGACTGAAAGTCTCCCCCTGCCAACACACACACACACACACACACACACACACACACACACACACACACACACACACACACACAGGTGACACAAGGTGAGAGATGTAGAGGGCGGGGGGCTAGTGCTGTGAGGTTTTCAGAGTGGAGACTGACCCTGAACCAGCTCCATGATGATATAGATGGGCTGCTTCTGTGTGCACACACCAATAAGCTTCACAATGTTGGGATGGTCATACTGCTTCAGGATCCTGGAGGTCAGAGGGAGGGAGGGAGGGAGGGAGGGAGGGAGGGAGGGAAAACAAGTGTGATGAAAAAGAGAGATCCACATACTGCCCTGTACAAAAATCATATATGCTTTCCCTGTTGAAAGTTGAACAACATGACAGTTAACATTTCAACATACGCAAACACGCACATGTGTGTGTGTGTGTGTGTGTGTATAAGTGTTTGTGTGTGTATGTGTGTGTGCGTGTGTGTGTGCGTGTGACTGACCGAGCCTCCATTAGGAACTTGTTCTTGTGTTCTGGTGCTAGGTTCTCTCTGCAGGCTTTCACAGCTACAGGAGTGTTATCACAACGCAGACGACCACTGTACACTTCTCCAAAGTTACCCTGGCAACACACAAGACCAGAACATCATGCTACTGCAGTCTGCAGGACCCAGGACACACACACGGTTAACATGGCTGATCTGTATGTAGAGTTCCACCTACCCGGCCAATACTTTCACCCAGGATGACATCATCGTGTTCCAGAACCCACTTGTCCTTGAAGAGGGGAGGACAGAGTGCACAACATGAGGAGGGAGGGAGGGAGGGAGGGAGGGAGGGAGGGAGGGAGGGAGGGAGGGAGGGAGGGAGGGAGGGAGGGAGGGAGGGAGGGAGGGAGGGAGGGAGGGAGGGAGGGAGGGAGGGAGGGAGGGAGGGAGGGAGGGAGGGAGGGAGGGAGGTGCATGGTCCTTCAAACCAACAACAATCTGCAACCTGGAGATATGTGTGTGTGTGCATGAGAGAGAGAGACAGAGAGAGAGTGATATGGGTGGAGAGAGACATGAAGTGAGAGGAGGAAGAGAGGGATAAAGGGATACCCTAAAACACATAGGAGGCCACCCAGAGTAGAGGGTGCATCTGTGGGCTTTTCCAGAGAGTTGGGAAGGGAGAGTGAGAGTGAGGCCAACCTGGGATCTCATTAACATCAAATAGATCCTAACGGAGCACAGAACACAGAGGCAGCTGGGCCAGCATGAGCTCACTCACACACACACCTGTCAAGAAGAAATAACTACACATCCTTGAGCATGTGTGCAGTGTGTGTGTGTGCTACCTTTAGAATGGGTCTCCTCAGGATGATGTCACATCTCTTGGTGATTGGTTGATTGGAGGACAGCAGATGGTGCATCAGCAGAGGAACGTTCAGAAAACCCTCTCCATCCAGACGGTATATGTTCTACACACACACACACACACACACACACACACACACACACACACACACACACACACACACACACACACACACACACACACACACACACACACACACACACACACACACACACACAGTAAATCACAGTTTGGTAATTAGTGATCACATACTGATACTTAATGTTCTGTATAGTTCTAGAGACCCCCCCCCCACACACTATGCTTTCTCTCTCTCTCTATCTCTCTCTCTCTCTCTCTCTCTCTCTCTCTCACACACACACACACACACACACACACACACTCAGTGACTCACTTCAGACTTCTGGATGAGGAAGTGTCTGCAGGACTCCTTCCAGTAGACAGACAGGACGTACTCCTGCTTGCCTTGGCTCTGGCGTACCAGGAAGTCCCCGTCACAGTGCAGGAGCTGCTGGACCTCCAGCCTGGGGATGGCGCCGTGGTACCAGGCCTGCTCACAGAGAGGCCGCTCCACCTCCGGCACCGCCGCTACAGCGGGGGGGACCTGAGCAGCACACACACACACGCACACACACACACACACACACACACACACACACACACACACACACACACACACACACACACACAGTAGTGTTAGGACACCAGCAAGCAGACACACACGTGAAGCACACTTCAGTGAAGCACGCATGTGGACGTGCATCTCCACACGTACGTACATACTTCAGTGAAGTGCACTGGATACACACGTGCAAGGATACACACACACACACACACACACACACAGACCAAACTATTAGGTAAATCAGGTTTTAAGGGGTGGTGAGGTGTTGTGTAACAGGTCATCCAGAGTTGTTTAACACACAGACACAACACAGTTGTAACTTCTTGATTCAAAGGTTCAGGGTTTGTATGAGTCAGTTCTTCTGGCTAGATTGTCTGCCATGCTTCTGTTCCATGACTTTACATTAACATTCAGTCATTCATCAGACACTCTTATCCAGAGCGACTTACAGGAAGTACAGGAACCTTCCTTGCCCAAAGACACAACCTCAAGTGGCCTTTGCTGGGAATCAAACTCACAACCTTCCGATTGCTAACATGGCGCCCTAACCACTCAGCCACCTGACTCCACCTGACTCCAGGTCCTGGTGGTTCTGCAGGGGTTCTGTGGTGGTTCTGCGTTCTGAGGTGGTTCTGTGTCATGGTTCTCTGTCTCTCTGTGGTCGTCGTTGAGGGGGGGGGGGGGGGGGGCAGTACCAGTGTTATCTTTGTGTTCATTATAACGTCACACTGGGCTGCGTTCTATTCAGTCAAGCGGTGAAGCTTTAACATGAGTCCTTCTATCGCAAGATCAGAATCACCCATCAGGAAAGAACACAGTATAGTCCCAATTCATGAGGGCCGACAGACTCCATTCACTGTGCTGATTCACGGTGCTGATTAGAGTAAGACCTTACAATGGAGCAATTATAACAACACCACCTCTGGGGTAAGAGTAACACAACAAGCTAAACAACCACAATAACACTCTGGCTACTCTCTAACTCCAAACACACTATCAGGAGGACAGGTGTGTAGATATGACAGCCACACTGCTGTAGGGTGCAGTCTCAGGGACCACACTCACTGACAGGCCCCAGCAGCAGGCACAGACAGCGTGACGCCTCTTCGCTGTCTTCACTGCCGGGGAGGGGAACTGGCATTGAGAACGTTACTCAGATCAGAGGATTAGACAAGCTGGTTTCTGAAGTTCACTTTGGAAGCCAGGCAGACAGTACCTGAGTCTCTCTGCAGCCCTGTGGGGCACTGCTGTGGGGGCACTGCTGTGGGGGCACTGCTGTGGGGGCACTGCTGTGGGGGGCACTGCTGTGGGGGCACTGCTGTGGGGGCACTGCTGTGGGGGCACTGCTGTGGGGGCACTGCTGTGGGGGGCACTGCTGTGGGGGCACTGCTGTGGGGGGCAAGCTAGCTACTCCTAGTCCAGGTCACGTTCAGATGTTCTACTACAAGGTTGTATATTTATGGAGAAGTACCTACAGTTCTAATTCTGCTCTACCAGAATGTTCTATTCATTTTCTACCCCACTAGCCCTTCCTACCAAGGTGTGGTACCAGCGCTGGGCTTCAGAACCCTGGGGGAACACGTGTCCAAGAGTCTGCTGTGGGGGGGGGGGGGGGGGGGGGGGGGGGGGGGGGGTATTGTGAGTGTGTTGAAATGTGTGTCTCCACTGTGAGTGTGCGCCCGTGTGGTGTGAGGCGTGTGGTGTGTGATGTGAGGCGTGTGCCATGGTGCGGGCGTGTGGGCGTGATGTGAGGCGTGTGCCATGGTGCGGGCGTGTGGGCGTGGCCAGACTGACCGTGTATTTGGGTTTGAACATGCTGCTGATGTGGTTACGGATCCCCTCCATGCTGGAGGACACCTTGTTTCCTTCCTTCTCCTGGAACACACAACACCACAGTTACACCACAGTTACACCACAGTTACACCACAGCTACACCACAGTTACACCACAGCTACACCACAGTTACACCACAGTTACACCACAGTTACACCACAGTTACACCACAGCTACACCACAGCTACACCACAGTTACACCACAGTTACACCACAGTTACACCACAGCAACAGCACAGTTACACCACAGTTACACCACAGCTACACCACAGTTACACCACAGTTACACCACAGCTACACCACAGTTACACCACAGCTACACCACAGTTACACCACAGCAACAGCACAGTTACACCACAGCTACACCACAGTTACACCACAGCAACACCACAGTTACACCACAGTTACACCACAGTTACACCACAGCTACACCACAGTTACACCACAGCAACACCACAGTTACACCACAGCTACACCACAGTTACACCACAGTTACACCACAGCAACAGCACAGTTACACCACAGTTACACCACAGTTACACCACAGTTACACCACAGCAACAGCACAGTTACACCACAGTTACACCACAGTTACACCACAGCAACACCACAGCAACACCACAGTTACACCACAGCTACACCACAGTTACACCACAGTTACACCACAGCAACAGCACAGCTACACCACAGTTACACCAAAGGAACATTCTTCACATCCACGGTAAGGATGTACACAGGTACTTTTCAAGGATCTCGCAAGTAGTGTTTGGCATAGTTGACATTGTGTTCATGTAAAAGCAGAATCCTTCCAGCACTTTCTCTGGGATGCGTGTGTGTCACGAGGCACTGCATTCCCTCAGAGGACAGAAGCATGTGTGACAGTTCAGTCCTGGTCAGGTGACTCTCCTCCCTCTGCAGACACCCTCGCAGGGCCTCGTGTCTCCAAACACACTGATTAAACGATTCCAAGAACATTCCTTCAGAACAACATGCAACACCAGGTGACCACGGTAACGTGTGTGAGTGGCCAGGTGCGGGTGGAGAGACGAAGAGCACGGACTGGTTCAGCGTGTTCTGTCACATGACCCTGGATGTGACATAGCAGCGGCCCTACCACACATGCAGCTGTCAACACTGCTGTTGGATTATGAAACATCGTAAGAGATACAGAGTGTCAGTCAAGACAGGGTCATGACCCCACAGGGGAGATGGAGAAGAAGATACCAAGAGATAGAGCAGTAAGGTGAGCAGCCAGAGGTTCTTACGCTGGAGGGGAGGGAGGTCCTGTCCTCCTCGAATCCAGGGGCAGGAGGAGGGTCGCTGGATCCCAACCACTCCAGCTTCCCCTTCAGCATTATCCTCTGGGCCTCCAGTCTGGCTCGCATTCCCAGGGACAGTGCCACCTGCTGGCGACTCTCCTCCAGTGCATGTCTCTTACTGAACTGATACACCCTGAAGCCAGAGAGAAAAATACAACAGCCAATGTTGTATTTCATAGATTATATTTACATTACATTTATTCACTTAGCACAGTGGTTCTCAACCCTGGTCCTCAGGGCCCACTGTCCTGCATGTTTTAGATGTTTCTCCCCCTTCCAACACACCTGATTCAAATTAATTGTCATTATAAGGCTTCTGCTGAGCTTCATTATGACTCTTTCATTTAAATCAGGTGTGTTGATATCTTTTTTTTATCCAAAGTGACTTACAGTAAGTACAGGGACATTCTCCCTGAGGCAAGTAGGGTGAAGTGCCTTGCCCAAGGACACAACACCACATAGACACAGCCGGGTTTCGAACTCATAATGAGGCTAACGCCTTAACCCGCTGAGCCATCTGACTCCCCTGTTATAGTGCTGTACTGTGTTGCGTTGCTGTGTTGTTGGGTTGATGTGTCAGTGTGGGGCCTGGTCACCTCTGTCCCTTTATGAAGTCCTCCTCTTCAGCCTCCAGCTCCAGCTGGTTAACGTAGGACTGCTGGGAGGCCACAGAACCAGAGAGAGACAACAGCTCCTCCTCCACCGCAGTCAGCCTGAGGGAGGGAGGGAGGGAGGGAGGGAGGGAGGGAGGGAAGGAAGGAGGGAGGGAGGGAGGGAGGGAGGGGTGGGGAGGGAGGGAGGGGTGGGGAGGGTGGGGTGGGGAGGGTGGGGAGAGAGGGAGAGAGAGGGGAAAGAGGGATGGAAGGAAGGAAGGAGGCAGGCAGGCAGGGGGAGAGAGAGAGATTGAGAGAAGATGCTAGAAAAAAGTTACAGTCGCATCGTATAAAAGTCAAGTAGCACTATCAGTCAATCTGAGTTATGGACTGTCCATGCAGTGTATCAGGTGTGTGTGTTGTGTGTAGCCGTGTCCCTGTGTGGGTTCAGCTGTGTGTGTGTGTGTGTGTGTGTTTGGACGGACTTGTGCTGGATCCCCTCCACAGTGAGCTCATTCAGCTGCAGCTCTCCAGCAGTCAGACAGTCAATGTCCTCCAGCAGGCCACAGTCAAACTCCACACACACTGGAGGCTCCCCAACAGACCTACACACACATGTACACATCAATACCTGCATGTATATACACAACATAACACACACACACACACTCACACAACATAACAGTGTTGACCAGCATGATGGTTGACAGTAGGGATGGTTGGTGACCTGTTCTGCTGAATGAAGCTCTCATACTCCTTGTCAGGCTCGATGGTGTTCAGGGCTGAGGACATTTCCCTGTGGATGGACAACACCTCCTGATGGAGCAGGCTGGACATGTCAAAGTACTCTTGCAGGATCTCCTTCCTGGGTCAGAGGATCAGAAGAAGGTTGGTTGTGGGACTTAACATTGTTACAACAGCAGACTTCCTGTCCAGTTTGGTGGAAGTGATGTCACCAGTATGGTAAGAGGAACTACAGTGGTTGACGCACGGTCTCAAGTGCGCTCTCTCTCTTTAAAACATCTTTTTCTGTTTGGAATCTCTCTCTCATTTTCCCTCCATCTCTCTTACTGTCTCTTGCATTTGTTCACTTATTTATACTCTCTCTCTCTGTGTTTCTCTCTGTCTCTCTCCATGTCTCTCTTTCTGTGTGTCTCTCTCTCTCTCTCTCTCTTTCTCTCTCCGTGTCTCTCTTTGTTTCTGTCTATCTGTCTCTCTTTCGGGCTCTGTCTCTCTCTCTCTTTCTTTCTCTCTCTGTGTCTCTTTCTTTCTCTCTGTCTCTCTCTCTCTCTCTCCATCTTTCTTTCTCTCTCCTACTCTTGTGCTTGTACACCCCCCCCCCCCACACACACACACACATGCTGTAACACCGACACACTCACAGAACGAGCACCATCTCCTGCTGCAGGTTCTGCAGTGCGTTGAGCAGGGCTGGCTGGGCGTGGCTGTAGTGGTGCTGGTGATACACTTGGGCTGATCGCACTGACAGGACGTACTCATTATGGACCTCATGAAGGTGCAGAGCAGCCTTGAGGTGGCGCTCACGAGCGCGCTCACGATCTTTATCTGGTGGATAGGAAATACACACACACACACACACCAATAAAACATCAGGGACACACACACACACACACACACACAAGGAGAAACACAAAGGACACGTGTTACAAAGCATGGAGGAAGAACCCAGAGATGTGGTTTGATTTATATGATATATCATTTAGTGGAGCTCTTCCTGTGTTGTACTGGAATAGGAAGCAATGTTTCTCTGAAGTAAAACTAAACAGAAAGATGTTGTTCCCCTTCCCACTGTGTGGGACAGTCAGAGTGAGAATAAGAGTGGTTATGTGTGTGTGTGTAGTGTGTAAGTGTGTGTAGTGTGTGTGTGTGTGTGTGTGTGTGTGTGTGTGTGTGTGTGATAGTGGCCACCTTTACTGGCATCTTGTTTCCTCTTGGCTTGCGTAGTCTCCCTCACAGCCTGCCTGTAGCTAGCCTTCAGTCTGTCCAGCTCAGTCTGGGTCACCTGCAACCCCCAACACACACACACATACACACATACACCCACACACACACACACACGCACACGCACACGCACACACACACACACACACACACTGTGCTGTTAGCACCACACAAACCCACCCAGAGCACACACAGCTGTTGTGTCTGTACAGGAACTGTTCCGTGTTCTGTATTGGAACAGCGACATTTATACTCCTAGATCTCCAACTAAATAAAACCTTCTGAAGTAAGAATCCCATCCCAGGGGGCTGAATGGTGAGGGAGTCAGTCTAGTAATTAGGAGGTTCCTGGTTTGAAATCCCGGCAGTGCCGACATGACGTTGTGTACTTGGGAAAGACACTTCACCGTACTTGCCTCAGAGGGGAATGTTCCTATACTTCCTGTAAGTCACTCTGAATAAGAGCTTCTGATAAAATGACCAAAATGTAAATGAAAAATGTAGGAGAGAACATCTCCAGTTTACACTGTGCTGAAAAACTAAAAAACATGAGCCAGTGATCTCTTGTGATGTGGGTGTGGGGGTCCTGCAGGACAACAGACAGGAGGGAGGATGCAGCCGTTTAAAACAGGCAGTTCATGGTCAGGCTGGTTATATCTGCTGGAGAAGTTAGAGAGACTAAAATGGCCCAAAAAAGTTATTTTATTCCTCCTGATGCTTGTGTGGTTATGAGGCTGCTTCCACTGAAAGCTGGTCACACCTGGCTTACTGATATAGATACACAGCTAGACACCTGCCATACACACAATATCACAAACAAGCCTGTGACAGTAAGCATTGCATGAAGAAAAGGTGTGGCCTAAGAACTCAGTGTGTGTGTTCTATTATTGTAGTTATGTGAGTGTGCATGTGTGTGTGTGTGAGCGAGAGAGGGCAGAGATAGCGTGGTGGTTAGGGAGGCGGGGGGGCGGGGGGGGGGACCTTGTTCAGCTCCAGGTTCAGATGGCTCCACTGCTCTCCGTAGGTCTTCCTGAGTTGCTGCTTGTCTCTAATCAGCAGGGTCAGTTTGCTGACTGGACCAGTCAACAAGTCCTCCGACCGCCGACGCATCACACGACTCAGAGCCTCTGTCTGAGACACGAGGACACCCCAGGACTGGGGAGGGGGGGGAGGGGAGGGAGGGAGGGAGGGAGGGAGGGAGGGAGGGAGGGAGGGAGGGAGGGAGGGAGGGAGGGAGGGAGGGAGGGAGGGAGGGAGGGAGGGAGGGAGGGAGAAACTCACTACCTACTATCAATGACGTTACAACCATTAACATAAGCAAGACACACATCAGGTATCACCTGCTAGGCCAGTTAGCAGATGGGAATCAGTTAGTTAACAGCTAGTAAGCAGCTAGTAAGCAGCCAGTTCTCTCACCTTGTTGAGCTGGCTGATGTAGTCGAGCCCCCCGCCTGGCTGGGGTCCGTCCAGCCGCTCCACCATGGATGCCATCTGGTGCAGCTGGGCTGAGAACTCCCGCTCACTCTTGGCTCGCTGGCTCATCCACTTCTTCATGATCTCCATCAGACGCAGCTCCGAGTCCTGCAGCCTCATGAGGGAGGCGTGAGCCTGGGGACACCACAGGTCCTCCCCAAAACCCATCTGGAGAGGAGATACACACACTACTGAAACTGACTTAGACATGGATTATTCCATTTCATGTATTTCTAACAATGTTTCATTATGAAACATGATTTGTATTATTGTTGTCATAAGCATACAGATGGGTTTGTTCAATAATGGTTTAGAGCTCTGCATGACATTTTATATTTACACGTGTGTAAGGTTTGTTTCACTTCCTACTTTTTCTATTTAAGTTGATTTAAAATGGAGAAAGTGTTTATATTTTATGGGAAAAAAAACTTCCTCTTAGAATATGAGAACTGTAGCGTTCTAAACTGTTAGTCTTTGATAAGCTTTGTGTCACCAACCAAATTCCCTACTATGAAAAGTTTTAAGTATTAAAGTATTTGACACTCTTTAATTAGACAGTGTAGTATGGAGTATCAACTTTTACATATTTTATCTTCAATTGAGTTGGTCTTGTTGCCCCCTCCTCCAGCAGTCATGAAAGGTTGACTACAGGCTTCATACTAGTGTTAAATTCAGCCGGCAACTTCAGCTTCATTCAACAAGCTCTGTCAACCAAGTGGGTCATGAAAGTTTCACAAACCGATACGAGATAAATTAAGATCTTCTTACCTTGATCGTCTACCAAACGCTCTGCTTATCTCTTATCCGGACACACACACACACATTTACTGTAACAATGTTGGTTTGTCCAAGATGTATTCACCTAAACCGCAGCTCGTTTCAACATCCAACGTATATATATATATATATATAAAACGAAAAAAAAAACAGGAAACAATTGTTAAGCCTGCTTCTGCATTGCAGAGCAGAGATAACCCAGATGCCTGGCCTGGTCTCCCACAGTAAGGAAAGGCAGGGTTAAGCAGGTAATGCAGCAAATTGACCCAACTAATGCCTCTACAACGTCATAATTTAAATTAAATCAGGTTACCCTATTTTTCGGACTATAAATTGCACTTTTTTCCATGGTTTAGCTGGTCCTGCGACTTACTTAAACTCCAGAGTCCGGAAAACACGGTAATTTAACTGCAAAAATGCGTTATTATTCCTTTACAAACAAGGCCTGTTCAACACTAAATATTTTCCATAAAAACTATGGTATTTGCAACGTTTATTACATTTAGAATAATTTCCTTTTCTTGTACACCCGTGTGTTACATGGTGCTGAGTACAATACCCAGTTATTAAAAGTTAAACAGGCAACAGACAAGTTGATGTTTCAATTCCTTGAACTTGTTGACTGATCACTTCTCATTCATCCATTCAAAACCCAAAGACACCTTCTGAAGTTTGCATAGATCTTTATTTTCGTAGAATCTATAATCCGCATATTGACATCAATTAAATAAAAAGAAAAAAAGAGCAAAAAAAAAAACCAACCAAAGAAAACCTTAAATTACAAGAAAATTACACTGCACCATATATATATATATAGTACAAAAATAGGCCTTATTTTAGGGTTAAATGTCCAGTCTAAGATAGTCGTTCTGTTACATTAGTCCTCTTGGGTGTAAGGTAGAGTTATCCGTCACTGCAGGTGACCTCATAGATGGAGTTGAGTAGAGCTTCGTGAAGCTGCCCTGCCCACCCCCCCTGAAGTGTGTTTCCTCTGTCACACACACACTCGCGCACACACAAACACACACACACATTTACACGCACACAATCCGATTCAGCCCTTAAGTGTGTGAGTAGGATACATTCTCGACCTCCTCCCTTCACAACTGATAACTGTTGTGAGGTTTTATGGACGTAGCTTCTATGTGTTTCTATGTGTGTAAGTGTGTGTGTGTGTGTGTGTGTGTGTGTGTGTGTGTGTTTGTGTTTCTGTATGGTGTGTGTCTGTACGTTGAAGCCTAGATGATTACTGCTCATCTTAATGCTTCCCCTCGTTCCACTGACAACAGTAGGAAGATCATGATCTCAGTTCTGCAACGCAGGAAAAACCCCACAACGTAAACCAAAACCAAAATACTTCACTGATTTGAAATCAACAATAGAGGAAAAAATTACAAATAAAACCATGAATAATCTAATTTCAACACCATGGTTCATCAACCCAGACAGTTTATAAAGAGACCAGAGAACTCAGCTGTCACCACTCCACCAGCCCCTCAACCCTAACACACACGCCCAGTCACACATCTACAGCATGATCCAGCATTGATAGACCTTAATGTGCCTCTCAATGACATCAGTTTCTAGCCATCATAGATTCAGCCTTCAGTTAGTGTTGAGACGAGTTTGGTGAGGACCTGCTCAGCAATCTGATGGTGTAATACTCCGTTTATACTCTAGAGGGTGCAAGTTCCCAAGAGACTCTTCCATATGGACACGCAGGACACAAACACAC
The DNA here is from genome assembly GCA_030340665.1 of Neosalanx taihuensis. NCBI lineage: Eukaryota > Metazoa > Chordata > Actinopteri > Osmeriformes > Salangidae > Neosalanx > Neosalanx taihuensis. The sequence continues at coordinate 1,024,957 of CM059295.1, forward strand.
ACGCTGAGAGAACGTCGCTGAAAGCCTTCAGACAAAGTGGAACCTAGTTGGTGGATATTCTTCTAAGAAGGGTGCAGCCTGGCAGAGGAGGTTCTACTGCTGTGGAACCTCTGTGGAACCTCGCTGTAGCAGGGAACCGAATGTAGAGCTGCCTCAAGCTCAGGCACGTCATCGCCATGACAACTCCAATTAGCGAGAACATCACTTGGCACTGAAAATGCCCATTGTAAATCCCCCCCACCATCTCCACGGAGGCTGTTAGAGACATGAGTGTGAAGGGATGTACACTGCTTAAGGAGGGCAGATCGTAGAAATAAGACACATGGTTGAAGTCATGAAAAAAAACTCCTAAAAATCCCTTTAAAAAGTGTTTCACCTAAAAAGATATGAATAGAAAATAAGCGGTGGTTTTGGGGCGATAGTGTTCTACAGGATGTGATGTGGGGTGTTTTAGAAAACTAATATCTTTGATCAGAAGCAGGTGGAGAGGGTGATATGATGCACGACTGGTGAAGCACAGAGGAATGTCACACTATGGAATGGATAGCCTGGATAGAATGGATGGCCTGACCTTCAGAGCCTCTAGAATGGATGAGAGGCCTGACCTTCACAGCCTCTAGAATGGATGAGAGGCCTGACCTTCACAGCCTCTAGAATGGATGAGAGGCCTGACCTTCACAGCCTCTAGAATGGATGAGAGGCCTGACCTTCACAGCCTCTAGAATGGATGAGAGGCCTGACCTTCACAGCCTCTAGAATGGATGAGAGGCCTGACCTTCACAGCCTCTAGAATGGATGAGAGGCCTGACCTTCAGAGCTTCTAGAATGGATGAGAGGCCTGACCTTCAGAGCTTCTAGAATGGATGAGAGGCCTGACCTTCAGAGCTTCTAGAATGGATGAGAGGCCTGACCTTCACAGCCTCTAGAATGGATGAGAGGCCTGACCTTCAGAGCTTCTAGAATGGATGAGAGGCCTGACCTTCACAGCCTCTAGAATGGATGAGAGGCCTGACCTTCAGAGCTTCTAGAATGGATGAGAGGCCTGACCTTCAGAGCTTCTAGAATGGATGAGGAGTAAGGAAACTCACAAACTCAATCTTTAAGACCGACCTTCGACCCTGAACAGCCCACATCCATCCACAGTGCTGGATGAGCGATCATTAATGCCACTGTTCTACTGACTGAACACAGGCAAGCTCTGTATCCAGCCATGTTGAAAGGGGGAGGTGGGGGAGGGGGGGGAGGGGGGGGAGGTGGGGGCAGCTCTGCAGTGTGTGAAAGCCCCTCTCCATCACAGTCCCCTCTCTCTCTCACTCTGCAGACTTTCACGCTCAAAACCCCTCGTCTCAATAAGTCACTCGTGTTACACTGAGCCCTGTGCAACACACACACAAACACACACACGCAGACACACACACAGACACACGTCTGTGTGTGTCTTCATATGACAACCAGTTAGCAGCCTGCAGAGGAAGTCAAAAAAAAAATTGGAATTGTAAATGTGGTTGAGTGCAGATCCAGAAGGACTGTGGTTGATGCTGGGTGAAGTGACAGTGTTGGGCTCTATGAGGGGGATATGATGGTAAGCATTAACAACTGACAACATCTTACATCACTGGATCCATCACTTAAACCCAGCATGCCCTGAGCCCTGATGGGATGAGGAAAGGTAGGGGGGGGGTCTGGAGGGGGTTGGGGGGGTCTGGAGGAGGTTGGGGGGCTCTGGAGGAGGTTGGGGGGGTCTGGAGGAGGTTGGGGGGGTCTGGAGGAGGTTGGGGGGGTCTGGAGAGGGTTGGGGGGGTCTGGAGGAGGTTGGGGGGGTCTGGAGGAGGTTGGGGGGGTATGAGGGGGTCTGGAGGCAGTTGGGGGGGTCTGGAGGCGGTTGGGGGGGTCTGGAGGGGGTTGGGGGGGTCTGGAGGCGGTTGGGGGGGTCTGGAGGCGGTTAGGGGGGTCTGGAGGAGGTTGGGGGGGTCTGGAGGGGGTTGGGGGGGTCTGGAGGAGGTTGGGGGGGTCTGGAGGAGGTTGGGGGGGTCTGGAGGCGGTTGGGGGGGTCTGGAGGAGGTTGGGGGGGTCTGGAGGGGGTTGGGGGGGTCTGGAGGAGGTTGGGGGGGTCTGGAGGGGGTTGGGGGGGGTCTGGGGGGTCTGGAGGAGGTTGGGGGGGTCTGGGGGGGTCTGGAGGGGTAGTGGGGGTTACTGAGTTTGTGGACAAAGACAATACAGGCATGATTTAGAACTCAGCTGTGCGTTACAGACACACACTCACACACACACTCCCAAGCATACAAACGTAAGAGGCATGTCTCATCTCATTCGGCTACTGCACTGGGACTGACATAGAGGAAAAAAAAGATAGTGAGAGAGAGAAAGAGAGAGAGCGAGAAAGAGAGAGACAGAGAGAGTAAACAAAATGGTTTGTTTATTGTGACACAGAGATGCCCTGGGAGCCTCTGGGGGCTCAGACACCGTCTCTGTCAAACACTTTCTGGGTCTAAATGATAGAGGGCAGGAGAGGACACTGCCAGTTTAATAGAAAAGCGGTAGAGTGTGAAGCCCCAGACCCTGGTAAACCAATACCAGGCTGGCACCAGGTCACCTGCAAGCCAAGGAAGACTGGAACCAGGGAGCTGAGGACCAAGGGAAGGTGTGGTGGGGAGGGGGGGGGGGGGGGGTAGGAGGAGCGAGGGCAGGGAGGAGGGCAAGCAGGGGGGGGGAAGAAGGAGGGGGTAGAAGACAGGGAGGAGGGACGTTAAAGAGCACTTTGTGTTTTGATGAAGGCAGTCCTCTCGTTGTGGACGTCAAACTCTTCGTTCTCGGAGTCTGTGTTCATCCCATCCTCCCCCCACATCGTGGGGATCCCGCGATACGCCACCACCCTGCCGGCCCCCCCCAGGCCCAGGCCCTCCCTCAGGCCCGCCGCCCCCCCCTCCAGGGACGGCAGCTTCACCGTGGCCCCGGATCGGATCTGCAGCAGCACAAACACGCACACGAAGGTGGCCATGATGGCCACGCAGCTCAGCACAGCGATGGTGACAGGGAGGCTGGAGGCCGGCTGGGCGGGGCTGGAGCCCCCAGTGTGGTCCGCCCCATACAGGAAGCTTCCTGGGGAATCGCGCTCAATCTGGTTGAGGTGGATGCAGGTGCCGGTGGCGGGGTCCAGGTGGCTGTGCGGGGGGCAGGACAGGCAGGCCATGGGGCTGGGGGCGCGGCAGGTGACGCAGGGGGCCTGGCAGGGCAGGCAGGCGGGCACAGAGGCAGGCTCAGCGTAGTTCCCCAGGGTGAAGTTGACAGGTTGGGAGCCTCCGGTGAAGCCGGCTGGACACTCCCTCACACATGCCTGCCGGAAGAGGTAGTATCCAGCACTGCATTCTGGGAACACGGGGAGAGAGACCAGAGCATCGTAAATCAAAGAGGGTTTCAGTAAACGTCGGTGGTAAACGGTGGAGTCCAGATCATGCCAGAGACCGTGTGTCTGGGCTGGATGTGTTTATTAGCTGTGAAGGTTGGTGTCATATGAGGCATTTCTGGGACTTTAGCTGTACTTGGCCCTCCTCGTTAGCAGCCAGTATAGACCTCTAAGAGGCCCAGCTGTCTTAATCTGAGGTAGACTGGACCAGAGCCAGATCAGTGTGGAGTCACACCTCTGCTGGATCATTTCCCTGGGAGTCCTCCCCCTCTCCCTTCCTCTAGCTCTCCCTCTCCTCGACCCCTCTCTCTCTAATCCATTGGCGTAGGAACCAGGGGGGATGGGTGGGATGCCCCCCCCACGAAATTGTAAAAACCGTATGTGTTCCGTATGTGTTCCAAAAAATGAGCCTAAAAGTTGGAACTTTTATTTTGAAAGTGTGAAAGATTCTAGCAGATTCTAGCAAATCTGTCCCCCCCAATGTCAAAGTCAAGCCTATACCCATGCTCTCATCTCCCTCTATATCACAATCTAATTTAGTCTTTCTCCCTACGCACGCGCACGCACATGCACACGCACACACACACACACACACACACACACACACACACACAACACACACACACACACACACACACACACACACACACACACACACACACACACACACACACACACACACACACACACACACACACACACACACACACACACACACACACACACACACACACACACACACACACACACACACACACACACCTCTAGCTCACAGCTCCTAGTCTCTGATTTAAGGTCCTTTTAATAAAGTGTCATTCTCTCCTTGTTAAAGAGACTGGGGGGAGAGGAGGAGGGGAAAGGCAGGGGGAGGGGAGGGGGGAGGAGATGCCACTGTTTATGAATCACATGAAGCTTAAACAAGACCCTGCTTCCATGTATAAAATAGTCTTTCAGGCTGGTTGCCTCAGCAGCACACATCACTGTATGAAATCACCTTGGCCTGGGTGCCTGTAGTGTCCCTAGGGAGCCTGAAGGGGGCAGACTGTCCCTGTCTCACCAATAGTATCTTATGGTCATTCAGTAAAAGCCTGACAGACTAAACTCAACACCTCACACTGAAATGTGCTGTGGTCCATCAGCTCAAGGTTACTGTGAGTGTGTTTACTGTACTACTGTGTACAGTTGTCATAGTAATTTCTCAGACAATACTTTCTGCTGGTGTCCCATGGTAACTGCAGAAGAGAAAGGGGGGGTCTTACCAACACAGATCTGCTGCAGGTCGAAGGTCTTACAGCTGCCGTTCACCGCCCGGGACCACTCATCCTCTGACGAGCTGGGGGAATCAGACCCGGTACCGTACAGAACCAGGGTGAACTGAGTCAAGGTGCCTGAGAGAGAGAGACAGGAGGCAGGAGCAAAGGCAAGGAAGAGATCGGAGGGGGGGGGGGGGAGAGAGAATGAGAGAGAGACAGAGAGAGACAGACAGAGAGAGAGAGAGAGAGAGAGAGAGAGAGAGAGAGACAGACAGACAGGAGAGAGAGAGAGAGAGAGAGAGAGAGAGAGAGAGAGAGAGAGAGAGAGAGAGAGAGAGAGAGAGAGACAGACAGACAGAGAGAGAGAGAAGAGAGAGAGAGAGAGGAGGAAGAGAGAGAGAGAGGACAGAGACAGAGACAGAGAGAGAGAGAGAGACAGACAGACAGAGAGAGAGAGAGAGAGAGAGAGAGAGAGAGAGAGAGAGAGAGAGAGAGAGAGAGAGAGAGAGAGAGAGAGAGAGAGAGAGAGAGAGAGAGAAGAGAGAGAGAGAGAGAGAGAGCAGGGTTGAGGTCAGATGAACCCAGAAGGCCTCCTGAGGTCCACAGTCTTCCCAGCCAGGCTCTTCTCAGCCTCGCAGCTTTAATTGCAGCTTCTACCCATCCAGCTACATATTCTGGGGTTTCCTGAACTGCCTGACAGAAAAAGATTCCTCGAAGTAAAGAAAGCATAAATCTACACCGACAGTTCTTTTACAACAACGTTCCATCGACTTCAGACTTTTGGAGCTCCGCTTTCACAAACCACTGGTGAGGGAAGAAAGCTAGAGGGGGAGGAAGGAGAGAGCAGGACAGAGAGGCCAGGGTGACCTGGGTGGGTCCTGTCAGGGGGTGTTGTGGTTAAGATAGACAGAACAGTTCCTCCCTGCTCTAATTCACACTTATTTACTGCAGGAAGACGTGTGTGTGTGTCTGTGTGTGTGTGTGTGGTGTCTTCTCAGCACACCAGATCAGACTCGTGTGCAAGGCTAACCCTACCATAGTCGCTGGCCCCAGCCGCATTCTTGATCTCCAGGGTCCACTGGCCGGCCGGGGCCTCGTCCCAGGAGTGCGTGCTCATGAAGGCCCAGTCGTTGAAGCCTTCTGAGGAGTAGTCCCGTGGGTCTGGGAGAACACAGAGAGATGGGGGGGATAAGAAGATGGGGGAGAGAAAATGAGAGGATGGAGGGAATGGCTGAGTTTGTCCTGAGTGTGTGAGTGTTTAGCTTGTGTTTGTGTGTGTGTGTGTGTGAGAGTGTTTTTTAGCTTGTGTGTGTGTATGTGTGTGTTTAGCTTGTGTGTGTGAGTGTTGAGCTTGTGTGTGTGTGTTTAGCTTGTGTGTGTGTGTGTGTGTGTGAGTGTTGAGCTTGTGTGTGTGTGTGTTTAGCTTCTGTGTGTGTGAGATATCTTGTGTGTGTGTGTTTAGCTTGTGTGTGTGTGTGAGTGTTGAGCTTGTGTGTGTGTGTTTAGCTTCTGTGTGTGTGATATCTTGTGTGTGTGTGTGTTTAGCTTGTGTGTGTGTGAGTGTTGAGCTTGTGTGTGTGTGTGTTTAGCTTGTGTGTGTGTTTAGCTTGCGTGTGTGTGTTTAGCTTGTGTGTGTGTGATATCTTGTGTGTGTGAGTGTTGAGCTTGTGTGTGTGTGTGTTTAGCTTGTGTGTGTGTGATATCTTGTGTGTGTGAGTGTTGAGCTTGTGTGTGTGTGTGTTTAGCTTGTGTGTGTGATATCTTGTGTGTGTGAGTGTTGAGCTTGTGTGTGTGTGTGTTTAGCTTGTGTGTGTGTGATATCTTGTGTGTGTGAGTGTTGAGCTTGTGTGTGTGTGTGTTTAGCTTGTGTGTGTGATATATCTTGTGTGTGTGTACCTGGGGGCCAGCAGGGTGGATCTTGTTCCCAGGGGCTGGTCAGGTGGATGGCCAGGTTGCCTCTGCGGTTGTACGACAGCGTCAGCTGGGCCTGGACATGTTCCAGAGAGGTCACATGACTCGCTGTTCCCAGACAGGCGTCCACGGTCTTTGTTATCACCAAGTTACTGCCAATGTTCCTGTCATTGACACAGAAAAAAGGGGGGGGGGGGTGAATTTAATGGGTGTGCAATTTGTTCTCCTATGTGCTCACAGATCCCCACACCATGTGTGTGTGTGTGTGTGTGTGTGTGTGTGTGTGTGTGTGTGTGTGTGCGCTCTAACCTGGGCTCTGCCACCATGGTCAGGACACACTTCCTCTGCGGCCCCACACTGGTCCAGGTCTTGGCCATGCTCACCATGGCACCAGCATCCAGGAGACCATAACCATAAGAATGACTCACTGAGAGGGAGAGAGAGAGGAGGGAGGGAGGGAGGGAGGGAGGGAGGGAGGGAGGGAGGGAGGGAGGGAGGGAGGGAGGGAGGGAGGGAGGGAGATCGATATCAGCCTGATGAAGGCAGTATCATTAGGGTTCCAGTCTTAACTCAATAAGAGCTTCAGTATTAGATCATGTCTCCAGCAAGCTGCTGCTCACAGTCTCTCCTAACCCAGAGATCTGGCCGCTACAGCAACCACAGTCCAGCCTGTTTCATCTACACATGTTAACACTGTTTCTGCAGGAAAATCACAACGCCTGGTTAGGGGAGGAGCTGGCCTCAGCCAATAGGAGAACTGGCTGTACCTTGGCGGCCGACCCCATTGGTCCTCCAGTCGTTGGTGAGGAGGTGGGCAGGTGTAGAGGTTCTTACCACCAGGTGCTGCATGTCTCTCCAGGACAGCTGGGGGCTGCAACGTCAACAAACACCCCCCCTGTTAGTGCACTTTGAATAATGTGTTCACTATAGACACTGTAGTGTCTGGAAAAAAATAAATCATACAAGCAACAGCAAACACCACGGCAACATGTTGTCAAGACGATGTCAAGAGCGCAGCAGGAAGGAGAGACGAAGAGGAGAGAAGAAGGAGAGAAGAAGAGACAAACACACGCCAACAGTCTCACGGAAATGAAACGCCGTTTACTACAGTAAGTACTGGCAGAGCATGCTGGGAAACGGCAGTCTCACTGACAGACCAAAGACATAACCTGGAGGCCGAGACCGGCCAATAAGAAGACAGGGAATGTCTGCTGAGAGGTCAGAGGTCACACTCACTTGGCCTGGAGCGCTAGGGCGATGATCCCGGCCGCCAGCGGAGCGGAGGCTGAGGTCCCTGTATGAGACTCTGTGCACTTCTGCTTGAGGTCAGTGGTCACCTGACAGGAAGAGGAAGTAGTAGTGAGACACAGTGAGACAGGTACAGTGTGTGCGAATCCCAGCAGGGTAAGAGTTACTTTAACGTTGGGGGAGGGGACAGATTAGCTGGCAAAACCCTGTTGTGCTTTTCAGAATAAAAGCTCAAAATGTACACAGTTTTTACCCTGTGGTATATGCTAAAACAGATATGCAGCATTGTCCAATAAACCTCTACCCCCAAAAACAGGAAGCGAGGTGCTTCTCCAGCATGTTCCTACACAGACCTCCTCTGCTTTATACAGTCAGATAAATTACTGTTTGATGAAGCAATCAGCAGGGTGAATAATGGTTGGTTCCATTAACTAAATGGCTGTGCCTCGGGGGGGGGGACACTCATGAATACTCTATTACCATCTCCTGTAAACACAGAAATATTCTCTCTCCAGCCCCATTTCCTTCTGCTTTCACTCTCCCTCCCCTCTCTTCCCAGCTGCTTAGCAACAAGACCAGGAAGGAACCTCAACATCCTCACACACACATGAGGAACTGCTCAACAGGAACAGGATCATGTTATCTAAAGTGAATGCAGAATGAACAGGTACTAAGTGAACTGGTGTGGAGGGGCGATGAGCAGATGTGTTACCATGCAGTTAGGAGTCCTGAGGTTTACCCATGGCTGTGACCCTCTGCTACACCCAGCCCCCTGTGCGGTCCAGATCGGCCCCTTGGACAGAGATGAGGGCCTGGAAGCCCTCCAAAGCCAGGCTGGGGCACCCCTAGCTAACCCCGCCACCCACACACAGGCTGAGGGAAGTTCACCCCCCCGTGCTCTCCACGGAGGCCCCCTGGCACTTCCTCGTAAATCGAATCACTGCACCCCCCCCCCCTCCCTTTTCCATCCTCCAATCATCTCATTTATTGCATCACACATCGTTCAGCTGAGCAGACCAAACAGAGCTCTCTGCCTTCCTTCACTCCCAACCCCCGCTCTCTCTCTGTAACTCTCTGTCTCTCTGTCTCTCTCTCTCTCTTTCTCTCTCTCTCTCTCTTTCTCTATTCCCCTCTTCCCTTTTCTCTATCTGTGTTAGAGAATGGTTAGCCCCCCTCTCTCCGTTCCTTAATGGGCTCTTTTAATGAGCACACTGTGTGTGTGTGTGCGTGTGTGTGTGTGTGTGTGTGTGTGTGTGTGGGGGGGGTTAAGGACTGCACACGTCGTTTTAACAGCCCATCAAGCCAAGCTGACGAGCCACGCTGGGAGAGCGCTGCCCCAGACACACGCCTGCTCAACATCAGCAGAACACCTTCTCAGAAGCTCCGCCCATCACATGTTCCTCGGTGACATCACACCGCACCACCGTGGGGCAATTCTGCTTCCTTCCTGCCACACTGAGGGTTTCGGTGGGAGTCAGGGTGACGCCAACGCACCCGCAGTTCATGGAGAGCGAGATGAGGGGCGGAGCAGGGGAAGTTGTGGTCACCAGCAGAGCGGTAGGAAGCACCGTACCCTCACAGTACTGAAGATGCTGCTGTGGTTTTCATACTGGCAGGAAACGGCATAAACACACAAAAGTGGTTTACAGCCAACTTGACTTGAACTTTATCATAGCAAATCAGGCTTAATCAACAGCTTACCAAAGCATTTAACTGAGTAGAATTAGTGATCTTCATATGGCCTTACAGTACTAAGACTTTGAATAATTAATTTGAGGAAATAACGCAACAGCAGAAGAATAAAAAGCAGAGAGCATAGAGGAATGTAATCGAAACCCCATCCCAGCTGCATAGCGCAGCAATGTGAAACTTCCTCATTGTAAAACACCCAGGGGGGGAGAAATCCAAGCGTCATTTAAATATCTTTAGATGAACTCCACCAGCACAGTGCTGGAGAGGGAGAATACACAGAAACTAGACTAGACAAACTGGCCAAGCTCTCAAGCAGACATACAGAGTGGAGAGAAAAAGTCTGTCAGTGTTGGTTCTCCTCCAAGACCCGGTGCAGCTGAGGAGGGCTGGAGCCCAGGTGACTCTGGAGCCCCTCAGCTGAGGAGGGCTGGAGCTCCGGTGACTCTGGAGCCCCTCAGCTGAGGAGGGCTGGAGCCCAGGTGACTCTGGAGCCCCTCAGCTGAGGAGGGCTGGAGCCCGGGTGACTCTGGAGCCCCTCAGCTGAGGAGGGCTGGAGCTCCGGTGACTCTGGAGCCCCTCAGCTGAGGAGGGCTGGAGCCCGGGTGACTCTGGAGCCCCTCAGCAGAGGAGGGCTGGAGCCCAGGTGACTCTGGAGCCCCTCAGCTGAGCCCAGGTCAGCCCCTTAGCCGGCTCCAGTTACAGATCTGGCCGATGAGGCTTAGCTGTAAGTTGGCTCTGAGACGTTCTCTGTTTCTTCCATCTAGCTCATACTCAGAGGAGGTCCCCCCCCCCGGCCCACCCCTCCCCCCCCCGGCCCACCCCTCCCCCCCACCATCACTAACCCTCCCCCCACCGTACTACAATAAGCTCTTCCAGTATTCCTGCAGGCCTCCAGCCCACACACAAAGCTGGGGAAGTGTTCCTCATGGTCCTGTCTGGAGTCCTTAGTCCCTGCCCCCCCCCCCCCCCCCCCATCAGCCCACTTACAGCGTCTAAGGAACCTAAATAACATCTCTGTTGACCAGTCAGACGTCTAATTACCAAGTCTAAATGAGGGGACTTGTGGAACATCTGTGGTGCAGTGATCCAGAAGCCTGTTTGACTGGGGGGAGGGGGGAGGGTTAGCTGCATGCCTCAGATCTGCTCTCCCCCAGCGGGGACAGGGTCAGCCTGGGACAGGGTCAGCCTGGACAGGCTGGAGGTCCTCATTAGAACCAAAACAACGCTCTTTTCATCAGCCTCAAAGACTCAGTCTGCTTCGAAGGCTGGTAACCTGCTGAACACACTGGGCATCTGAGCTCAGGTCATAGGTTAACCAGATTAGGGGAGGGGGGGGGGGGGTGGCTGGTCCTTTAACTTTCTTTAATTCCCACATCAAGTTGTACAGGGATTCCCAGCATACACACACACACACACACACACACACCCAGCAGTAATCTATAACACCAAATACCGAACACTGACAATTACATTTTTCACATTTCAAGAGCCTCTTTTAAATGACATGAACTCTGAACACTAAAAGGCTGTAACTCTTCTCTGTATGCAAACTAGCAGCGATTTCTCAACAGAGTGCAGTCCTTCCTGTTTTTCTTTCCTCCAGGGAGATGAAGCAACATTATTTCATAAATCTGACAAGTTGGCTGCGGAGAGACATGACTTGCTTCATTTTTTAAGACGTTTCTTTTTCCCATTTGCCAATCTGTATTGACTGCTTGTTTCTCTGTAAAGGCTCAGAATAATTACTGGATACGTCAACATTCTCCCAGTGTCCTTTCAGAGAAAACCCCGCGCAGATAAAAGCCTGTTTTTTTGACTGAAGCAGGCTGATTCATGGCAGCACAGCTGGTTAGGAACATATCTGCATGGAATCTACTGGATAATTGAAAACCCACTCAGATCACCATGAATGTCACAGGAAGAATCATCTCCTACGCACTCCAAGCAAGAATCAGAGTTCGTTTTTTATTCGCCATTCACGTTACACCAACATGGAACTTACTGTGGCAGGATGGAGCAAACAAAGAACATATATGTGACTTAAACAAGATAGAAATAATTTGATGAAATAAAATTCAAGTAAAAAGTGGGCAACAGCTGTACAGAGGGAGGGGCATGTAATCCCTTGACCTCATGCAGTATTGATGAGTTCGGAGGAAGAGCTAGTTGACTGGTTTCTATGCAGGCGAACCAGGAAGCTATCAAAGTTAAATGCGTGGCGTATACAGAGAAGATAAGAGAGCCCCTGAGGAGGAAGCTACAGAATACATTGCAAGGAAGGATTTCATTTATTCCACACGTCCCTCTAACCGAGCACGACAACCAGCCATACCAGAGAGGACTTCATAATTCATGGGTTTGTCCTCAGGAACGTAACAGAAGACTAGTGAAACTAAAGCACGATGGCAGAGTAAGTCCTGCCACTGCAAGCTAACAAAGTCAAATTCACACAGTCCAACAGACCTTCTTACCTAGAGATCACACAGAAAACCTGTCAGTGAGTCATGTTTCGGGAATGGACAGAAGCAGATTCCTGTGAGCTCTTATAATGGTTTACAGCAGTCCACCAAAAATAAAGCAGCTGAATACATGAATACAATAGAGAAGATTACATGTGATCTTATTCAAAAGAAAATTGCCTATTTCTTCCAGTAAAGCTATAAATGTCCTTCAATCTGGTTCAAAGCAGCACAAGGAACCTGGCAACTCAAGCAGTAAGATTCAGTCCATTGGTGGTCGCTTGGTTTGGCTCAGATATGGAAGAAAGCAGCCTTGAGGAATATTTTCTTTGGGATTTTTCTACTTTCTACTTTTCTATCACTTCTTTCATATCGCAGACAAAAACTTTGCACAAACACTGCCCACACAAACACACCCACACCCACAGAGGAACCACAATGCTCCAGTCTGACTGTACTTACATGCCCGTGGTTGATGAAGCCATGCTTGCTGGCGATGCGGTCTGCCTCTTCCGGGCCTCCAGCAATGTGGACGGCCCAGGTGTTGGTGAAGACCTTCTGGTCCAGTGCGGCCCCAAGCCCAGAGAGCACGAGCAGCAGGAGGGGCCCCAGCAGCGGCCCCATCAGTCGGGGGCCCCTGGAGGGGTGTTGAGGGCCCAGAGCCATGGGGGCCTATTGAAGCAGCAGGGTGTCTCTGAGGGGACGGGGTCTTCCCAGGGGACATGCAGGGGCACTGAGACACAGGGAGGAAGTCACTGTACACAGGTCACCTGGGAGAGAGTGTGGAGGAGAGGAGAGAGTTACTAAGTGCATTACAGACACCATCACTGAACTGCTCCTCTCAAGGTTTCTTCCATTCCGTTCCGTTTTATTTCTGGGAGTTTTTTTCCTTTCTTGAGGGTTAAGGTTGGTTGAGGGGGCAGTTCTATGGCCGTATGTGAAGCCCTCTGTGCCATGGCTTGTAAAAAGGGGCTTTACAAATAAATGTTGATTTGGTTTAGAGTGCTGCACAGATTCAGAGGTCTGGTTCTAGCATGACTGTTTCAGAGGAAAACCACAGTATGAACACCTGCTCCGCTACATCACCTAACCCATAAAACAGACCAACAAAAACCAAGGAGGATCAAGTGATGCCAGGCTGTCAACAATGACAGGCACACAATACAAGCCCAACAATGGATGAGCCAATACTGGCATAGAGATGCAAGTCCTGACTCAACTGATGAATTAAAGATGAAGATGAAGTCTTTTAAGCGATCTATTGGTATATGCCAAAGGTAACCAGCCAAATAACAAATCACATATCATATATACAAATAACTAGTCTGTATCAGATCACAGATGTATTTCCCTGTGGGCATGTGCACTGTATTGTCCTTCTTTGTTCCAGACTCTCTCAGTGCCTCAACATGTGTTATGTTGAGCTTATAGACAGGATCAAACCCTTCCAGCACTACAGCAGCTCTGCTGTTTTTGCATGTAGGATAAATAAAGTTTTGCCAGTCACCCTGGCCTGCCCTGACTAAAGACTTCTCTTCTGGGAAACTCGGCCACTCCCATTGGTGAAAAACATTGAGGTCGCTTGCACAAGTCCTGATCCATGTCAAAAGTCAGCTGCCAGTTTGACATGACAGATGATGTCCTGAGTTCATTTGAAGCGTACCGATCTTACCTGTTCTCCAACAATACAAGACTGGAACACAACAATACTATCTGCAGTCATTACTGGGACAATACATCAGTCCATACGAGCAAATAATGTATGTTTCATAATCTATAAACCAGCAATGTTTAGGGTCTATCATGTTGTTATGATCAGTGACCGAAGCTCTTTTGTAAAGCGCTCTCCTGGAAGTTGCTCTGGATAAAAGCGTCTGATAAATGAATAAATGTAAATGATGTTCTGGAATACAGAACCAGAAACTGCTGGCATTAATATGCAAAAAGGTCAGAGTAGAGGGTGTAAATCCTGGAGGATTCAACCCAATAAAGCTTAAAATAGCAGTTACTAAGTAGCAGAGCAGAGTAAGCTCTGATCTCTCCAACACTGAGGCATCCTGGCTGAAGGCTACATGCTAGAACACAGCAGACATCAGTAAACTCACTGTTCAAACACAAAGACTCGGACAGAGCTATGATCGATTCAGACGACCTATGGGAATAAAGGAATGATTCCAAGAAAAAGCCATACACATCCCACCAACTCCTAGCATTTCATCAAAAATACCATTACAACCCAGCGCCGAAGCGATGATCAATCAGAAGTTGGCCTTGCCTACACCTGCCAGGTCATCCATCTCAGGAGGAACATTTTTAAAAATCCATCGAGTAACCGTCACTGTGGAATCCATTGTGAGTATGCAATCCCTGTCGAGTGTGTGAGAGGTCTACATTAGTCTGTGCTGTATGGGAGGCATTGTGAAGTGGATTCAACACACCTGATCAAACAGATTCACCTACTGTCCCAAACTGCAACCTTTCTACTTCTGAACCTGTTCATCTGTCTCAATGTTTAGATCTGGTGCGGATTGAACGGAACGATACAACAACAAAACAAAGCCAAACGAAACTGACACAGTCTCATCTATCAATTAATCAAACATTTGAAATATAGTACATTTCATACCAGCGGGCCACACAATGCACTTCATGGTGGGTGGAAGGGGGGGGGGACTTTACTTTGACAGTACAGTTCACTCTTTTGGGCACATAAAAAAGAATTTAGGTATTGGTCTTGAGTATTATATCTGGCGACAGCAAGATTGGCAGGCTCGTTACAGACAGGCAAAAAATAACCAGTTTCCTCATAACAAACATAATTAAAAACATTTGGCCCCAAAACTTTGGCAGCCCCAGAGCTGGCCTCCCACACCATCCCTGCCCCCTGCCCCCTGCCCCCTGCCCCCTGCCCCCTGCCCCCTGCCCCCTGCCCCTGCCCACCTCCAGACAGCTGATCCAGACAGGACTTCGCTCTGCCAGGTGGAACACTGGATCTGTCACCACAGAACAGTAAACGCAGAGAAGAGCTGTCCTCGTCACTACTTAACCCCTCGTTATCAAACAAGTTTCAGAAAACAATGACTAAACCTCGACAATCATTTGTCAAAACCCAGGACAAACATACCGTGTTTCCAGATTAAGCACAGGATTAAACCATAAAGCTCTTTAATCCTGTCTGTATGGTCAGTGGACATGATTCTTTTGGTAATGAAAAAAAAACAAAAAAAAACATGTTGTTTTTCAAGATTAGTCACCAAACAAGAACAACAACATTCAATTTAAAAAGCGTCCTGTGAGGCACTAACTATGACAACAGAACACAACACTTGTCATAAGAAGAGGCAAACTTTTCCTCATTAGATGAAGGTGTAGCAGCATAACAAACATAAGAAGAACTCCTTCCTCACCTTAGGGCTGAGTGTTTCGTCGCAGAGAGAAGTGAAGTGATCTGACTGAGCTCACAGGACTGACAGAGGTGCACTCTCTCCCAAACCCGCCTTTAACATGCATGGTTTCAACACACCCGCCCCCTGTGACCTCATCTGGGCGGTAATGTGCTCAGATGGAGTTAAACGTCAGTATAAAAATCCTCCACCATGGTAGAACTGGAGAGCAACTATTTTACAGCAGGCTAGAGGTGATGGGAAAGTGGCCAGATGACTGTCACTGCAGAGGACTGGAACCACACACACCACACACACCACACACACCACACACTGTACACCACACACTGTACACACCACACACTATACACCACACACTGTACACACCACACACTATACACCACACACCACACACTATACACCACACACCACACACACCACACCATACACACCACACACTATACACACCACACACTATACACACCACACACTATACACACCACACACTATACACCACACACTATACACACCACACACTATACACACCACACACTATACACACCACACACACCCCACACAACACACTATACACACAACACACAACCCACCACACACACCATACACACCACACACAACCCACCTCACACACCACACACAACACACCACACACAACACACCACACACAACACACCAAACACCACACACAACACGCACGATACACACCACACACACCACACCACACAGCCCAGTCACATCTGGCAACAACTACAATATGAAACAATTGAGAGCTGACTGATGTGATTCCTGCTCTCATACATTTCATTACCTTGACTGATCAAAGACATGAGTAAACATTCAGATATGACTTCTGTGATGATATCAGCCAGTGTATCAATTACAGATGGAAGAACATTAAGACAGATAGCTCTGATAATATTAGTGTACCATGCTTGCTGCTTGTGCCAAGGTTACAAGATAACTCTCCTTTCTGCTCTCACTATTGATGTGTGCTTCTAGAAAGAGGTACACAAACACGAACTAGATCCACATTTGTTTATTGTATTTGCATTTAGGATTACCAACCAATCTGGAAGGCCAAACACGGCTGAACCGCACCATGGAGTTATGGAAATGTTTAAATAATTAAGTGACGAAATAAAACAACAGAACAATAAAGTGAATCCTTTTTCATGTCCTTTGTTGCTTATCTAGAACAATAACCCAACCAGACCAATGTTATCTGTTCACTAGTTCTGATTAAAACACAGTAACTTGGTTTGTAATGTGGTAACATTACCAGATCATGAAATTACATCAATATCGATTAGAACATGAAGTGAATGAGTAAAGTTTGGTGACTTTAAGCTCCTAATAAAACCTCCTGTTACATTATTAAAGTCTTATCAAGGCTGTAGACCAAACTTGGTCCAACACGCAAAACTTTGCTAAGGTTTGTCGATTCATTGTTGCAAATTAATTAAAGCGCTTAAACCCGTGCCATTAAATCGATAGTAGGTGTAAATGATAAGCAGAATAATAATAATTTATCATAAACTATCACTAACTTACCACTAAGGTCCTTGATAACATGCAGTCTGGAGATCCAGGATCCCTCTAGTCTCTCCTGCTTCTGTTGCTACACCCAGACTGAAACCCTCCTTATTACTATCAGACGGAATATCACGGACTGAGGATCTTAATTCCCGTGTTAAAACAGACCTACCTTCAGTCCTTTATCATCCGTGATTCCCTTCTAATATATAATAATAACACACTGATAATCCTGGGTGTCCCTGGATCAGACTAATGTGCCAGGAGCACATTCCTCCAGCTGCTGATCTAAAGTGAACTCAACCCCAGAAACACAAGTTCACAACCTCAACAACACACTATGTGTCAACTTTCTATTGTGTCTTTAAACCTTAGTAGACTCACCGATCCTTCTGGACACATGGTCTTGATCGGGGGAGATTCGCACGATATTGCAACCAGTCGTATAATAATGATCTTAACTGCAGGAACATTACAAACCCAAACTGTTAAAACGTTCCCATAACCTAAATAATCCTGTTTGTGTGGTGTACCCCCCTCCAGTACAGCTGAGGGGTCCACTCAGCCCCCAGGAAATACGTCACTGAAAAGAAGTGGATGTGCAAAGTGCAAAGGATGGGACACGTCACACACCAACCCCCACGTGAGGGGAGCAGCCTGGGCAGGAGTCTGGCTCCATCTACTGATCTGCTCTTATACCTTATGCCTTAAAATCATCAAGCTTACACAAAAACTGAATGGATGTCAGTGGCCCTTATTTGGCAAAAAATAATGGTTGCCATTAGTTCATGTATTGATTATCTATAGGCTATTCTGCCAGCCTCACTTACTGGTTAATTAGTCTTGTTGTGAAGTTATTAAACCAAGTAACAACAATCTTGTGCTGATGCCAGTACTGAAGACAGCGAATGTGTTAGCAGTTAGTTTGTCAAACTTCAAAGTTGCATCTTATTTTAGTCCTCAGAACCGACTGTCTTCATAGGGAAACACAGGGTTGGTTCTCATACGTATGGTGATGGACATCAGCAGGGCAAAGTGCAAAGATCTCATCCTGACGTTCCTGACCAGGTCATCATACCAGGTTGTTGTACCAAACAATAGTGGCTGTATCAGGAATCTGTGGTCTACATATTTAATCTCTCACCCCTCTCAACATAGTTCACACCTACCCTACTTTGCACCTGAACAGAACTGAAACTGTAACCATAGTAACAGAGTGGTTAACGAACCTCTGGGAGGAGTGACAGAAGATGGAATCACAGACATGATGATGGATGTGGCGTCAGTAGAACAGGGGAGAGAGTGGAAGTGAATTGAAGGTTGCAGTGTTTTCATGGGGTTTTAATAAGCAGTAAAGCTACACAAACCTTCAATTTACCCCCACAAAAGGTTCAGTCTAGGACACCTGTGGAACACACTTGAAAACGGGAACCTTTATTTGTTTAAGTACAAATGTTACAATTTCACAAAGGGCTCAAGGAATTAATAAATAAAAATGTGTTGATGTTGGTTTTACAGTAGTTGCCATAACATACAGCATAGAGCCAATAAGCACACAGCAGGGCTGTCAGCTGACTGTGCTGCTTTTGGGGCTGAGTTCCTCCCTGTGGAAATGACACGAGTCACATGACACATAATTTAGGAAGCATGACTTTACAACAACAAACTTGTTTCGTGTCACACTGCATCTTAAAGGAGGAAAGCTAAGCTCCTGTGCCACCTGGAAAGAAGCCAGTCAAACGGGAGATGAATTTCAGCAAAGTTCTATCTAATGTAATGGATAGAACAAAATGTTCTGTTTGTTGTTCTCTCGATAGATAGATAGATAGATAGATAGATAGATAGATAGATAGATAGATAGATAGATAGATAGATAGATAGAGAGTCCTTAAAGTCCTTTATTGTCATTACACGTCATGCAACGAAATTTTGTGGGTACTCCCAAAAGCAGCAGCATTAAAAATAGAATGTACATGTACATAATAAATATTAAATTTGGATATAAAAATATATTAAAAAAGAGTAGGAGGAGGTAGACAGGGGTGAGGAAGTTCTGGTGTGTGGGGTGTGTGGGGTGGGTGGCTATCTAATCTCACCTCTGTTCTCCAGCAGAATGTCCCCCTCATACTGAGCCAGGCTGAGGGCGTGTCTCTGCCCACTGTCCAGCTCCGCCCACTGCTCCTCAGTCACCGCCCACGCCTGCTCCACACTGAACCACAACAGCTGAGCCTCACTGAACACAACCTGGTACACACACACACACACACACTGAACATAACCTGGTACACACACACACACACACTGAACACAACCTGGTACACACACACTGAACACAACCTGGTCCACACACACACACACACACACACACACACACACACACACACACACACACACACACACACTGAACACAACCTAGTACACACGCATGAAACCCATCCTGGTGCACACTGATCGTTGTACACACATAAAACACAGCACTATATTACTATCACATGTTACTTGGAATGTGTTCAGCTATAAACACTGAGATTCACACAGATCCACTCACAGACATCTTGGCTGGTGAGATGAGGGCGATGGCTTGAGGGGTGAGACCCTCCACCTGCTGCTGTACCAGGGAAGACAGAACCATGTCCTCCAGACCCGCTGGAGACACACCAGGGTCACGATACAGGGAGGGGCAGGACGGAAAGAAAAAACAAACCAGGGGGAGAATGATCTCAGTACTGATTCAGAGTATGGAGGAGAGGAGAGGCATGTTTTCAGTTCAATACAACTGCGGCATCCCACAAGTGGAGCATCTTATTAGGAGCTGCACTGTTCTATTAAAAACTCAACCTTTGAAGTACAGGCCACAGAAAGGCTGCTGGCAGGGTACCTGCTAATGTGCCGATCTCTGTAAACACCTCCGGGGCCCAGGCACTGACAGGACCAAAGGCCTGGGGGCGGGACAGGCGAGCGGTCAGAGATTCAAGCTGCTGGTCAGAGCAGGGCAGAGCCAGCTCCCTCAGGAACAACACTGCCAGGCTGTCAACCACAAAGACCAGGAGGGAGGGAGGGAGGGAGGGAGGGAGGGAGGGAGGGAGGGAGGGAGGGAGGGAGGGAGGGAGGGAGGGAGGGAGGGAGGGAGGGAGGGAGGGAGGGAGGGAGGGAGGGAGGGAGGGAGGGAGGGAGGGAGGGAGGGAGGGAGGGAGGGACAAAATTACATTATGAAACAAGATAAATGTCCAGTATATTGATTTAGGTGTATTCACTAATGACAAAACATTAACATACTCAAAATAGTATGTTGATCGAATAACTCAACTGACCTCAGATTATAGGGGTCAAGTCTGTTGATCTCTGAGGGGTTAAAACCACAGATCAGGTGACCCAGAACGGCGATATCCACCGCTGCTAACTGATCCATCTTCAACCTCCGTCTCTTCATGACTCCCAGGACTGCTGCTCTCATCTGGAGGATGACATGAGGAGAGACAACCTGCCTTCAGACTGGGGACATTAGGACCTGCTCAAGATGCAGATTTGAACAAAGTGTAAAACACAAAGAGCCCTTGAGGAGATGGGAGTGTAGAATTAGGTTGTTTATGTTGTTTGATTGAATCACAACAGTATCATTAGAAATATGAATGGATAGTAATTTAAATGCATAACTTTGTTCTAGATGAGTATGTGGAAGACTTATACAAGTCCTGTGTTCCAGGACTTCCATATTCACCATCCATTCCAGCATCTTTCACCTTTTTAGTGCTCCAGTCAGTCAGCGCCCCCAGGTGAGCCAGGAGCCCGGGGTCTGAGATGTTCACCTCTCGGAGCTCCCTCTCCCCCAGCTCAGTAACGAGGCAGCCCAGCTGCAGTACCTGCTCTGGCCTCAGGCTGCGCACTGGACCATAGCCCTGGAGACACAAGCAGCCAACCACAGCATCCTTTTAATCCTTACTTTAACCGGACCATAGCCTGGTTTAGCTTAATGATCACTACTATTAGACTTTGTTTTTTATTTTTTAAACAGAATTACAGTGTCACCGATGTTGTGTTGTTGTTGTGATGACTGATGTTACTGACCTGCCTGATTTTTACCCACAGTGCCTGGCGTTGCTCTTGGCTGAGTGAGGTATCCTGACCTACGACCTCCACGCACTCTGTCAACTCCTCCACAGACATCCGGCTCAGCTGATTGGCTGTCCATG
The DNA here is from genome assembly GCA_030340665.1 of Neosalanx taihuensis. NCBI lineage: Eukaryota > Metazoa > Chordata > Actinopteri > Osmeriformes > Salangidae > Neosalanx > Neosalanx taihuensis. Next base: position 1,046,047 of record CM059295.1, read on the forward strand.
CTGAGGGAAAGGTGCTTCTTATGTCGGCACAGCAAGGGACTGGAACTGATTCAAAGGTGAGAGTCAGTTAGTTTTGTCTTCAGTGGTCAGGTTCCATTCTCAAGGTATTTTTTTCCTGGTTGATTCAATATACAACAAAGTGGTTGTCATGTAATTAGCGGTACAAACTTTTTTTCCTCCTGCTCCGGGCTTTAAGGATCCCTCTCAGGAGGGTCAGGGTCTTGTCTCTCTGGCCCTGCTGGACCACAGGTGAGCTCACACAGGCCTGGCCCACAGAACTGTCCTCCCAGTGATCCTGGCCCCACAACACCTGCTCCACTGTATCTACACACAGCACTGCCTGATACACACAACCACACACAGACACACACAGACACACACAGACACACACAACCACACACAGACACACACAACCACACACAGACACACACAGACACACACAGACACACACAACCACACACAGACACACACAGACACACACAACCACACACAGACACACACAGACACGCACAACCACACACAGACACACACAACCACACACAACCACACACAGACACACAGACAAACACAACCACACACAGACACACACAAACACACATTCACATATATGCAGCCACGCAGGTATGTGGTGTTGAATTCTAATATGAGGTCCAAAGGGAACTGGAGTGATTGGTGTGATTCTTCCTTTACCAGTGGAATGGAGTTCATCTGCTTGGGGGAGAGAGTGAACACCAGCCTGCCTAAATGCTCCACATCTTCTGCTGTCCATTTAGATGGCTCTCTAAGGTACACACACAAATACATACCACACACACACACACACACACACACACACACACACACACACACACACTTACAAACTCAAAGGACATTCCAGGGTTATCTCTCCAGTCAACTCACACAGTTCAATCCCACTTTCAGACCCAGATCCTGTCTTTCTCCCCCTTCCTGTCTCTCACCCCAGTATTGCTCTCTCAGTCAGCAGGTTAGCAATGTCCCTCTGTGTGTCTCTGGGCAGGCAGTACCCCCTCAGCTCCTCCAGCCTCAGCCCCAGAGCCCTGCGGTCCACCAGGCCCAGTGTGTCTCTGTCCAGGAAGGGCAGCAGTGGCCCCAGAAGGTCCACCATGGCTCCATCTATCTCCCCCTCACCTAGAGCATGAGAGGGGCTCTGGATGGAAACACACATTACACATCTCACTACAAATACTGGAGTGATTAGGGAGCTGAATGATTGTCATGGTCACCTTCAGTGTTTCATGTTCAGCTGTGATTGCGTAACACAAGCTGTGACTCAAGAGAACAGCAATTTCACAGATCTCTTGATCGGTGAAGGGATCTGTTTTTCCTTTATTCTGTAATTGCGCTCATGCTGTTAGATGATTGGTTGCTTTTTTTTCAGGATCAACAAGGCAATTCGAATTGAATAGAACACGGTATCGATACATTTCATTAGAGAAATATTGAGCTATTCTTGTAGCTTGGTTAACCAGCCTGCTGCTTTACCAGCACAGTGAGGGCCTTCTCTGCCAGAGCTGTCTGCTTGTGTCGTGGCATCTGGAGGAAGGTCACAAAGTGCTGCTGAATGTGATCCAGGATGGCCTTGAGGGACACATTAGAGAGGCTCTCCACCATCTTGACCCTGGGACAGAGGTCAGAGTTTTGATGGTTATGGTATGCAGACACAGAGAGATATTGTTAGGAAGAATACTTATATCGCTTCTCTTACGGTAGTCCAGCTGTGACCCAAGCAGGCAGCTGTTCCAGCTCTTTTTCTGGTCCTTTCCTCAACTCCTCCACAAGACATTTCCTCTGTTAACAAAACACACACTGACACTCTTTAATACTGTTGTTGGGATGGATTCATATTCTACATGAGTTCCTAGGCTACTCAACATTTACATGTAATGATTTATCAGACGCTCTTATCCAGAGCGACTTACAGTAAGTACAGGGACATTCCCCCCTAAGGCAAGTAAGGTGAAGTGCCTTGCTCAAGGACACAACATCATGTTGACACAGCGGGGTTTCGGACCAGATCCCCTCTGATTACCAGCTCGATGCCCTAACTGACTGCGCCATGTCTCCCCAATATCGTTGATTGGGGTAGGAGGTGGAGGGCAGGTGGAGGGCAGGTGAAGGGCAGGTGGAGGGCAGGTGGAAGGCAGGTGGAGGGCAGGTGGAGGGCAGGTGGAGGGCAGGTGGAGGGCAGGTGAAGGGCAGGTGGAGGGCAGGTGGAGGGCAGGTGGAGGGCAGGTGGAGGGCAGGTGAAAGGCAGGTGGAGGGCAGGTGGAGGGCAGGTGGAGGGCAGGTGGAGGGCAGGTGAAGGGCAGGTGGAGGGCAGGTGAAGGGCAGGTGAAGGGCAGGTGGAGGGCAGGTGGAGGGCAGGTGGAGGGCAGGTGGAGGGCAGGTGAAGTGCAGGTGGAGGGCAGGTGGAAGGCAGGTGAAGGGCAGGTGGAGGGCAGGTGAAGGGCAGGTGGAGGGCAGGTGGAAGGCAGGTGGAGGGCAGGTGGAGGGCAGGTGGAGGGCAGGTGGAAGGCAGGTGAAGGGCAGGTGGAGGGCAGGTGGAGGGCAGGTGGAGGGCAGGTGAAGGGCAGGTGGAGGGCAGGTGGAAGGCAGGTGGAGGGCAGGTGGAGGGCAGGTGGAGGGCAGGTGGAAGGCAGGTGAAGGGCAGGTGGAGGGCAGGTGGAGGGCAGGTGGAGGGCAGGTGAAGGGCAGGTGAAGGGCAGGTGGAGGGCAGGTGGAGGGCAGGTGGAAGGCAGGTGGAGGGCAGGTGGAGGGCAGGTGGAGGGCAGGTGGAGGGCAGGTGGAGGGCAGGTGAAGGGCGTAAGGAAACTGAGGGGTTGCAGAGAGAGAAGGAGGTGGCTTGTTTCTTACCAGAGCAGGTCTGAGTCCTCCAGGAAGCTCACTGACAAACTGAAGCAACTCAGAAAAATCGGTGTCATTGTTCCAAAGCCTCAGCCAATCACAGGTCATTCCACCAGCGATACGGCCCAGGTTTCTGTGTACCCAGCACATGATTGGGTGAGTACATTTTGACCAGATGTCCCCATCAATGTCTGGTCATATGACACCTAGTTGCGTAACTCCATATTACTTTAATGAGTTGTGTGAATAACAATAGGAATCGTGATAAAATTGGACTTACTCCACTGTTGCTTTTGAAACATTGTCAAATTGGTGAATTTTCCTAAATAACATCTGAGCCTGTTGAGATATAGAGAGAGACCGACAGACACAAAGAGAGGGGGGAGAAGGGGGGCAGGGGGTGAGCAGGTGGTGACAGGAATCCAATACACCCTTGGCTGTGACAAAAATCTCTTTAAAGCAGGCATTACTAATTGATGTTCTCCTGCCAGACCATTGTACGACACGCAAACCAATTTGCTTGATGGCAGTTGATGTGTATGAGCATTCTGAATGCCTCCTCCGATGCATAGCCAATGATTTGGACATAAATGAGAGCCTGGATCAAAGCTGGCCACATTTGTCTTTTCGACAGCCGCAGCTCTGAAACAGCCTGGGGGGGGGGGGGGGGGGGTAGGTGTTGTGTTATTGGCTCCAGGTGGAGCAGGCTTGGTGTGTGATTGGCTCCAGGTGGAGCAGGCTTGGTGTGTGATTGGCTCCAGGTGGAGCAGGCTTGATGTTTGATTGGCTCCAGGTGGGTGGAGGGCTGTGTACCTGTTGGTGAGACCAAGGCAGGTTGCTGTAAAGGTTGATGTTCCCCAGGACCGTCTCCCCATCTAACTCCTCAAGCTGCCTCAGAGGTATGAAGGGCAGGAGACACTGTAGATGTAAAGTTGTATTCCCTAAGCTGCTCTCCAGGACCTGGAAATGAATAAAACATGACATAATCGGCTCAATTCAGAAGCGTTTGTTGACGTTTACAAACTATCAATGTCTTTAACCCAATGCCACCAATACTACTTATTCATCTATCATCATCAGGGGCTTAAAGCCTGCCAACAAAGACCGGTGAGAGACAAGGAAGAGAGTAAAGTAGATGGGTAATGAACCAGGCAGAGAAAGCTGAGAGCGCCCTCACCTCCTGCAGTGCTGTGTGAAGTATGGCTCTGTGGGCAGGCTTCAGATCAGCCAGTAAGCCTCTCCAGCATCGGCACTGCGTGGCTGTTCTGATCTCAGACCAGCGCAGACCTCCCAGCGCTGAAGGGGTATAGCCCAGGAGTATCGACTCCAGCCTGCACAGGGTCTCCATGGTCAGCTGGCAGGGAGTAACCATGGAAACATGGTTCAGCAAGGACAAACAGTTGGTTCTACTTTTTTTTTAAAGGAAGAGGGGAAATTAAACTTACATTGGTGTCATGAGAAATTTTAGATAGAAGCTGGAAAGCCTGCCAAAAGAAAGACAATATGATAAATAAATAAAATAATTAACCAGCAAAAGGTTTTGTACTGCATGCTGTTTTTGTGGTGGTTAGATTTGCTAACTTGTGCCGGAGGGTAGGTGGGCAGGCCTGGTTGTGTGAGCAGTTCCAGGAGCTGAGAGGAGGAGAGTGACTGAAGAAAGGAGGCCCCCAGCTGGGGCAGCAGCCCCCTGAGGGTGGCAAGGGCTGCAGGAGGCAGGGTGCTGGAATTCAGAGGCTGGATCACCTGGACCAGCCAGTAAGACATCTGGACACAGAACAGCGATTAGCTGGTTTTGAATTCGTCCACAAGACAACATGGCTATGATGCCCAACGAGGGGGTTTAAAACTGGAGACCAACACCCAAGTCTGAATTATATATAGACCATGACATTGCCTAGAGGTCATTTAGAACACAGTGGCCTGCTTACATGCTGCTGTATATAATAGGATAGGATAGGATCTCTAACATGTTTTCTGTTTGTTGGGCTCACCCTGCCTGTGGCACTGACGAGGCCATCAGTCACACACTGAGCCAGCTGGTGCCACAGAGGCCAGGATGCTGCTGCTGTATGGAGGAACGGACGCAGGTCATCTGGGTTCAGGAAGCAGGCCAGGACCCCCAGTCTGTAGAGGAAGACCTTCCTCATCATCTCTGTTGTGGACATATTTCCCCATCGCTGTTTCTGAACTTCAGGAGAACGTACCTCAGAACATCGTCACTGGTGAGGTTCTTGCCATCGCTGAACAGAGTCCGGAGAACATGGCGCCCCCGGGTTCCATCCAGGCTGCCGTTACCAAGCAACTCCACCAGGGGACCCAGCTGAACACATGTTGAAGGATGCAATAACACTATAACCTTAACAAACCAGATCATTAACATCCTTTGATTCTAAAATCTAACTGATAACATTCCACCCTCAACACAAACTTTAAACACATTGTCAAGGGGGGGATGTGTAGGGCGTCAGGTGGCTGAGTGGTTAGGGAATCGGGCTAGTAATCGGAATGTTGCCGATTTGATTACCGCCCGTGCCAAAAAATGAGTGTCCTTGGGCAAGGCACTTCACCCTACTTGCCTCAGGGGGGAACGTCCCTGCACTTGCTGTAAGTCCCTCTGGATAAAACCACCTGCTATATGACTGAATGTAAATGTAAAGGGCTAATCTGTCCCTTTCCTATTTCAGTTACATTTACTCACAGGCCTTTCAGGGCTTTTTTTTTTTTTTCCTTGTCGGAGGACAACTTTATTTTTAAATTCAATTTATATACAAATAGTGAAGTAGTAGAACTCCAGACTGACCCACATCCACCCTGTTACTAATGTTTGTGTTGGTTATAAAGGGCTTTGAGTGAATGGTGGATGTCAGTCCTGCTCACCTCTCCACCCTGGAGAGGCCTCTCTGGTTTCAGTGGTTTCATCGTTACATCAAGGAGCTGCAGCTGTGTCTCACCTGCTGTGATGTCAGCTGACGGAAGTGACTGAGAGGGAGGTGAGGAAGCAGAGGGAGGATGGAGTGGAGGAAGTATGGTGACCAGGAGGGGACATCTCCCACCATGCTGGACTGCAGGAGCCTCTTGACAAATGCCTGTTTCTGAAGAGACTTCATCTGGGAGCTGTTGTCTCGTATGGCCATCAGCCTGTCCACACACACACACACACCGGACACACGCAACAACATGACGACACGATGACATGAGGAATGCGGCTCAATGGTGTTTGAAGGTTTTTTCCCAGCCACTCACACGCTGTCGTTCACCATCAGCGAGGCGGGAAAGCTCATGATGTCAGTGACCGACATGAAGGGGATGAACTGTGATAGGTCGATGAAGAGGTCAGGGGTCACACGTGGAAACTTGTGAATGAACGCAGCCGTCATGGTCTCCATGGCCTGAAGCTCCTTTGTAGAGTCCTGAAGCGTGAAGAGAACAGATACAGTCACTGCACAGGATAGGACTGACAGAACTACGGTCCTTTTCTACGCAAGATTCATATTTTCCAGCAGACATGACATTGATAGATTATCTGGGGACGTTCCAGCAAGTAGAGACTTAGTTTCAGAAGACAGATCACCTGAGAAGGTTCCACCTTCAGCTGATCCCAGCTCTGATGCATGTGAGACAGGAACCTCTTCACCGCATCTTTTTCTGCTGACATCACCAAAGTCCGGATGCTCTCTCTGGGCATCTGGAGATACTCCTGCACAGACAGTACAGCTGCTACTGCATATGAAATACAACCATCTGATAAAGATGTGCTATCCACTATGTCATTCAGGATGGAGAGAGTACAGTTGTACTTCCTCCCCTGAAGGGGAATTGCATTGTCACTGTTAACCACATTGACAGGCACTTGACTTAAGTGACTTTCTTCAAAGGACATGTTAGAGACATGGGATTAAACCTGAGCCCCTTAGAAGAGTGTCAGTGTGTGTTAGAGGTGATCTGAATGTTCCAGCACCGTACCTGCATTAGGACCCTGAGGGCAGAGGAGTTGTCTTCTCTCTGAATGAGGTCCCAGAGTACTGGCTGTCTTGAAGAAAGAGTTTGACTTCAATGTTCTTTATTAGAGTGTGTATGTGTGTGTGTGTGGGAGAGTGACAGCGAGAGAGAGAGAGAGAGAGAGAGAGAGAGAGGGAGATAGAGAGAGAGTGATATAGAGAGAGAGAGAGAGAGAGAGAGAGAGAGAGGGAGAGGGAGAGAGAGAGACAGACAGAGAGAGGGGGGGAGAGAGAGAGAGAGAGGGGGGGAGAGAGAGAGAGAGAGAGAGAGAGAGAGAGAGAGAGAGAGAGAGAGAGAGAGAGAGAGAGAGAGAACATCTTCTAAACTCACACTGAAGCAGCTGAGCAGGTCTTCTTTGAGGGCAGCGTTCTGCTCCTTGCGCAGGAACCCCCCCACAGTATGGAGCATGCTGAGCGAGGCGTTCGGACGCAGCGTGGCCCAGAACGAGGCGTTGTCACGGAGACTAGAGAGAAGGATGGCCTGGCCCAGCCCCTGCCTCACCTCCCCCTCCCCCTCCTCCAGTCCCGCCGAGAGCCCCACCACGAAGTCCAGCAGCCTCAGGACGTACTCCACAGCCCCCACCCACCCCTCACGCTCCCCCCCCTCCACCTCACACACGCTCAGCTTGTGTAGGGCCTCAGTCAGCAGAGGGCCCGGGTTCACACACAGCTGGGAGGTGTTGAAGTCATACCGCGCCGGGAGCATGTCGAAGAACCGCTGCAAGAAGCACTTCCTGCCCTCCCGTTCTTCTTCCAGGTCGGCGCACAGGTGAGGGAGCTGTGGCAGAAGTCTGTGGAGGCGCCGGGAGACGGAGACGTTACGGCAGATGTACTCTCTGAACTCCTGGGTACTCCCACAAAGCTCTAGCAGGGTGGAGTTAGTGAAATGCTGCAGGGCCCAATTCCTGTAGTCACAAGCATCCTCTCCTGGGGTTTGCACGTGGGAGGAGTTGTGGACTCTGGAGCAGTACTCAGCTGCCCAACTGCCCTCTGGCAGGGGAGGAGGGGCATCAGGGGGCTCTCTGCCACACAAGGCCAAGATCAGGGCAGAGTTGTTGGGCAGGAAGCATCTCCTGAAGTCGTGGGCGCTGAGGGACCTGCTGCCTAGCTGAGCCAGGCAGGCCTCGTCAGGACCAGGACCAGAAGCTTCCTCCCCCTCCTGAGCCAGCTGAACACACAGGTCATCTATGCTGGACTGGTTGAAGTAGTGGAAGTCCTTCATCAGTGCAGCCTGCCAACAGCCAAGATAAAGCAGAGTATCAACCACCGTGGGTTAAGAATAAGAAGTCCATGAGTTAAGAACAGAGTATCATGGTCATCTATCAGAGGAAGATTTCATAGAACTGTAAAATAACAAAGGATTTCAAGACTTTTGTGACTAACTAAAGGAGGAATAGCTGCTGTGGAGGTTTAGTTTGACCTGATGGGCTCTTTGCACCCAGAAAGAGGAGTTGGCACACACAGTGTTGTTGAACTCGTGGGCAAAGAACTCGCTGCAGATGTGGACCCACAGGAAGTCCTCCTCAGCAGCAGACAGATACCAGGCTGCATCTGAGCAGGTGGCGTGGAGGTCTGACCCTGCAGGGACCATCACCGGGTCTGTCACCGCTTCATCCCCGTCGAACAGATTACAGTAGAGGAACACGGTGAAGTTGGACACCCCTGTGAGCCCTGGGATGGAAGCATTGCAAGCTGCCTCCAGAATCTCTGCTGACGTAGAGTACCAAGCCTCACTGGGGTGGCTGAAGTCCCCTTCCACTGCCTCTGTCGGGGGCTGCAGGAGCCGGGAGCGGCGGAGGGCATGGAGGGAGGTCTGGAGGTGTTTTTGTTTGTTGATCCTGCGACGAGACCAGGCTGGTCTGGGACGGGTATGAGGGGGTCTGGGGCCCCCTTGCATGGTGTCAGGGGGGCAGGACAAGAAGTGGGGGCTTCTGGGGAGGCCCTGGGAGCTGAAGCCCAGAGCCTGGCTGTTCCAAGTCACATTATGCCGGATTCCCCTTCAAAGAGCAGAGCAGTTAGGACAGAACTAGGAGCATGGTTCTTTTCTGCAATGATTTACGCTGCAGGAAATATTTCCTGCATGAATTCTGAAGTCGGATATGGTATGTGGTTTCAGAGCAAATATCTTTTTACGCTTTGTTCCTTTGTATAACTTACCATAAAATAAGCTGTCTTAAATCCCCTTGGAAAAGATGAAGAGAAATAAGGAAATATTAATGGAAAATTAAAGGTTAGAGGAGGATGAAAGCAGGATGGTGGAAATACCAACTGGGAGCCCTTTGAAACATCCAGTTGATCTTAATGTAACACCATATCAGGGCTCACAATGAAGGAGGGATACAGTTACTGGCAACAATGAGAGGATGAAGGGATTAGCCATGCTGGAGGACATGGGGTAATACATATCCTCCTAATGACGAACCGTTAGGATTTACAAAGCAGCGTTCGTCATTGCACATGCCAATGTCTTCAAAAGCCAGTTCAACATTGAAAAAGACAGTTTCGAAATTGTGAGCGTACAATATTATAAAAGAAGCACCCCTCTGCCCAGGCAAACATGGACTCACCCACTGAACACTTCCCTTGGTGATTGGCATGTGGCACTTCCACCAGACTGCTGACATCATCAAGTAGCACCATGGTGACCCGTGACACCTTCCTGCGCAGGTTACTGTACACTGAGCTGCCCAGTCTGTGCAGGAGGCCACGCCTCAGGCCGTCCAATCCCTCCAGGAGGGCGGGGTTCCTCTCTGCCAGCTGGCTCGCCCTCTCCGCTCCACCAGAGCGGGATAAAATCTGCAAGAGTAATGTTTGTATTGAGTTGTGCTCCTCCTCCGAGTCCCTAGCAACGCTGCCCAGGGAGACGTTGCCGGCAAACCCCTCTTCCTTCAACACCTCTGGGGGTAGAATGAACGGCTTCAGGCGTCCGAAAGCAGCCGAGCCTCGGCCAGAATCCCCACTCATCCCCACAGGGTGGAGATCAATGACAGGCTTCCAGTTCCTGGTTTCCATGAAGCGCAGGAGCTGCTGCAGCCAGCTGACGCTGTAGGTGCAGTCACTGCGTCCCTTCAGGGCACAGATGAACCCCTGGAGGCCTGCGCTGGCCTGACCGTACGTCCCGCCCACCAGCGCCTGCAGGGCCGCCTCCATCACAGTGCTCACTGTCCGCCAGTTCTGGGACAGGAAGGTCACGACAGGCCGCTGTGGCTGCCGCTCAGTAAGGGCCAGCAGGCTCTGGAGAAGCCCCAGCAGGATGTCCCAGTGGGGGCTGCCTCTCAGGGACAGGAACCAGTCCTGGAGCCTCATGCTAGGTCTGGGGGGCACCCTCCCATCCCACTGGCCCAGAGCAGCGCCCCCCTCTGACTGGAGGAAGGACTGCAGCACTTTCTCCCACAGCTGCTCCTCGTCAGAGGCAGGCTGCCGCTCCTCCAGCTCTGCGCCCATCTCCTGGAGGTAGAGGGAGATGTTGTAGAGGAAGCCCGACAGACGCTGCCTGTCAATGGGCTTGCTGAGGGAGGGGAGGCCCAGGCTTTTGCTGGGCAGGAGGCCCAAGGTCTTCAGGTCTCCCATAATGCCCCTCATCACGGTGTGGGCCTGCTGTCTAGAGTCTCTCTCTGGGGGTGGGGGCTCCTTTTGGGGGTACCCCCCCTCTCCTTTGCGCCATAAGGACACCAGCTCCTTCAGAACAGGCTGTCTCTGTTTATCTCTGCTGGGTCCTTGTGAATAAAGGAGAAAAACAGCAGACATTTTGATGTGGTTCAGAACAAGTATGCAATCAAATCCTAGTCATTTTCCATATGATACCACCGAACGATAATACCACCACCATGCATTATTACGTGAGACATTGTGGCTGGATGTTTGGAGTGGTCTTACCAGTGTCGTCAGCACATGCCGAACCCAGGAGAACCAACAACACTGTGACCAAGAGACACAAAGCTCTTCCCTGGGCTCTGCCGGGGCTCTGCCCTACCATCTCTGGAGCCAGGGGGGAAGGGTGGTGCAGTGAGGGCCCACCTGCCTACTGAAGGGTCTTCCCCACTAGGCTGTTAAGATGTCGAAGGACTGGATCAGCATTAGATCCTCCAGAGACCTCTGTCCTTTTATCCTGGACTGGAATGAACCTTAGTCTCTATCACACGTCTTGTTACAGCCACGTCAGTATAAACAGTGGATCATAACTGTGTGATGACGACGTCTTACGATGCCAGTGTGAGAACAGCCGTGGGGTCTGTGTGTTTGGGATGTCATATCCGTCTGTCAGGTAGGATGAGGACCAGCGGTCAGAGAAGGAGGAGTCTCCATCAGCCTTGGGGAGCGAGAAGACGAGGGGAGTAGAGTGTCTCACCTGGGTCAGTTACAAGGATCCATTACTTAATCAGAGTATTTTTAAGTAATTGAGATTTGCGTCAACGTTTTAAACATTTTAAACTTAAGGGACTGATCTATTTGTTACACGGGTTTTCAAAAAACGTATTTATTTACAAATAATAGTTACTACCCCTTGGACATCAATGTTAAATAAGCATCTGACCGCCTGACCAAATATTTATGTGTCGTTATTTCTTCTATTGCACAGAGTAGTTAAGTA